>CAWUFW010014507.1:0-410417 GCA_963921515.1 Calotriton arnoldi | reverse complement strand
CCTTCGGGAAGAGGAACGCCAGTACCACACTGAAAAACCCATACCACCCTGCACATATGAACAAGACACATGAAACGGAACACCAAAGAGCCCGGGGACCGACAACAGGTGGCCCAAGAATTACATCCACACACAAGGCCCAACGCAGAGCGGAAAGGCAGCCTGCCGCCCACACAAGGGAGAGCAGACAGCACTGAATGACCTTCCATTCCAACACCGAAACCACAGCCCTACGACAGAAGCCGGTGAATACAGCCATTGTCCAAGAATAGACCAACACAGGCATGCCGAGGAGACCGACCACAGGGCAGATAGCGCATATCACAGAAGCACACAACGGACGGGGAAGAAAGAAGAAAACACTCCCCCATGTCGGCCACATGCAAGTTAATTGGAAGGAGTCACACAGCACTGACCTTGAACTGTCTGAGAAGCATGTGGGAAGAGGGCCCGTGTCCTCCAAACAAGCCAACAGAACACAAGTCCTGTCTCCCCACGACTACACAGAGCTCACAGCAACCCCGGAGCGTGCACATTGCAGACTGCACACACAGCCGGAGCACGCCACCTCTACGAACCGCTGCGAAATGGCAACCGCAACACACCTACCCAACTACGCCGAACAGCTCAAGCTGTACCAAACCAACACGATACATACATTGGGATGCGATCTCCTGTCCCTGCTGAACGTAAGTTACCGACTGACTTACCGCATCACATTGTTCAGCTGCGTCATGCCCGTCTTCTACTGTCGGAGGTGTCCCTACCAGCATCCCGTCGAGATATGCCTCTCCAACCCGGCATGTCTGAAGGCGGACCTGCTACCACTACTCCTCCCTCTGGACGCACACGACAGGGCCTGCTCTGCCTATGGGGGCATGGCGTATGTGGCCAACATCGCACGCGCACTGAAATGGAACCACTGTGCCTCCACACGACGGATCATCGAGAACAGCTACATCGAATGTCACCCAGCATGCCCCATCATGGTCCTCCAAGGGACAACCTACGAACAACACCTTGACAGCCACCATCCGCTTCATTGGCTGGCAAACATGTACACCACCAATGACATGGAAGCCCTGCTGGACGGCATCGCATACCTGACAACCTGTAAATACGTCGGACCACAACGCAGGTTCCCCGAGTGACCTATGAAGTCCAACCCCGCACCCATGCTCAGCTTCCGCACGGACTGGCCAGTCACCACCACAACAGCCATACCAAACGACCGGCAACTGTAACCACACCATCAACGACATCGCCATGACATCGGATATGACCGGGACATGCACACTGTTCCCCATCACATCCAGGAACACCGCATGCATCGTGGGAGGCAGTGGCATGGGCTCTGTGCATCGCACCCACATGGACGGAACTGCACGAACAACCAGGACACGACATGGATCCAGCGCACATGGACACACACACCGCTCAGTGGACATGAATAGGTCGCCTGGAGTCTGTGGGTGCTGCACCCCTCCCACCCCCGCCCCGGGAATCCCATACCAGGACCTTTGCATGGACGACAAGTGCATACAACAACAACACGACCCCAGTGACTGTGACATGTCCAGTAACCACCACAGTGCAACAACAAGTGGCACGCCGCTGCATGCACGCAAGCACATGCCCTGATGTCATCTCACATGCACGCGTGCATGAGGAACAACCGCAGCAAACCTGTCACATGGAACTGAGATGGACTGTGCCCATGATGCCGAGCGGTCTGGTAGGCTACATGTATACCGTCTGTGTCAAAGTCCGCAGCTCCGCAGCTATACGTAAATGTACATTAGCACAGCCTTGGCCAAGCAGATGTAACCCCACACCCTATCCCATTTGTAATCATGCTCAGTATATCCTCAACATGTATTCCGCTGCCAGTAGTGTCCACTATACTGCATCACAGAGGACAGAAGACTCAATATAATGTTTGAAACCAGAACTGTCTCCGCTGACTCATTTCACAAGTACGAATGAGAGAGGATGAGAGTATGTGAAGTACACGGCAGTCGTGACATGACCATGTAGTCCACTGGTATTGGATGTCAACGCAAATGAGTAGCACTACTGTGGAAGACACACATGTGTCGTGTGAAGTCGTATGGACGCAGTGCTCAGGTGGGTGGGTGCGACGGGTAGATGCGCACATGCCAAGTTGGAGCACGCCGTGTTGGGAGGGGTCATGAACAGTACACCACCGCTTCCCTGGGCATTGTGAGAGGACACCTGTCGGGGGAGTGAACACGTGTGTGCACAGCAGCCGGGCACACGTACAAAGCGGTACCAGGCGCACCTCAGCCCACCCTCTGTGGACAAGCTGGATCCTGTTGTGCGCCCGCCATGCCCCTTGACAAGGCACACACAGCCCCAGTCGACCAGGTGTAACCCCAACATAGTCAATCCGCACAGGCGATACAGGGCACGGGATGGCAGTGGAGCATGGTGTGTGAGAGGTCTCCTCGCGCTCCTCCTGGTCATATCACGCAGGCAATAGAACCTCAACGTCTAGCATGGCACAAGTCAAATGGAAGTGTAGGGGGACGCACCACAGCACGAGCAGCACTGACGTCACGGGAGGTGGCTCGCACCATCCCATCCATTGCCCATCATACCAACCACGACACATGCCATTGCGACTAAGTGCAAGCGCGTGCGCCACCACCCCGAGCCCTCCCCAGAGAGGCCAAAGAGTGAATGTGTGGGCCAACAGCCACAGACGGACGCGGCCTGGCCGCAAGGGCAGCCACAGCCACTGGGTGTCGCAGGTGGCGGATCCGGAAGGCGAAGACTGTGATGCATAGTCTATGCAGGCCGGGTCTCCATTTGGGGCACCACGCAGGTGGACGGCGTCCCGCCACACATCATACCCTGAGACAGCCCACTCGTGCAACTGGACCCACACATACACTCCTTGCCCTCTCTGGTGCGAGCTTGGGGCTGCCTGTGCAAGCGCTAGCCTCGCAGGTGAGCATGCATATTGGGGGGCGAGGGGAGGACATGAGGGCTGGGGCGAAGATGACTGTATCACTGTCAGTTAGTACAAGGGATGACCCAGATGTGGAAAGGAAGAGACGTGTCCCGTGTGTACTGCAACTAGTCGCCAATCCAACTACCCCCCATGTCCGGAATGTAAGCCCGCACCTAGGCCCGCCCATCCGCCACATCGAACATACCACCAGCACGACAACCTTCCCATTCGAAACACTGACTGGGGGTGGCGACCAGTGAACAATCATGTGTAGCCTACCCACGCGTACATGTGGGCCCTCCATGATCCATGTCACCTGCGGCAAAGACATGACATGCGCAATGAGGGAAGTGAGGAGAGCTGCCCGCCCCACGCGCAGAAGGTGCATCAGCTCCACAGACCCAGCAGCGAGTCCAGCAGGGGTCACATGTGCAGGGGCAGCTGTGCCTGGTGTGAAGGCACATGCATATAGACAGCACATCGACCAATGTGTAGTCTGCCCACATCCACAGTCCATCATCATGCGGACATAGGAATTGAACACAGGGCAACACATCTTAGTTGGTGCACCCACCGTGACCAACAATGCGCAATCATCGACGTACCCGCCCTGTGCATGGCCCCCACCCAACGGAGGCACATCCAGTGCCACCATCCCACACACACAAGCCTTCCACGGAACATGCTGTGTCCAATGGTCAGTACAGAGTCAGCGCCCATCTGGTGGATCCTGAACAGGAGACACATGCACACACATGCCAGCTCCCACTATGTACGTCTGCCACCTGGCACGTGCAATGTAACCTCTCACCTGTGACGTGTGACTGCAAGCACACAGCCGTCTTGGCATGGGGCTGTCAATGTGGACACCAGTCAATGTTTCGGGAGCTGTGATCCGTACAGTGCTGTACATAGGGTGCAGTGCTGACACCTACTACTGTCTCATATCCCCTCGTGCCACAGGTCCCACTTGTATTGGCCGCTCAGCCCGTGCCCACATCGTCGTCGTCGTGTGCCATACTCATCCAGCCTCGGAAGCAGTTCCATGCTCAGCAGACACTCATGTTGCCGTGGCGTTGCCGCTTGAGCGAATATGCAGTCAGTCCCCATCAGCACGCCCCGCAAGTCATTGGGGCCTAGATCCCCATGTGCATGCACATGGCAGTGGTATGTCTCACTTGCCATTGCCATTGTTGGGAGACCTGTGTAAGTGTATTGTGGCCGTGCCGTCCCAGCTTGACAGCTGGGCTGTGGCTCATGTGCTTGCTCAGTCATGTCAGTGATGTGTATGCGAAATTGCTATGTGCCGTGTTGCTTTGACATGTGTCCTCTGCCATTTAACCCAGGCGGAGACCGAACATTGACCGCCCATACCAATTGCTGGCGGACATGGACGATACAGAGGTAATCAGGAAGTTTCGGCTGGACAGGCCAACTCTGCATCGACTGTGTGCCATGTTAGAGCCCCATCTCCGTCCCTGCAGGGTGTATCCGACTGCTGTCACCCCCACGGCTAAGGTGATGGCCGCCATGCATTTCTTCGCCACTGGGTCATTCCAGCACACAGTGGGCAGTGGAGGAGGGATGTCCCAGCCCATGTTCAGCAAGGTGCTGAGGGATGTACTGGCAGCCATGATGCTGTACCGGAACAGGTACATCCGCTTCCCCAGGGCTCGTGAATTGGCGGCAGTGAAGGGTGCATTCTATGCCCTTGGCAGAATCCCACACGTCGTGGGAGCCATTGACTGCACTCATGTTGGCCTTGTTCCACCACAGGCCACTGAGCACCTGTACCGCAACAGGAAGCACACGCACTCCCTGAATGTGCAAGTGGTGTGCCTTGCGGACATGGTGATCACCGACGTGTGTGCCAAGTTTCCAGGCTCGGCCCATGACGCACACATAATGCGCAACAGCATCTTGCCACGACTGATGGCCAATCTGCAACAGGATCGTGCCTGTATTGTCGGTGAGTATGTGGAGTGGTGTAGCGTGCTGGTTGTGCGATGCTGTCCCCTGTCCAGTTGGAATTGCAACGGTTCTCTGTGTCCCTCACACCCAGGTGACTCTGCGTATCCGAATGGGGCATGGCTGCTCAGTCCATTGAGGAATCCTCGCACCCCAGCAGACGATCGATACAATGAGGCACATGGGAGGACCAGACGTGTGGTCGAGCGTACCTTTGGCCTCCTCAAGTCCAGGTTCAGGTGCCTGGACCGCACCGAGGGTGCACTGGCGTACTCCCCACAGAAGGTGTGCCAGATAGTGGTGGCGTGCTGCATGCTGCACAATCTGGCCATTCGGAAGCAGATCCCCTCATTGTGGATGACGGAGATCAACCAGGGCCCCAGCCCGCAGACCAGGACAGCTCGAGTGAGGTGGACAGCGGAGAGGAGGAAGCTGGGAATGTGCGCCAGCAGCTCATCGCCCGCTACTTCACTTGACGGTGAGTGTCCATGTACGACGGATGATGTGTCTGTATCTGTGCAGGTGTGTGTGTGCTGTGTCAGGGTGGCCGTATGTTCACTGCGTGCAGCGTGTCAACGCTCCATGGCCAGGGTAGTATGCCACTGTTGGTGACTGTGGCATTGTGCCCTATTGCTCTGTGCGATGTGTGTACATTGCTTGTAGTTGTTGACATGTACTGTGTGATGGGTGTGTGACACACTCATTGAATGTGCTCCTGTTCTGTCTCCCACCCCTAGGTCCCTACAGGCCCTCCGGATTCCATTGCCATGCCACGCATCAGGTGCCTTTCCGCCCAAGGTGGCCGTTGTATTCCGTACAAATAAAACACAGGGCACAAACAGCAGTTAGTGAAAAGGTGCATTTATTACAAACTGTGACATGTGATTGTGTGTAAGGTGATGACAAAAGTGGTGCGTGCAGTGACAATGAGCTGTCGGTCATGGCTGCGTGATGATCAGGGTGTACCCACTGGTTCTATGTCCATAGTCCAACACACACATGCCATCCAGCTGGCTGTGTGGAGTGGGATCGTAGAGCAAGTCAATGCAGTGGCTGGTCAAGGAAGGCTGGCGGAAGGCTGGCTGGCTGCCTCACTTGCGACTGGAGCGTGCGAAGTCCTCCCGGGAGATCTGTTTCCTCTTCGGACGGCCCCTTCCACGTTTGGGAGGGGGTGTGTGGTGGCGACCTGCTGGTGGTGGGTGAGGTGTGCTCACTGGCTGTGGACGCAGGGGAAGTGGACACTGCTGCCCGAGCCTGCGCCCTAGCAGGTGGTGGCGGAGGTGGTGTTGCTGGCCTTGCCTGTGACCCCACCGCCACCACCAGCTGGCCCATGAGGTCCACGAGTTGGTCCATACGGGACACGAATTGGCCCATATGGGCGTCCATGGACCTCAGCACCCCCAGCACCTCCCGCGTGTCAGTAGCAGACCTGGCCCATTGTCCTTGGGCCTCTTCATAGGCCCCAAGGACTCTGGCCATTTGAGGCAGGGCATGGCTCCCAGGGGAGGCTGGCGTTTCCCTGACCCTGCTCCTCCTACCAGTCCTGCTGCCACCGGCCCTGCCCACTAGCCACATTGCACACCACGGTCCTCGCTGTGGCTCCCAGGGTGGATCCAGTCGGCCGGGCCACCACCTGCGCTGGGGCTGGTGCCAGCGAAGACGTGGTGGTGGTGGAGGCGGTGGTGGTCGGTGCGGCGATGGTGGCGGTTGCGGCAGTGGTAGTGGCCGCAATGACCGTGGGTGTGGCCGCAACGACAGTGGCAGCAGGGGACTGGGACTGTTCAGCATCCCTGGATGATGGGTTGGTGGGTAGGAGGGGTCCTGGGGAGCGGCTGGGCCCTGCCACGCCAGATGGGCCAGCTTGGTGGTCCGTGTCCGAAGAGGAGGACAGATCCTCCAGATCCGTGTGTCCTCGTTGGGGGCTTGTGGGCTGGCTGTGCTGGCTGCTGTCTCCATCCCCAGCATCCAGCAGTTCGTCACCTGTGGAGAGAATGAGATTTGTTATTGTGTTGCACCTGGCGAAGTATGTATTAGTCGTCTGACATTGGCAGTTCGTGCAATCTCGTACATGGGTTTCCCGGAGGCGAGTGTGTGGCTGTGGCATCTGTAGTTGTGTGTGCTAGGCAATGGGACTGTGTGCTGTGCACATGTGGCATGGGACGGATTGGCCATGCCGATGGGTGTGTTGCTGTGCCCCTACTCATTGTGACTCTGGTGTATGCGGGCTCCTGGCCCATCCTGGGTCTGGTTTGTACTTTGCTTTTGGGGTTCATATGGAACGCTTAGGCACCCATATGGCAACATGGGGGCCATGCCCCAGATTCGCATTTGGGAGGGGATATGCTTTTGGGGTTCAAATGGAACGCTTAGGAACGCATATGGCAACATGGGGGCCATGCCCCAGATTCGCATTTGGGAGGGATATGCTTTTGGGGTTCAAATGGAACGCTTAGGAACGCATATGGCAACATGGGGCCATGCCCCAGATTCGCATTTGGGAGGGATATGCTTTTGGGGTTCAAATGGAACGCTTAGGAACGCATATGGCAACATGGGGGCCATGCCCCAGATTCGCATTTGGGAGGGGATATGCTTTTGGGGTTCAAATGGAACGCTTAGGAACGCATATGGCAACATGGGGGCCATGCCCCAGATTCGCATTTGGGAGGGGATATGCTTTTGGGGTACATGCTGTGAGCCATGGGTGCCGAACGTGACATGTGTTGTGGCAGCATGACAGTGCATGGTCTGAGGTGTGTGCATGCCTGACATGCCCTGCATATTTGCTGTCTGTTGTGGTTACTGGACATGGCATTGGACGCATCGTTATGAGTGAGTGATAGTTGTGTGCCAGCCAACGTATTGCAGTTGTCCCATCTCCTTGGTGTGCGTGCTGCCCTGTGCCATGTGCATCACTGCAGTGCTCGGGGGGTGTGGCCCATGTTGTGTGTTGTTGCTCACAGTGTGTCGTGCGCTTAATTGACTTCTGGCACATGGTTGGTCATGGGCATGTGTCTTAGCGTGACTGCTGTATGTGTGGCAGCTGTGCGGTTGACATGCCTTTCATGTGACTGGGGCTGACGGATGGGATGGATGGTATGTTGTATGTGCATGGTGTGTCTGTGAGTTTGATGGGTTCAGTGGTGTTCGTGTGCATTTCTGTTGTTCCGCTCTGTTGCGTCTAGTGTTGTTTGTCTTACATAGGCGTAGTTGTGGGGTGTGGGGTTGACAGGCAGTGGGGGCTACATGGACAGGACTTCAATGGTGTTTCGGTTGTGTGTGATGAGTTGCACAGTGGCTGCCGTGTGGGACTATATTCAGTGTGGCTTGTGCATGCAGACGTGGCTCCTTGGGTGTTGCTATGTCTGTGATGGGTCATGTGGGGTGTGAGTCTGTTGTTCATGTCCGTGTGCACATTGTTCACTTGTTCGTGACGGTGGGCGGTGCTGCGTGTTCGTGTGCTATGTGACATGTCCCATGTGTTGGTGGTGTTATGGTCCTCATGCCTCCAGTAATCCAGCCCTGTCCAGTTTCCCACCTGCAAGTTGTTCGTGCGTGCACTGTACTGGATGCCACATGGCTCTAAGCGGGGGTGCTCCATGTTGCAGGTCTGTGGGGGTGGGGGGTGTAGTGGGTCGTGGGGGTGGCTGTACACCCACTGACACCGATTGCTGTGGACCGTGATGTCTGCCTTTCGGCTGTCGTTGTGCACTGCGGTGGCTGACACGTGGCTGTGGGGTGTGGGGGATGCTCCTCCTTGCTGTGCTGTGGGACTGGGGCCTGGTGTGTGTTGTACTTGGGCTGTCCACCGTCCCACCCACTGCACTTTGTGTTCCTGCCACTTACCTGTTACTTGTCGGTTAGTGCAGCTGTGGCGGACACATGGGTGTGGTGGGTGCTCGTTGTGGCGCTTCTGGCATATTTGGGGACCTGTTGGTGGTTACGTGGCTGGCTTAGTGTACACATGTCCCCACGCATCTTACAGTTGTTCGGTTTGGGCTGTGTGTGGTAGTGTCTGTTGCATGTGCGTGTGATGTGTTGTGTATTGTGTGCTGGACATGGGGGTGTTTGTCCCTGGGAGCTGTGGCATGGTAGTTGCGCATGTGAGTACATAGCGGTGTGCTAGTATACATTAGTTTGTACTTACCAGCCTCCACTCCCCCTGCTAATCCGGCGAGGATCTCCGGATGGATTACGACTCGCACCTTCTCCTCCCACGCTTTGAAGGTCTTAAAGAGCGCAGGATTCCCTCCGCCAGTGACGGCAGCCAGCTCTCTGTTTTTGCCCTCCTTCTTCTTGACCAGGCTCTTTACGTCATTCCAACGTTTGTTTATCTCGACTCTGTTCCTGGGCAGGGTCCCGACTGCATTGACCTGGTCTACGATCCGGTTCCACATTCTGTTTCTGGTGGCTAGTGGTGTGTGCTGGACCATGTTCCCATAGATTTGTGGGTACACCTTGATGATCTCGTCGACCATGACCGTCAGCTCCATGGGCGTGAACTTGGGCATCCTTTGTGGTGCCATGGTGTTTGTGGTGCTGGTGCGGTGTGTGTTGTGTAATGTGCAGGGGGTTTGTGGTGCCGGTGTTTGGTGGTGGTGGTGGTGGTTGTGATGTGTGCGTTTCTGTGGTGTGCTGCTGTCCTTGCTGTGTCACTGTGTCCTCTCCTCTCCTCTCTGGTTTGCAATGTAGCAAGGGGTTGTGGTCTGTGGGAGTGCTGCTTTTGTACTCACCTATGTGGGTGTGTCCTCATGGTCTGTTGTTTTCAGGTGTGTTGTGTCTGGGGTTCTGGCATTTGTATTTTTTGTTTGTCCGGGGGTGTTTTCGGGATGTGTACTGTGCTTGTGTATTTGTGTGTGCCTTGCTGTGTGGACTTATTGGCCATGTTGTGTGCTATTGATTTTGTGTGCGGATGGTTTCTGTGCAGGTACGTTGGCGCCATGGCTTCTGCCGTGTCGATTCTCATCGGCGTTGTTTGCGCTGGCGGGCGGTATATTTGTTGTTTTTCCGCGCTCATGGCGGTGCGATCGTAATTTCACGTGCGGTGTGTCGGCCGTGTGGGCGGGCGGTTTTGTGTTGTCGTGCGTGTTTCCGTCCGTGGCGGGCGGTTTGACTCCGACTCGGACGATGGCGGGCGGTATTTTGTGTGATTTTTCCTCCGATGGCGGTTTTCGGTTTGTGTACTCATAATGGCGTGGTCGGTGTTCAGGCGGTGTGTGCGGGCGGATTTTTGCCGCTTCCATGCCTGGCGGATTTTTTTACGCCGGGTATCGTAATGGGCCCCTAAGTAGTTTTATTTGGGCCGCCAAGGGGACAAGAATCGCCTGGAAGAAATTGAGAAGGAAAAGGGAAGGGGGAGGGGGGGAATTGCAAGCCCTGATATACTGGAATACTGCAAAGCCTTTCAATTTAAATATAGGAGAATACTACTGGACAGATATGAGGTCTACCCCGCTCATCTGCAGGCATTAGTTAGTACAGAAGGAAGCCATTTCCTGTACAAATGTGGGTACCCCAAGTACTTAAAAAAATAAAGTTGAAGACTCTTTGGTCAGCCGCAAAGTTATGGTACCAGATAAGAAGTACCCTGAAAATTCCCTCTTACAGTGACTCTGCCCCCATTTGGGAATCTCCTGGAACACCTGAATGTCTCAAGGATAAGTTAGCTATCCCACTGAGGGAAGGAGGCATAATCAAATGGAGCCAACTAATAGAGCATAACACTATCATTGACTGGGAAACCCTCGTAACAAAGACTAGTGGTACCCTAGCGAAATTCAAATATTATCAACTAACGAGCTGGGTCAAGAGCCTCGGAGAAGAGGAAACGGTAACAAGGGAAGTCGAGAGAATACTCCAGGGAAACAGGATACCTAAAAAGAAATCTCATGTTGGTACTGGGCTCTTATACAGGCAGGGGAAGAAGAAGACTTCACAATTCCGAGCAAGATCTGGGGGAACGAACTGCTGACGCTGGACGTACTTCACAGATGGCAAGTATCTATGGCTACATGTTGGCGTATTGTGAAATCTGCCCCCCCCCCCAAGAAAAAAACCATCTATTTACCACACATAGAGATTACTGGTCACCAAAGAGGCTATCCAAGCTCAACAAGCAGAAGGTGAGAAGTTGCCCAAAATGCGGGGAGGAAAGAGCAGACGATCTAAATATGTTTCGGCAGTGCCCCCAGCTTGAGGAATTCTGGAGTGGGGCGGGTAAGGTCTTCTCGAAGTTATTGGGCCAACCAGTGGAAGTAATTTTAGACCTTGTTATTTTTGGGATTGGTCACATTATTGGGGGTTTCCCGAAACTAAGCAAAGACTAGGAGAACCTACTTTTCCTGCTGATACTGTTGGCTAGAAGGGAAAAATGCATTAAGTGGGTGAAACCTATACCTCCAACACAAAGGGAATGGCTGACTTCAATCCAGAGGGTATATAAACTAGATAGAAGCAGGAGGGAAAGTAAGAGATACACATTCTGGGAAATTTGGGAACAATACAATCAGTCTACATGATGACCTTGTGAATACACCAGGAATGTCCAATGATTAGGCAATAGCAATAACCATCAAGCAAGGGCTTGAACGAGTGGCCAAAATAGCTAGCTCCCCCCAAACACGGTTAACTCTGGAGACGGAAATAAAGGGGCCCCCCATGAATGGAAAGTTTGGGAAATGCCACCTCGTATACAGGTGTCTCCTCAAGGGGGGACCCTGGATCGGAACAAACTGGCCTGGGTCTCCTGATACCTCCCCCTCCAAAAATATTGCACAATGAGGACAAGAAAAAAAAAAAAAAAAAATGATTACCATAGTGGTGGTAACAATACATGGTGTCAAAATCAGATGAATCCTCAAACATTTCATTTTTTATACATACTGCAGACAGTTCAAATTCAGACAGCATACTATTCACAGTTTCAAAATACCAATCGTCAGAGTATGTATTGGATGTGATGTGATCATTTTAAGAAATTTTAAATACATGCAGTATTTTCAAAAGTTCAGTGGGACCAAATACATCATATGAAACTCTGTCCCAAACTATTCCGTCAGAAACTGGAACTGCTGTAATGTTCACATAAGACAGGTCTCTTTGTTCACGATGAGATGACGTATAAGGTTTCAGTACCAAGCTCACATGTGATACTGCAGAGAGTTCTGGGAGATAATGTCCATTCACTAGTATGAAAAAGACAGTTACTAAGCCTATCCAGAAGAGTAGGAACAGTATGCCAGTTGCTATCCAGAGCTGTAGCCATGGTGACACTAGGTATGTCTTTTTCAGCCAAAGGTAGAAATCATGAAGTTGTTTTTTGCGGGAAACTGGAGCTGGCGGTGACTCAGGTTCACTTTGATCAAGAGAAAAATTATCAAAATCGATGAAATAGCCAGATGCAGTTTGAGCTATCTATGGTAGCTCAGCAGGTTTTGTTGAACTTGCAGATGTCTCCTGTAGAGGCATATTTATGTAGATGTCGGTGGTAGGCCCGATTAATATCTGTGTTTCATTCGCGCTTTGATGTTCAATTGCAATAGGAACGAGTTCCATTTCATTGTTGATAAGTCCATTACTATGTATAGAAGACTCTTCAAATCTTATCAGTCTTTCTGTCTGAACCTCCTGTATGGTAGCGAAAGGAGAGCGGCTGCTACCCAGAAGCCCACGCGGCCTCCTATTTAGGATCGGTCACATAGTGTGGTTTGATCAGATGAATGGAGATGAATCTCTTTTCTTTCTTGCCGGCAAGAGGCAGAAACAGTACTGTTATTGTTCCTTCGACAGCCAAGACAGGTACAGCCTTTCTGTAGGATGGCTCAAATTATTTCTTGTCCACATCTTTTCTCTGACCAGATCCCTGACTTTTTGGATCCAGGCAGGTCTTGCCGTTACTGTTTTTACTTCCCAAGTGGCTGTTCATTTTACCTGGGCGTTGCTTTGTAGTGCCTGGAATTCATTGAGTTCCTGTAAAACAGCCAAACGGTTATCGATGTCAAATTGTTTTTCATCCGCCACTGTGCTGCCACAATCGAGGTCAGGTACCCACATTCTTGTCCCAAACAGGACTACGTAAGGAGTACGGCCTCCTAGGGAACTTCTTGGCATGTTATTAAGTACCCTCTGGACCCCATAAAGGTGATTGACCCAACTACCACCCAAGCCTAATACCCTTGCTGTTGAGGATTACTTTAAGTCCCAGTTTTTCCTTTCCACAATCGAATTTGCCTCGGGATGATACAGAGAGGAGTACCGCAATGCAACACCCAAACTTCCCATGGCTTCCTTGTAAGCCCAAGAGCTAAACACGGGGCCACGGTCAGAATGTAATGTGCCAATTGCGTATGTTCCTATGAAGACTTGCAAATCCTTTATAAAAGTTCGGGCGTCAGCCGAGCGCTGAGGCCAAACCCACAGGAATCTAGAGTATGAATCCACTGCCACCAAGATATACTTGTGAGCCCCGTCCGATTGTAGGGGGCCGCAGTGGTCCAAATAGACAGAAGCGAGAGGTCTGTCTGAAATTAGTAGTGGTGTTTGTGGTTGACGTGCTACGGTTGAACCCTTCATCTGCTGACAGATGTCGCACTTAAGGACGAATGCTTTCGTCTGTTTTGTTAAACCTGGCCACCAATAGCGTTGTTTCAATAGTGAAACGGTCGCAGTAATCCCTGCATGTGCTGAACCCAGACCCTCGTGTGCAGCCAGAATTAAGCCTAATCTGCGATCCATGTTTGGTATTGCTCTATCCTCCACTCCTGGAATTTGAGCATACAGAATATTTCGCGCATCTAATTTGTAGGAGTACTTGAGTGGAAAGCCTTTCGGTACGGCGGAGCTGTTTTTGCGTGAAGCGATGATAGCTACCATTATCTGTCTGTCTATTATCGAGCTAGAACAAGTGATTGCAGCTACGGCAGCAGTTCGCACTGTCGCCTTGGCGCTTCATCAGCCAATAAATTCCCTTCAACGTGAACGCCATCACGTTTATGGCTCAGCATGTGTATCACGTGAGCTCTTGGCAAGTCTTTTTTCAGTTCTGCCACTTGTTCCCAAAGCAATTTGTGCTTTATTGTGCAACCTTTTGAGTCTTTAAACCCATTGTGACCCCAGTAGTGAAAATATTCATTGTAAGACTGCACACAGTAAAATGAATCGCACACTATAAGTGTGGGGAATTCCCGATCCGTATTTATTAGTGCCAGTAATAAGGCTTTTAATTCTGCCAGCTGTGCCGTGCAGTCTCCTAGAGACTGTGTCTTCGTACTGCTAGGATGGGATTTGCCTTCCTGCATATGTCCTTTTACAATCGCACAAGCTGCACTGTATTGCTGTTTACTTCCTTTAGCAGGCTGAGCAGAACCGTCAGTATACATAATGTATTCATACTGATCTAAAGGCATTATTTCATTCAGAAGAGGAAATTCTTGTTCGTATTGCAGAAATGCTTGTGTTTTTAATGTAGAATCAAATTTGTAGTCTACATCTGATGCAGTAAGAGAATTAGCCCATTATATCCATCGCGGATGCAGTGCTTTTGCATTTGGAACGCTAGCTTTTGTAACAGCCTCTAAGGCTGGTACTGGAGTTACGACAATTATTTGTTTCCCCTGAGCCAGTGCTCTTTCTCTCACTACAGCAGTCTGTACTTCTGTCAGAATTTTTTCTGTAGAAGCAAAGCGCATTTCAGCGTTTGTGTACAAGTGTGATTTGTATGCTATGGGTACCGTTTCGCCTTCATTAAAGGTTAGATAAATGTACCCAGATTGACCCACGATTACACGGATCACTAAATTTGTGGTATTTACACGTGTGTGTAGGTGTTTAGAAGGTATCATGTCAGCTTGTAAGGAGCGAAGGATAGCTGTGTGTTCCTGTGTCCAATGTCAAACTGAAAAATCAAGTCTGATTGGATCGTAGAAAGATTTCACTTTTTCTGCACTATCTAAAATGTATGTTCTGCCAAAATTTAGGAATCCCAATATGGATTGTAAATTTGTCCGAGTTTTTGAAGGTTGGAGCAGTGCACAGTTAGTCGCTAGGCTATTCCCTTCGTTTGATAACTCGTATCCCAAAAATAGGACATTGAGGTGGGCTATTTTCGATTTTTTTAAGTTGAATTTGTTGCCCTCAGAGGCAAATCCCAAAATTATGTTGCTTACCCTGGTCAAATGATCCAATACATCATCATCCGTCAGATAAATATCATCTACATAGGACAATGCCTCCTCATCAAAATTTTGAAGTAACTCTGTTACCCTAGTTGAAAACAACCCGGGGCTATTCTTATACCCTTGGGGCATTCTACAAAATTGAGGCTGGGAGCATGGGGCTGAGAATACTGTCAAATACCTGCTTTCATGCGCTATATTTTGTCAGAAAAATCCATTTGAGATATCTAGTGTTGTTTTATATTTTTCCGCACGATGTGTGCATTCTGTACTGCATGTGTTTAAATGTCTGTAGTCTAAAACTAGACGATATGAATTGTGAGGCTTCATTACGGTAAACAAAGGATTATTCATTGAGGAGGTGCAATTCTCTACTACACCTTGGTATTCAAGATGATCTAAGATCTCCCTGACTTGTTTTTTTGCTTCTTGTTTTATTGGTTACTGTCTCTGTGGAGTTGGAGTAGTTTTTACTGGGATTACATGGTGAGGTGACTCAGCATCCCACCCTACATGATTACGATATAATGCAGGAGCTAATGCTACCGCCCACTCCTGGATAAATAATTGTTTTAGTGATTCTGGAACGAGGTCAGAGAAGGCTGGTAAAATCACTGTTTCTCCTTTTGGGCAATCCATAACAAACTCAGGCGGCCAATCTTTTTCTGCTAAAAGAATGTTGTATCCAAATGACAGGTTCTCCCAAAAGAGACCTTTAATTTTTCTGGCTTTGTCCCCCTCTATTTGGAGTGTTATTTTGTATAACAGGTGTGGGACACTTACCCTAGTATCAGGTGTCTCCACCGTGATATGTTCATTCAACGCCGCTGTCCCCAGAAATTCTATCAGGTTCTGGTGAGCTATTGTTACTTTTGCTGCACTGTCTAGCATCGTCAGAGCCCATTCCCTGTTCAGAAGTTGAGTCCTCAGTAGCCTGGGCATTTCTTACTTTAAGGCCAGCTACTTTCTTCTGTTCAAATTGAGGTTTTGATTTTGGTTTATCTTCTTTTTTGATATTATAGTCCGAAGTACGATGTGTATCTCTAGACTTTGTTCCTTCTTCTGATCTGTGTTCTGACCCTCCTTCCCTCTCAGAGTTTTTTGATGAACCTGAAAGGAGCGAGAGGAACGTGTATCAGTATCTTGATACCTTTCAGGTTTCTTAATGTTATCACGATTCCTAAAGTTGTACCTCATATTCGGGGGGCTCCTGTTGAGGAGACCCACCCCTTGATTGTGATCTATTCTCTCTATTCTTTTGTTGTTTATTATCCCATTTCATTTTGGAAGAATCAGGTGTTAGTTTGGTGTTATCCTTTTCGGTATCACCAATGAGTTGAGGTTTTGTTGCTCTAGCTCCCAAATTATCTTGAACTAATTCGGCATATGTATCTTCTATGATTTTAGGTAATTCACGCTCCTGTTGTACAGGAGTGAAATCCCTCAGGTGTTGGCGTATTGCCACCGCTGCTGCCTCCCCTTTAATGTTTGCCAACATAATCGTGGATACCTGGGCAAAATTTCCTAACAATTTTGGGGCACATGCATCAATGTAGGCTTTTGCGATTCCTTAATTGCGAATATTAAGGAATCGCAATTAAGGAATTGCAAAAGCCTATGCATGTAGGAATCGCTATAAAATTAGCGATTCCCAAACATTCCTTAATTGCGACTCTCAAATTGCGAGTCGCAATTAGGGAATGCCTTCCCATTCATTCCTATGGGCCTACAGGCCCATAGGAATGAATGGGAAATTGCGCATTGCAATTTCAAGGGTGCAAGGGTGTCAAAAGGACACCCTGTTGCACCCCTGAAATAGATCTGTGCACACATGTTGTGCACACACATGCCCCAAGGGCGTGTGTGTGTGTAACCTACAACTTTGAAAAATGCACTTTAGTGCATTTTTCAAAGTTTTTGCAAATTACCATCAAGTTCAAATTGATGGTAATTTGTGGCCCCTATTAGCGAAATCGCTATTTGCGATTTCATCATGCATTACATTTAAGGAATCGCAAGTTGCGATTCCTTAAATCTGTCACAATTTAAGAAATCGCAAAAATTGCCATTTCTTAAATTGCGAGAGCCTTACAGTTTGATGCATTGCAGAAGCCCTTTTGCAGGCGCAAGCGGCCGATTTTGCGAATCGCACCGTTTGCGCTTGCAAAAAAGGTTGATGCATGTGCCTGTTTATCCCTAAGTTCAGAGCAGGTTCTGCTTCATACTCATTCTGTATCTGTCTCAATGCATCTGGTATCACTGCTATTGAAGGGATACCATGAGTTCTGGTATAGATGGCAGCAAAAACTGTACCCCAAGAGGTAAAATCCTCTATCGGGAGAGCCATCCCCATTGGCAAGCAGATTGTTAGCATTCTGTGTTTTTCTCGAGGGCTTGTGTTTGGGAACACCAACTCTAACTGTGCGTTTTTCGCAGCTATCCAGAATGGCATTTGTCCACGTTTAGTGGGCATTCTTCCCATAACCGCATTCAGTGTTTGTGAGTTAATTTTAGTTGCAGTTCCTTGTAGTTGTCCTGCTGGTGTAACCCTTGTAGGTTGAAGTGCGAGTGTTCTCATAACGAACTGTGTCAGATGTCTGTAGAGTTTTATGATTTCATTGTGAAGTGGACCTCAGTCTGCTATTGGCAATGTGTCAATGTCTGGATGCAGTGTGTAAGCCGCTAGGACCGGCCAAGTCGTTCCGTCTCTGCTGAGCGGACCGAGTCTTACTTTATCTGTTGTGTGCGGGAGGGTGCCTTTAAACCAGTTTATGTGCTCCTGGTAGGTGAGCGGAACTTCAATGTCCTCATATTGACAGTATTCATCTGGTATTTCATCTTCAGTGTATGAATTAAATGTATTTGTGCGTGCATCTGCCGGTGGGAATTCGACCCATGAATAGAATACCTCTGTACTGTATGACTCGTGTGCCTCAATCACGAAGGTTACTGTCTCACCTCTTGCTGTGACTCCAAACTCTGCTAGTTTTAAAGTGAGTGCATTTCTGACATTTTCTGAAATGTTTATAGCACCTTCTTGTTCCCCTTCCCCTGCTGCATTCGCACGGAATGCTGCTGCAGTGTTGTCTTCTTCAGACACTGTTGAAAGAGTTTCAGGGAAACTGAGATAAGGTTTTATGCACAATAGGGAACTATTATCCTTCAAACTTGAATAAACCTACAGCCAATACATAGAATATGCCAACTCAGCTGCTGCGGATTTTTCCTTTCCCACTCCAGACGTCTCTGGGTAGATGTGAGTAGGGGTCTCTGAGAAATTACAACTGAACTACTCAGATTTGACTGCTAAATAAGAACCAAACTAACGTTGGCGGTGCCATGTCGTGTAGTTCCTACAAATCTCTGTAGGATCTGTGCGTTTAGACAACATAAACTGTGGGAGTGGTGTCCAGACTAATTCTAGACACTCCCACCGGATGTATTCACCTGTATTACCAGCTAGCTCACAGTGCCACTATGAGCCCCTCTTACCAAGGAGCGAATAGTTTCTGGCAACTATCAAACATGACAACTCTGCCCCCTCAGGGATGGTGGAAACAGTACAGTACTTTTTCGCTCAGTCACTCGTGCTCACTTTGTCTCAGAGAGATACACAGAATAAACGATGGGGACATTTCCAATGAACATTTATTGTACCAGCGTCATTCTAGCGTAAAATATGTGTGCTGTAACAACCATAAGACAGAAACAGATATAAATGATTATAAGCACCAGCAGAGTAAAAGGAAGGTAGATTTCTACCATAGTGCTAAAACAATGAGTATATGCAGGCATATAAATACCTGACCATAATAATGCGTACTCCTACGATGCAGACCCTAACTAGAGGTACCTAAATGTACGTAGCGTTTATGTAGGTGTAGATGTAGAGTCAAGAATCCCCCTAGGAAATAACCAACCCCATTACCTGGTATGAGAGCATGAAGGACCCCGTCTTGGTCTTGAGATGGACACCCCGCAAGGGATGTCAGACCACTGCGTGCTGGAGTGTCTGCATGCAGGAACATCAGTGTCTCACGTCAGTGTGTCAGCATGGAAGTCTTTCTCCTATGTATACCCAGCAAATATATGGCGCTTATATACCCAAAAGGTACCCTCAGGGGTTCTACCTTGCTGTATCATGTCGGCCGAGGATGACGATAGTGATGGACCTTATACATAGTTATTATGCAGAAGATGGTAATCCTGCTGTGATTCGGAGAATCCTCATGCATAATAATTGAGGCTAGTTTTCAGAGAAAACCACACGACATTTATGTAGCACCTAATATAGGTAAAAGGTCAGCACCAAACCCGTTATGTAGTACAATGGCAGGCTAAATGTAGGTGAAAGGTTAGGAGACTACCCAGGCCTATATTGGGGTGCATTGCGAATCATAACAACATCTAATCCGATATCCATGCAGCAACATTGTAACATACTGTCTAGGAAAGGATGCGTGACCCATGAGGAAAGTTATACCCAAAGATCCAAGATGGCCACTGCCTCTCAACAGTCTTGAAAGTACATGCCTGCCAGTATTCATAGATCACTACCAGTGCATAGTCATGCAGCAGTCCTCCGCACATGCACAACCTGAAACCAGTCAGACTCCATGATGACCGCCTGCCTTTCCTTCTTTGAAAGGCACTCTGCCAAGTGGATTCAAAGTAATGCTTTCCTGAATATAGACCATACTAAGCAGTAAGCAGTGCCTCCAGTCCAACTTCCTGAGATTCAGGTTACTCTGCAGCTTGGGGCTAGGAAGATAGACCAGTTGGCATGAGAGAGTGCTGCAAAGTTTGCACCCAGAGTCCAACAGGCCATCATCAAAATGATAAAGGCTTCCTACGCCACAAAAAAGGGCACAAGTGGTTGGTAAGAGCAAATTAGACACTGGGCTTAATTTCAAGTCATAGGTGTGTTGGGTATACTAAGGTCTCAAAACTCCTTTGCTGGAAATAGACATTACTGGGCCCAAGTCAATGGGCCAGCAGTGGCTCCACACTGCCCCAACACAAGTTCAGATTGCCAAAGGCTTCTGGGGAAATATATTGATACATCACCTGTTATCATTCCACACAACCAAGATGTCCCTACAAAGGTCAATAAGGGAAGAGTAACAGAGGTCCTGTCAATAATGAGGAAAAAATAGAGATTCTAGGAGTGGCACCAAAAATACACATACATGCCAGTCTTGAGTTAGCACATTACAAATAATCTACAGTTCCTACAATACCTAGCTACATACTCCGGTGTGAATGTGTGACAAATGGTGCAGGAATGTCTCATAAAATGTGTTTGGTTCAAGGTGATAGTAAAGCTGATACTTCTGGTAGGATTAAACAATACTTTCAACCATATGCTGTGCCTGCTGGGTATTATGCCACAGGAAGACCACTCAAAAGACGAAATTATTTTGTAATGCTTTAGTTACGTTTATTTACTGTCACTTTTACTACCTACAGAGGGAATACCTGCATAATTTCAACAAAATATGTTTTTGAAAATATGAGAAGAATGGTATACAGGACGAGGAATGAGAAAAATATAGGTTGAGGTTGATGCAGTTCCAGGAACAGTGTGGAAAATTTGTTTTGGTGCCGTGACAGTGGGGCGTACAATATTGAGGAAACAAGCAGAATTGTGGGAATACAGTAGAAGGGTATGTGTGCTGAATAATTGTGTGGAAGGTTTGTGGAAACAATTTCAACATGATGTAATAACCAGCCGCGGTCCGTGCAGGTAACAGCGGTGGGGCAGTGGGGCCGGGTGGGGAGTATATCGAGGGACAATGCCAAGGGAAAATTAAATAAATAATTAATTTTCCCTTGGCATCGTCCCTCGAAATCCCCCCCACCCGGCCCCACTGCCCCACCGCTGTTACCTGCACAGACTGCGGTTAGTAATAACTTTGAAAGAGATACGTGTTTTCCATGAGAGGAGGCCAGACGTATTTTTAATCACTAAATGATTAAATGGTATTTTAGGGATTGAGTGTATGTGAATTTTTGATTCTGCAATATGGTATTAAGCAAAGTGTACATAGGAGTTTTCTCAGTCGATTTACGTGTGACCTGAGTGAAGATTTTCACTTTACATTGGATACGCTGTTACATGTTTATATGTTTACCTGATCCTTATATTTTCAAATCCTTCAGTTTAAGATTATTGTCTCACCATCAGAGGGGTCAATGCATCTACTTTCAGCCTGATACACTGACCTTCTTTCCTTCTACGAAATTAACCTTTTCTTGCAGGATGCATTTGTGTTAGTACTTTCTCTTATATAGAACATAAAAATAGCCTACATTTTTTATCTAAAGTTTATGTTTGAGAAAGCTATGTGACTTCAGTTCTCAGCAAATGCCATCCTGTGACAGAGTTGGTTGTCTTTTGCATATTTGTGTATAGTGATGTCATAGCCCCAGGTACAACTCCCATCTGTTCCACATACATGGGAATAGGGTTTGGTTAGGACTGACTGCTGCTGAACCCCGAACAGCAAGGGAATCAGCTCAAATGTGGCCAGAATGAAACAAGGTGGCCAATCATGCGGAATGCCAAAATGGAAAGTAGTGTCTCATGATCTACCATGTTGAGGAGATGGCCGGCGGATTCTAAAATCGCTCCGCACCACACCCAAATTATCTGCAATTTACACCACCACAGCTGCGCCATCGAATAGCCCGGAGCACGTCGGCTGGGGCTCAGGGGCACAATCATCAAGCAAACGACAAGGTGCTCCTCCTTTGACAAGCCGCTGTCACTGCAGTCGGCGTCTTCGCCAATTCGCCGGTGCTTGTGCTCGCAAATGTCGAAGAAGGCACAGAGTGGAACTCCGCCAATACGCCGCTATCACTTTAGTCGGCGGTGAATTGGCAAAGACGGCGACTGCAGTAACAGCGGCTTGTCAAAGGAGGAGCACCTTGTCGTTTGCTTGATGATTGTGAACACAAGCGTCAGCCAATCTCTAAAGGTTACTACATTAGAGCCTTATAACTCGTTTGGAAAGTTACCAATGCCACAAGCTCTTCAATAGCTTCTTCCTTTTTCATGCAATTGACCAGGAAGATTTTATCTATACACAGATTCAATCATGATTAGGCATTCCTCATGGAATGGTCATAAGGGTCATATAACAGCCTATTTCATCATCCTGAAGATGGTCTAACGGATGTATACACCAACAAGACCGAAACGTCGACAACCTCATCTATTTCCTTATTGTTTAATTGTTCTTTAGAAAGTGTTCTTTGTTTTGTTCAGATTCACTGTTCTGTTGATGCATTTTTGTTTGGAATAGATGTTTGCAACAATGACTCTGAGGTATCATTAGCACAGAATTTCTTTGTAAACCTCCCTCATTTTTGTGTTGCTTTAATCTTTTTGTACCCTTTATATTCATATTACAAAAAATTGATTTATGAAGAATTCACACCCCTTTCATCAGTATCTTTTGTAGATCTTCTGGGAACTAATTGAAAACTAAATGGAAAATTGTTTAACTACAGGTTACCGGCTGGCACCTTGATATAGCATTGCATGAACTGTTTGACTAAGTGCATAATACATTGGGGCATCATCGCCATGTTGCACTAGGCCCCTGGGCGATTTAAGTGTGAAACAGGAGGCGGTGGCTGTGTGAAGCCGTGCCACCTACTCGCTACCAGAGGGCAGAAGTCCCTCAACTGTAAGTCACTACTGCATTGCCAAGGCGCCTCAATAGCATTGCACACAGCCTGTTTACTGGAAGTAGACATACTGCCCCATCCGAAACCGATATGGGGAGATCCAGAGGGGTAGGCTCCAGAACCTCCCCACGGTCTTCCTCTGTAATGGAGACAGACACACAGGTTTCCCACACGCACCAGAAACCAGTACCGGAGGACAGGGTTGATGCAATACTCCAAGCCATCGAATGCTCCAGAGTTTCTCTGGAATCTAAAATTGATAGTGTGACAGCAGACCTTACACTCCAACATGCAGATCACAGAAAACTCTCTGATCGTGTCACTAACGTGGAGCATACCCTTGCTGAAGTACAGCCTACCACTGACAGTATAGGGCAGCGGATGAGGGAATATGAACTGTGACTTCACCATCTGTAAAATAGGGTGGAAGACGCGGAAGGACACTTGAGACGCAACAGAGTCCGCATAATAGGCCTTCTGGAGGGAGTGGAAGACAAAGATGCAGTGGGATACACAGAAAAATGGCTAAGGGAACTGTTACCTACAACCTCACTGTCTCCCTGTCTCCCTACTTCACAGTTGAACGAGCACACCGCGTACCTCTTCGGAGGCCTGCTCCAGGTTCGAATCCTCGTCCATTTCTACTTAAAGTGCTTCACTATCATGAGGGAAACTCAGAAGATGCAGGACGTCTGCGTAGGAAACACTAAAGTGATGTTCTTTCCGGGTTACACCTTAGGGGTGCAATGCCAGCGAAGCTTTTTCTTAATAGTAAAACAACACAGACAGCTTGACAGCCAATACGCTTTGATGTTTTTCTGCTCAGCTACGTTTAATGGCGGATAGCAAAACAAGATTCTTTGAAACGCCACAAGATGTGTGGGATTGGCTGGAATCGTCTGGAAAATTCTCAGGCCCCAGACCATCTGACAGGAGAGGTGCGCAAGGAGATGCTATGAAAACTACTGGAAGGCGTAAACAATGAGTTAGGACCCGTGCACCCAAACTGACTGCTATACCAAATCTGGAACAAATAATCAAGGAGCGCCAACGAGCAGTCAGGGAGGCAGAATGGATTTCAGATCTGACCAAAGACTCCGACAGAGAAATTATGTCTGCTAGGTCCACTGACGGTGAGGACTCCTCTGCAATATGCCCCTCTGACACTAACTCTCTAACTTTGCCAGATGCTACCCCGCAGACGTCGGAAGGGATTATCTGATGTATATACCATATACTTTCATGAGCTAGCCACTCGTTGATGTGGCTTTGTATGCATCTTGATGAATAATTGGGCGTTGCAGGGGGGGCAGGGGGACTGCAACTGATTGTGCTGCTAACCCCTCACACATACGCCTGTAAAGGGGCTATTTCTGTTAATATATAACACAGCTATAGGTTCGGGCAGTACCTCACCACTGTAAGGTCCGCTCTTTTGGTATTGCATGTTGCCATGTTGGCATTCTGTTTTAAGAAAAGTTTGCTCAGGTGCTACTGCACTCGACTGACACTGTTCTCAGACAATATCTTCCAATATGATCACATGCTATTTCTCTCAATTTATATACATGAACACACTTAAGACCTGAAATCCCACATAATAACATGGAATATACGAGGGCTACGCACCCCCTCTCGTAGGTACGCAGTCTATACCTATCTGAAAAGACATAAAGAACAGATAGCTCTTCTGCAGGCCCCAGACCATCTGACAGGAGAGGTGCGCAAGGAGATGCTATGAAAACTACAGGAAGGCGTAAACAATGAGTTAGGACCCGTGCACCCAAACTGACTGCTATACCAAATCTGGAACAAATAATCAAGGAGCGCCAACGAGCAGTCAGGGAGGCAGAATGGATTTCAGATCTGACCAAAGACTCCGACAGAGAAATGATGTCTGCTAGGTCCACTGACGGTGAGGACTCCTCTGCAATATGCCCCTCTGACACTAACTCTCTAACTTTGCCAGATGCTACCCCGCAGACGTCGGAAGGGATTATCTGATGTATATACCATATACTTTCATGAGCTAGCCACTCGTTGATGTGGCTTTGTATGCATCTTGATGAATAATTGGGCGTTGCAGGGGGGGCAGGGGGACTGCAACTGATTGTGCTGCTAATCCCTCACACATACGCCTGTAAAGGGGCTATTTCTGTTAATATATAACACAGCTATAGGTTCGGGCAGTACCTCACCACTGTAAGGTCCGCTCTTTTGGTATTGCATGTTGCCATGTTGGCATTCTGTTTTAAGAAAAGTTTGCTCAGGTGCTACTGCACTCGACTGACACTGTTCTCAGACAATATCTTCCAATATGATCACATGCTATTTCTCTCAATTTATATACATGAACACACTTAAGACCTGAAATCCCACATAATAACATGGAATATACGAGGGCTACGCACCCCCTCTCGTAGGTACGCAGTCTATACCTATCTGAAAAGACATAAAGAACAGATAGCTCTTCTGCAGGCGACCCACCTAACACACCTGGAGACAAATAAGCTGCGGCGTAGGTGGAGGGGGCACATTTTCGCCGCAGATTATTCAGCATTTGCTCGGGGTGTGCTGGTCTGGGTTAACCCTGGTACCCCCATTCTAATAGAGGAGGTGGAGACAGATGTGGAGGGGAGCTATGCTTTCCTAAAGGGTAGGCTGGATGGGAAACACAGAACAAGGGCCTTTCTAGAGTAAACTGTCCACAGTTCTCTCCAAATGGTGTGATCTGCTGTGGGTGATAGAGGGGGACTTCAATAATGTGTTGGACACAAACCTGGATCACTCATTTCCACCACGGAGAGGCACAACGGGGTCCATAGGGGCCTCGTTACTGAAGAGCTGGACCTGCGGATGGGGACTGGTAGATATCTGGAGACACCGCAACCCTTGGGGCTGGGATGTGGAATGCGACGACAGGTGGAGCATGAGCTTCTGGAACTGGAGCGTGAATTATTGGCATTGGAAACACTTATGTCCTGAGACACCTCCCACTGCTCAGAACTGTTAAAAGCGAGAGCAGCACATACAGCCCTAATTGAAAGGTTAAGATGCCTTAATTATGCGGCACATTCAGCCAGGGCACATGCGCAAGCAGACAAACTGGCACCCTGCTTGCCTGGTTAACCATACAGGAACAACCGAGCAATCCCATTACAGCACTACATTCCCCCACCGGGTTGATGAAATATACTCAACATGAGATACATGAAGAGCTAGTCCTACACTTTACATTGCTCTACCAATCATCTGCGGAGGCCTCTGACTCAAAACTGAATAGTTTTCTGGATGGCCTCCCGTTCCCTACACTTACACCTGACCAATGCATTGACCTTAACGCTCCCATAACATTGGAGGAAATACAAGGAGCGATTTGATCCATAGCCTTAGGAGGGGTACCAGGCCTCAGAACTGTTAAAAGCAAGAGCAGCACATACAGCCCTAATCGAAAGGTTAAGATGCCTTAATTATGCAGCACATTCAGCCAGGACACATGCGCAAGCGGACAAACTGGCACCCTGCTTGCCTGGTTAATCATACAGGAACAACCGAGCAATCCCATCACAGCACTATACTCCCCCACCGGGTTGATGAAATATACTCAACATGAGATACATGAAGAGCTAGTCCTACACTTTACATTGCTCTACCAATCATCTGCGGAGGCCTCTGACTCGGAACTGAATAGTTTTCTGGATGGCCTCCCGTTCCCTACACTTACACCTGACCAACGAATTGACCTTAACGCGCCCATAAGATTGGAGGAAATACAAGGAGCGATTCGATCCATAGCCTTAGGAGGGATACCAGGCCGGGATGGCTTCCCCTCTGAGATATACAGGGCTTATTCAGATCTATTAGCACCTACACTACTGAATATCTATGACGAAGCAATACATCTATCACGCTTGCAGAGCTCTATGTGCGAAACCCTGTTGGTCACACTGCTGAAGCTAGATAGGGACCTCACGCACCTTGGCTCATACCGTCCACTAGCGCTACTAAATGTGGACTACAAGGTATTGGCTAGTGTTCTTGCAGGGAGGCTGGCACCGTTAGTACCCCACCTGATCCATGAGGATCAGAATAGGTTCGTCCCGGATCGATCCACTACCCTCAACCTGCGCCGGCTATTTCGAGTCATGCAATATGCTCCCCAGGTTATGCCCTGCTTCGGATGTATGGTTC
This sequence comes from Calotriton arnoldi, assembly GCA_963921515.1. NCBI lineage: Eukaryota > Metazoa > Chordata > Amphibia > Caudata > Salamandridae > Calotriton > Calotriton arnoldi. The sequence goes on along the minus strand of CAWUFW010014507.1, from coordinate 383,414 downwards.
TTGACCTAGAGAAGGCTTTTGATATGGTGGAGTGGCCATTTATCTTTAGTGTACTGCCTCGTTACGGGCTGGGGCCATATTTCATGGCTTTGGTAAAGCAGCTGTATAATAATCAGGTTGTGAGAGTTTGGACTGGGAGCTTGGTATCACAAGAGAGGCACTAGGCAGGGATGCCCCTTCTCCCTGGCCTTGGCCATGCAAGCACCGGCAACCCGGTGGGGTGTTCATATGGCAGATGAGGTACATGCAATCTCTTATGCGGATGACTTGTTATTATATATAAAAGATGTAGGAGAAGTCCCAGATATTATACCCAATACTCTGGGTCTGTTTGCTTGACTCTCAGGGCTGCAGGTCAATTGGGGAAAATCATGTATATTCCCATTCGATCCCAACACGCCTGATCCGTCACTTACCATAGGCGGAATCCCGGTCACCTGGCAGTCGACCATGCTCCATTATTTGGGCATTAGGGTGTACCATGATGATAGTGATCTCACGTCGCTATCATCGCAGATGACTTTTTAGAAGACGCTTGCACTTTCAGTAGCGGGCAGGGTGTCACTTATCAAGATGGTGGTGCTTCCCTGTCTCCTCTATTACTTCACTAACCTTCACTAACTTACCGCTCTATCTACCACCATCCTTTTTCCAACCCATAGAGTGAATGCTACACAATTTAATTTGGATAAATCGCTATGTAAGGTGGCGCTCTCGAAGCTATGTTTACCATCAGACAGGGGGGGGTACAGTACCCAGCACTGAACACTATTATCTAGCATCTCAGCTACAATGGGTGGCCCGATGGGTGGGACTGTCGCCTTTCAGACACAGCGGGTAAGGATGCCCCATACACAGTTAGCACTATTCTCTCTCTGTTTTACCCATGTGGCGGGAAGGCTGGCCCTCTCCCCCTGCTGTTGCAGATGGCTTACTGTTGCTTTCAAAGGTCATTGTTCCTCACCAGGAATGTTAGACCATATGCCCCAGCAACTCCATTACTTGGGACACCCAGAGGTGACGGGATAACTATTCTGACTGATCTCACTGCTTGGCACACATCGGGGTTACACTTGCTGCCAGATCTCTAATTAGATGGAACTCTCATGTCGTACAATGATCTCACACAAGAAGTAGGATTGCCTCCAGGGCACTTTCTCATGCATGTCTCGTGGATCAGTCTGCTGCATCACAGGTGGTTAGACATAACACAAGAATTATAGACAAACCTCGAGCTTCAATACATTGATGTTATGGGAGAAGGTAAACACTTAACTCGCTGGTTTGCAGATGCACTCCATCTACACACTGCACAGGACCTGACCCCGCTACGCACAAAATGGGAATCTGTCCTAGGTCTCCCATTCACAGACACAGAATGGAGTACAATATTGCGAAGTCCCACATATGTCCCACTTAATGTCCAGCTCAGATGAATCCAGTACTACATAGTACATAGAGCATACCTCACCCCGGAGAAACGTAACCGCTATTTTCATAGACATTACATAAAATGCCCTTGTTGTTCTTGCCTAGATGCGGGTCTACTACATATGCTATGGTCATGCCCTAAATTACAACAGTACTGGGAGAGGGTGACACAATACCTATCCAACTGAACAGATAGACAACTATGTAACACATGGGAGGTATGCATATTAGGGCTGTTCAAGAGAGATAAAAAACACAAAGCCATGAGTCGCTTTCAAGATCTGGGCTAGTGGTGGCTACACGGTTAATAACAAGGTGCTGGAAATCCAATGATACGCCACCCTTGCAGGCCTGGTCTTGCTCCGTCCTCAACTGGGCCAAAGCGGAGGGTGTGTCCCTTTGTAGGGAGGATACCTTGGGGCAATGAAAATTTCCCCTCTCGGATAGCTGGAATGCGATCCTCGTGGCTCTCCAAATGGCTACACACCCGACCCATCAGTAGACGATCCATAGAATAAGATGCTGACATTCAGCTGGAGGATGAGGCTGTGCTCTCTCCATTAAACAGCAAATGTAGTGATATAATACAGGAAGAATTCTTGAATTGGAGTATGTAATAGTAGGAACTATTGATCGCATAGTTGATCAGATATATTCATCAATTGTCTTTGGAAGGGCGTTTTGAGTAGAGGTTGCCTGAGGTTAGTTGGTTTAAAGGTTTAAGAACTTTTTATGCTATCAGCAATATGCACATCCTTATACAGTATGTTCACCTGTTGTACAACGGGGGCGGGACATGATCTGTGCTTTGATTTATGTGACTGTATGCTGTAATGCTTCTGTAAATCATCCCAGTGTACACTCGTTTCTTATGCAGATGCTGTAACTATGCTTGTTTTTAATGCAAAAATCAATAAACAGATAAAAGAAAACAAAATCTACCATGTTGAGATATAAGGACAGCCTTAACCCTCCTTCACAAATGGAGGGTATTATTCACCACTTCCACAGAAGATGCCTCTATGCTACAATAGAACGACAAACCAGACGTTAGGCAGATGGTGGGACAGTAGATGGTACTGGAGTTGAAAAATAATGCATTTTTCGAGAGGCCTGCCAGCAACGGGAAATACTGGTGATAGGTGGAAGTTGGCCAGTTCATCCCTGTCTAGGATCAGTCTCTTAAGTAATTGTGAAAAATGGATCACATTAAGCGCCACAGAGAAGATGCGCTGAGATAGGGAGGCCTTAGCAAGCAGAAGCTAGAACTGGGAAATGGTGATGGGACCAAATTTAGGCAGACCTATTGGAAGACTGTCATTGGTGTAAAAATACTGTTTCTTGGAGCCGAGAGCATCTAAGAACTCAGCAACTGACAGAGGCAAGAAAACAAGGAGCTCAGTTGCAGTTATCCTGAACTAGACACAATTCAGCCTGGGGGTGGGGCAATTTGGTATCTATTTCTGTGTGTATTTTGTGAATCTTCTCACAAAAGGATAGGCTTATGACATTGACTTTCTCAGAAGAGTATGCTATTTTTGGTGTGGAAAGTTAGCTTGAACTTAATTGGACAATTGAGAACAGATCTCGGACGATTTGGTGTGAAGTTGATCTTGGAATGGGGAAAGGCAGTTTTAGTCCAAAGAAGATAATTTTTGTAATCTGAATGGAAACTGTACAGGTTACTATGAAGCTGAGCAGTAGGGGCTGGGTGGCAAAGATACTCAGTGTAATGAATTGCTTCTTTTCTTGTTTAAGGTCAGGAAACTATCAAGTCTAGCTGCTACTTTGGGGAATGGAGATAGCTTCAAAGGGACCCACTTTATCAGTAATTTATTGGCCTGGTGTATGTGTAGTTAATTTGCATTGGGTTTGCTGAGAACTAGGTAGGCAGGAAGATGCCTCATGCACAAGGGTGGCTTGTGACTTGGGGAAAAAACAGGCTGAAAGGAGTGTTTCTTAACACCTGATGTCTGCTCGATGCAGAAGAAAAACTTGAGAAGCCGACTAGTCAATATGCACAGAGTACATCAGTTATGTGTTTGAGCTTAGCAATAAGCAGGCCCAGATGTTAACAAGTTTGTGATTGGTGGGGTCAGAATAGGTTGTGGCAAGCCAAGACCACTGAAAAATTTAAAGAACAGTGATATTAGAACATCAGTAGGCTGGTTTCCATGTAAGTTGAAGTCCACAAAGAATTGTTGAAGTGCTCCATCATTGAATGAAACACAAGATTGAACAGTTATTTTAAGTGAAAAATGTTTTGACTTCAAATAGTAGACATGAAATAAAAGTGTACAGGATGGGGTAAAAACCATGGCTAACAAATGTCAAAATATTGTGACAAGATGACAAAGACAATTTTGTTTTTTATGTTTCGCACTAAAACATAAATTCTACAATGATAGGAATGCTATAGAATTAACTCAGATTAGCTTGGGTGGAGATGGACATAGAAAAGAAGAAAACAGAGTTGTGAACCCTATGCAACACTGTTTAGGATTGTTATTTATTTATTGATAATTTGTAAGGCAGTGAACGTGAAGCTTCAAAGTGCCAAAAAATAGGGGAAGACGGGGGACAGGAAGAAATGAGAGCAGAGGCATTAACAGCTCTCAGGAGTAACATTTCAGTTCCTGCAGAGAAGAAGGAAAAATGTGCATAAGGATTAGATAGAAGCTATCAATGTAGATCTCACTGGTATTACATTGTCAATAATACTTGCAGTAATATGTAGCAGAACCACATGATAGAAGGATCTAACTACGTGCTATGCATCATTTTTAGGTTGAGTCGACGATACAGCACACATTGTCTGGTTGCAATAGCCATATGTCAGCTTACCAAAAACTTACAGCTTAATGCCTGCCCATTGCTTAACATTGGTTATTTTTGTTGTCACTATCATTTGCTTGCTTATTATTCAATAGCGTGTCTTGTCCATCTTCGTTTTCTCTCCACCAGAGCATAGCCCATTTACTTGTGTCCTTCCTCAGCTCAACTTTAGGGAACTAGTTTTTTCATTTTGTTTAAGCACTCCATGAGAGTGCATGTGTTTCCCAGCTGTCTCCCAGGTGTGCTTCTCCAGCCTGCTTGTTTCGTTGTGCTATCTCATGTCTTTGTGCTTCTGTCTCCCCCTTGCTCTGTGTTGCTTTCTCTTACCCACATTCTTCTGCCCCCCCCCCCACTCTGTGATGCTGATGCCCAGGTGCTTCTCATTTCACCCCCATGTTGTTTTCTCCCTCATGCCTCACCAGTGGCGTAGTAGGTTGTGTGGAATGAGGGAAGGTTTGGAGTCCCTTTTTAAGTGTGATACAGTTTTCAAACCCAGCTAGCAGCCTACTGCTATTTTATGTTCCTATTTTGGGACCTCTTCTCGTCTGTACGTGTGACTGTGACTGCAGACGTGTCGGCAGCAGCACTTCGAGTAAGCTCACCATGGCTGCAGCCAGTTCTTGGAATAGCCCGACTCTCTCAAAGAGGGTTGTGAAGCAGAGCAATTTAAAAATACATCACAAATGTATGCCATGGGTTGGAAGCGGTGATCCAAGCCAAACAAAACACATACCCTCTCTGTGCTGCATACAATGTAGAGTGTGTATTGCTGTAGCTGTACTGTATTTTAGACTGGGAGGAAGGCACATGACCATCTTTAGCGCTAGCGGCGCCCGGTGCAAAAAATCTTTTTTGGCGCCCCCCTCTAATGACCTCCTTCTCCATGGATTTCCTTACTGCCACCCTCCACCAGTGGCCCTCTATCTCCATAGCCCCTCTCTCACATGTATTTCATTTGCTTTATATCTCTGCTCATAATCTTGTAGGCTGTCAGAGCACTTTACATCACACACACACTATACAGAGACAATGAATCATAGAAGTGTGTAAATCGGTCTATAGGAAATATCGCATAAAATAAGGATTAGATGGTGTAGGAATCACTTGTCATCCATACTAATAGGCAGTATATTTTAAGAGTGTTTGGTCGGAAAAAGCACAAACTCTGGATGTAAAACGTGCCACAATGGTTGGGGTTGGCTCTACTATTTCTGCCCAAACAAACTCTTTTTAGCAACATTAGGATAATGAAAGACTGGGGGGAAAACATTACATTCTAACTGCTGTTTGCATGCAGCTCTGTGATGACAGTTTATACTATTCTGTATTAGAGTTGTAACTTATAAACTGCAACTAACAAAAGGATCTCTGTGACAAAAAATTAACCCACTGACCTATCCACATAAAATACACTTCTATGATCTGCATGGTACACTTTCTTTACAGCAATCAATCAATCAATCAATCAGGTCACTTATAAAGCGCACTACATACCCGCGAGGGTCTCAAGGCGCTGGGGGAAGAGGGGGGGGGTGCTGCTACTGATTGAAGAGCCAGGTCTTGAGGAGTCTTCTGAAGGCCAGTAGGTCTTGGGTCTGCCGAAGGTTGGTGGGGAGGGTGTTCCAGGTCTTGGCGGCGAGGTGGGAGAAGGATCTGCCGCCGGCGGTTGTTTTCCAGATGCGGGGGACTGTGGCGAGGGCGAGGCTGGTGGAGCGGAGCTGGCGGGTGGGGGTGTAGAAGCTGAGTCGTCTGTTGAGGTAGGCTGGTCCGGAGTTGTGGAGTGCTTTGTGTGCGTGGGTGAGGAGCTTGAAGGTTATCCTCTTGTTGACAGGGAGCCAGTGCAGGTCTCTCAGGTGGGGTGTGATGTGGCTGCGGCGGGGGATGTCGAGGATAAGACGTGCAGAGGCGTTCTGGATGCGTTGCAGCCGTCTCAGGAGCTTAGCCGTCGTTCCTGCGTAGAGGGCGTTTCCGTAGTCCAGCCTGCTGGTGAAGAGTGCCAGCAGGCACATTAACCCTCTGCACTACTTTATAATGAGTCAAAACTGCCACTAAACAAAACTCTGATCCCTCCCCAGCAGTTACGTTAATCACCAGAGTTATCTTGACATTTTTATTGTTGCCTAAATATTGCTGGACACAAGAGGAACTCTGCAGCAGGTGCTTTTCGACCCAAAAGCTATTTCTAAAACACAGCGCCCCCCTGAGGTCAGTGCCAGGTGCAGCTGCACAAGTCGCACTGCCCTTGAGCCGGCTCCGGGAAGGCATGCATAATGCTAGTGGACGCTGTCACCCTACTACAGTTGAATTAATGAAACATGCCAATTTACTTGCAGGCATAAGCACTTCTGAATCCAAATCTATATTACTAGTCTTATTTTATTGATTTTTCATCAGCAAACTACATATGGCCATGAGATGGAGCAGGTGTCAGCACTGGCCATGTTGTTGCACGCCTTTTCACTAGGACGATGTCATGAGAAGGTGGATTCATGTTTACAGGGATATTCTTTGTTGGAGACAGGGCTTAGAATTGCGGTAAAAGCTGACCCAGAAATGCTGCTGTAATTCCTAATATGTGGAAGGACTCTAGCAGATTTTGCCAACAGTGCAGGACACATCAATAGTGCACTGGTGATCGACATAAACACCACACCTGAGTGTACATTATTGGTGGGTACCACATGTTGCACTGAGGACCCATCAGGGTGCAAGAGTCTTGAAAGTGCATCGCCAATATGATCTATTGGCACAGGCAAATCGGTTTACAGGATTAACAGATGTAGGGTGAACTTTGATGACAGCAGAAAAGCTGTGAGGGTACAGCATGTCACATAGGAGCTTTTGGTTTTGTTGCAGCGGAAGCACTGTAAATTTTTTATTATTATGCACTTATTCTCTTTACTACTCCAACCATACTAGGCCTTTTACGATCGGAGAAAATACAGCATTTCCATTTACCACAGAGGCAATGATCCTCTGACAAATCTTTCTCCGCCAATAGGAGGGGTGGATATTAGGGTTGCCAAACACCTCGTTAGCTGTCCAATGAGGATCATAAATTGGCAGCCAACTCAAAAATGTAAGACTAGATTAAGGTAGACCTCTCTTAAAATTATACTGTAGAAATAAAGAATGGCAACAGGAAGATCCAACCTCCTGAAGAAGTTAAGTCGAGTTAGAATTACGCAGTTCAACAGCTCTGCAACAGCAACGCAAAACGAAAGAAGTAATACCTGATGTTCTGTGAGAGCTCGATGTTTCTCTTTACAGCACATTAAGTCATTGATAAACAGCACAGTTTAAATGGAAGAACCAACAGGACTCAATAATAGACTCAGACAAGTATTCAATGAATTTGGTTATTGTATTAAGGATTCAAAATTCATTGCAATGAGCAGTTATTTGAGAATTTCAGTTAAGAATATCACAGCTAGGGGGGGCCCGCGATCCGCCCGCAAGATGGCTGTGTCGCTCCGTCAACCATCGGAGACTTTTAACATCTATGAACAACGGCTGACTTTTGGAACTGCATGTCGGGCAAGATTCCAGTGCGCGAACGCGGGGAGAGCAGGTATTTTCCTTTTTCGGTTTTGTTTAAGCCATAATTAGGCATTAGCTCTCCCATGTTGCGTACCTCAGTATCGGCCGTTGCGGCCACCATTTTCTGCTTCAGGAAGCACGGCGAACTGGCGGCTTTCTTGCCCGGTGCCTCCCACAATCTTGCATGTTTTTTTTCTTTTTTCCTCATGAAAGTCTTAAGGGGAGAAGGGAGGAGGAGAGGAAGATGAAAGGGAGACAAAGAGGACGGCTCCTCTAAGAAGGTTAATTTTTCCTTTTTCTTTATGTTAATTAATAAGAGCTACGAATTTGGAATGCTAGCTCATCAATATATTTTAGGACAATGGTTCAGTGGTGATTTTCTGTCACCCCTGGCAAGATGTGATAAGGAATCCAGAGGTTTACAGCAGATAATCCATTTTATTCTTCCTTCATGAACAGTGAGTTTAAGAACTCTGGTTAACTCTGTTACCTCAATTTTTCTCAAGGGCTAGTTCTGCGCATTCTTCAGAGTCTTCCGCTTCTGGTGTTGTGTTTTTACAACATTAACTAACGTACGCTCCTTTGATATTTTTTGGTGCTGCGTTACTGTGTTCTTTTCACGGTGACTTTTTGCAGAACTTGCCACATGCTTATGGAGTCCTCTCCATCCTCTGGTCAGAAGGCTGTCACCTCCTCCGCAACCATGCCCTCTGTTCGTAAAGACTCAAATGCCCCTACAAAACAACAAAAAAAAGATCCTGGCTCCCCTACAAAGTCTCCCTTACCTTTGACCTTGGATGACCTCATGGAATAAATTAAACACTTGAAACCTTTTGTTATGGAGACCAATGTCACGCTTCAACGTATTGAAGAAAAGTGGTCTACTCTATAGTCCAGAGTGTCAGGTGTGGAGCAGCGGATTAGTGAGGTGCAAGATGCGGCTACCAAGATTGATGGCATGGCTAAGGAGATTGCGTTCTTGAAACAGCAAACAGAAACTTAGAAAATCGTAACAGGCACAATAATCTCCAAATTTATGGCATTCCAGAAGGAGCGGAGGGGTCAGGCATGCTTGCCTTTCTTGAGGTTCATATCACTAAATTGGTGGGCCTCAAGGAGGGAACACATCTTAATCTACAACAAGCTCACCGAATTGGCCCCAAACATGTTGGTACTTCAAGCTCTGACCGCCCCAGAGGAATAATTGTTCTTTTTTTGGAATACACTGAGCTACTAATGGTCTTTTTGGTGGCCAAACAATTGTTATGGTCTGGTCAGAGGGTATTTATTTCCCAAAATTTAGCATGGGCAACCGCAGCTCATCAGAAGGCATTCCTATCCTTTCGCCCTACTCTGCAATCCATGAATGCGAAGTATGGTTTGGTGCATCCATGTTTCTTCAAGGTCACCTACAAGGAACAAACTTTCTCATTTGATTGTCCAGAAGACTTGAGGAAATTTATTCTTAAACACTAAGGCGAAGCCATGGACCTTGGGAAGGCCTGAACTTCTCCTTCATGGATGTTAAAATATATTATGCCTCTACTTTGGTTCCCTTTATTTGAATTACTATATATATTATTCAAGGAGTTAATTCTAATGTTATTAATGGTAACATAGGTATTCCTTAACGTTTTTGCGAATTGTTAACTATCTCTATTTAATTTGTCTACATATTTAACCTTGTTATTTATTTTACTCTTCTTTGCAGCTATTTGTGGTCTATTCCGGAATCCCTTTCTTGATGTGTTGTTCCCAAGTGCCTCCCTTCCCAGACCTATTGTTTCTATATTATCCCCATGTCTTGGTAAGTTTTTTATTTTACTGGTCCTTTTCGTATTTTGCAGTCCTATTTGTTTATATATTTGCATTACTATATTGTTGTCTTGTTGGTTTTATTAAGGATAATAATTGTTGTCTCTCATTCTACTTTCTCTTTTTCTTTTTGCCATGTTTATGATTGTCTCCATGGTTATTGCTGCCCACTATCGATTGATTTTGGGCCTGCTGCTTGTCTTCAATTTATGTACTTCTCCACCCCTCTAATATATTCTTTTCACATTAGATGTGCTCCATTTTCTTAATGACTGAAGCTCTTTGGCTTTTTGTCATCCTCTCTGTCTCTATCAGACTAATTGTTTCTTTCTTTATTTTCATTTCTTTTTCCTTTTTTTCTTTCCTTTTTTGTTTCTCTCTCTTTTTTCTTTGTTTTTCTTTTTCTCTATTCTCATTATGAAACATAGATCTTCATTGAATATAAATGTTAGACTATTGTTTGAGATATTTATGTTTATATGGTTGGTTGTTTGGGTCCCTTTATATATTCATTGTAGTTCAATATGTATGCTAACACATTACAATGGTAAATAATCTTAAGGTTATTTCCTGGAATGTCAAGGGCTTACGAAATCCTAATAAGAAGCAGTGAGTGGTTACTGCTCTATCCCATCTTAAATGTAATAGTGCTCTATTACAGGAAATGCATTTACTTGACAAAGATTTAAATTCATTGTGTAGAAACTGGGTTGGTCAGGTATTTTGTTCTCCAGCCCTTGATCATGAAAATGGGGTCATAATTTTGGTAAATAAATCTCTTCCTCTGGTAATTGAGAAGGAGGAAAGCGATTCAGAGGGGTGATGGATATTACTACATGCTACTATTCATCATATACCCATCTCCATTCTAAATATTTATGGTCCTACTGGTATTGATGTGCAATTTTGGGAACGAATGTCAGTTATGCTATGCTCCTGCCCGAATGCAAATCTTATAGTAGGTGGTGATTTTAACCAGATTGTAGAACCTTTCCTAGATAGAAAATCACAAGTTAAATATGTTCCTAACAAGATGCAGAAAACATTTACAAGATTTATTCATTCTAGAGGATTGGTTGATGCCTGGAGTTTGTACTCTCCGGATGCACTGGAATACACCTTCTATTCACCTACTCATAAATCACAATCCTGAATTGATTACTTATTTCTTTACCCTCCTTTAGTTCCTACACTTACACATGCTGAAATTGGGTCGATACTAAATTCAGATCATGCTCCAGTTATAGTTGATCTTGATTTACTACCAGAGACTTCTAAACCAAGTCGATGGCTCTTCAATAATAGTCTTCTGAAGGATAAAGAATTTGTGCAGAATTTTGAATGTTTTCTTCAGGAGTATTTTTTACATAACATCACACCCGATATTCCATTTCATACAATTTGGGATGCATTTAGTGCATCTGCCCATGGGCATAGAATGAACTATGTTATGGCTAAAAAGAAGAAAGCCATTAAAGAATCTTCTCTATTACTCCATTCTATTAAACAATGAAAGCATGAATTGTTCACAACTAAAAAGGACGATGTGTTACGGCGCTTAATGAATGTTAAATTCAAATTCAATAAGATATCAACAGAGGAAGCCACTGGAACATTATTAAAAATTAAATCTAAATTCTATGGAGGGTGTAATAAGGCAAGCAAATTACTTGCTAATTATCTGAAGATCAAATCTCAGAAGTCAAAAATAGTAAAGATTACCGATGAAAGTGGGACTCCTCATTTTAAAAACACTGAAATCCTAAAATGTTTCTCTGACTTTTATACAAATCTTTATACACCAGATCACTTTCCCACGGATGAAGAATTAGATTCCTATTTTCATTCTCTCTCCCCAAAACAACAACAGATACAGGATCTTTCCTTTTTAAATGAGCCCATTTTAATTTCTGAACTAAAATCCGCTCTTAACTCTCTACCAAAAGAGAAAGCGCCTGGTCCGGATGGTTTTTCTGTTGAATTCTATTCTTGTTTTTCACATCTTCTACTCCCACATTTACTTACTCTATTCAAATATTTTCTCTCACAAAATGAAGCCCAGGGCACCTTCTTGGAGGCTATGATTTGCTTAATCCCCCAAAAAAATAAAGATCCTTCCTCGTGTGCCAATTATAGACCCATCTCCATTATTAATTTAGATTGCAAACTCTTTGCCGAGATTTTATCTATCAGGATTTCTCCCCTTATTTCTGATATGGTTAGATTTGAACTAACTGGATTTATTAAAGGAAGGCACATGACTGATAACTCTAGACTGTTTTTGGATATTTTACACATGGCCTCCACTAGTAACACGCCTACGGCTGCTGTAACTTTGGATGCCGAAAAGGCATTTGACCGTGTCAATTGGAAATTTATGATGTGGGCTCTCAAATGGCATGGGTTTAGTCCAAGTTTCCTTAAATGCATTGCTATATTATATTCTTCTCCGATGACTTCTGTTTTTCTAAATAGTATCCAATCTTCATATATTCCTCTTTTATGGGGTACCAGACAAGGATGTCCTTTATCTCCTTTGCTCTTTGTTTTATCTTTAGAACCTTTCTTACACACATTACAAAATTCCCCTGCGTTTTATGGCTTCCGGTGTAAGGACACTGAGATTAAATTCACAGCGTACGCTGATGATGTGATCCTGTATGTTTCTGATCCAGAAGCATCAATACCGGTCTTTGCTAATCTTTTATCATCCTATTCGAAATTATCTGGATATAAATTGAGTTTTTCAAAATCCGAGGTACTTCCCCTCAATAAATATTGTTTGAAAGATATGTTTAATGGCACTGGACTTAAATGGTCTCCACACTTTATTAAGTGTTTGGGAATTAAATCTTCTTTTTCCTTGGCCAAGACTATTCAGATTAATTTAGATGATGTTCAAAACTAAATTCGTCAAATGACGGAAAAGCGGTCACCTTTATATTTGTCTTGGTAGGGCAGGTTAGCCACGATAAAGATGATGTTTCTGCCTGTCATTAATTTTTATTTGTCCATGTTACCTATTAAACTTCCCCCCCAAAATTTTAAGTTGCTAAATAAGTTGATTTCCGTGTTTTTTTGGAATGGGAAAAAATCTTGCATCTCTTTGTAAACCTAAAGAGTTGGGTGGTGTAGGTTTTCCAAACTTTCAACAATATCATACCGCTTTTGTCCTAAAGCAAGTTCTACCTTGCATCAGTGATGCAGATTTTTCGCCTAATAATATTTGGCATAAATTGGACGACTCACTTATGTCACCCTTCCCTTTTCATTCTTTAATATACTTTTCAAACCCTCCTCCGGCATTTTCTGCTCTGACTATTAAGCACTCTAGCATGGTATCTTCCCCTGTTCTTAAATGTTCCATATCTCCGGTACAAGATTTTTTGGAATCCTCTATTTGGCATAATAAACTCATCAACATTTCGAATCGTACTATTTTCTGGAGACAATGGGTAATTAGAGGTATAATTCAAGTTAAACAATTAATGTGTGCTATGACTCCTCTTTCTTTTCTGGAAAGTCAATCTAAATTTGATCTTTCTTCCACCTATGCCGTTATATACAAATCCCTTAAAGGTGCTCTCTTACAAACTATTTCCATGCTCAATCAATCGCAATCTCCCACTTGTTCTTCGCCTCCTGACCCAATTACATTTTCATCATGACTCAAAGCATCATATATATATATAAATATTTGCATTACATCACGCCTTCCCGTCCCAAATCTAAAATTGAGTTAATGTGGGAATCTGATTTTCAGCATTCCTTTTCTTTAAAGGTCTGAGGTCTAATTTGGAACAAGATACACCATACCTCATGTAATGCCAGTACTACACAAACCCTTTATTATTTTTATAATAGGTTATATATTACCCCACTTGCTCTGCAAAAGTACAACCCAACTCTTTCAAATATGTGCTGGTCTTTCAATACTCTCCCGGCACATATCTACATATGTTTTTTCATTGTCCACCAATTACAGCCTTTTGGGTTCAGGTCTGTAGAATTATTTCTAATATTTGCTCTATCACCTTTCCCTTTGAATTAAGTGCATTGTTTTGGGAATCTCCTCGCGCTCTTGGCCAGCTCATTCAAAATTAGGTAAATTTGTGGATCTGTTACTTGCCATTGCTTTTCAAGTTATTGTATCCAACTGGAAGAATGCCAAAAATGTCACCATTACTGGCTGGTGGAACCTTCTTTGTTCTCATCATAGGCTTGATACAGCATCAGCCACTTCTACATTACAGATGATTAATAAAGACCTCTTTAGTCTCCACTCACTTCCACGGATTCTACAATGGTTTTTCAACCCCCATGACTGTTTTTCCTCTTCCTGTTTTTTAATATATGCAGTTTATTTTACAATTGTTATTATTTGAGATAAGTATTTATATGACATGACGTTAATAGATGAAATAAGCTATTATCTGACGTAAATTTTATTTTATGAGATATATATACAGAATATGTAATACATATTTTCATGTATCTTTTTCTTCTTTCTTTCTTCTCTTCCCTTTTCTTCTCTTTTCTTTTTTCGTCTTCATTCTACCCTTTTCCTCCTTTCCCTAATTATAAAATATGAAAACGCAATTTGTGAGTACAGAATTAAGATAATATTTCAATAAGTTTATTGTACAATATATCCCTTCCTTTATCTTAATACTATCTCTTGTAAGTACTCTCTTTTGTAAATGTTCTACTTCATAACTCAGATTTTTATTTTAAACAAAAGATAATTCTGTACATCTGTATTATATTTTAATAAAGCTTTCATTAAACTTTCAAAAAAAGAATATCACAGCTCATATAAAAACGCCAAGCATTTAGGCAGGCTCTATTGGATGGTTATTATTAGAATCAGTATCGCAGATTTATAAAGTCCCACCACCATTAAGGCAGAAGGGATAGTCCACTGTCTAACAGCTTAAATCCTACAAAGAAGGGGAAAAGGTTAAACATTTAAAGTCCATTAAGGGCAAGTCCTTTAGCATAGAAACAGGAAAGAAAGGAAATAAAAAATGGAAATGGTTCGGCAAAGAAGGTTTCAGTCAATCAGCTACTGACTGTAGCATGAGCAAGGCAGTCCAAAAGTAAGTGAAAGTTCTCAAAAATCGATCAGCATAGCATCCTCTCATACAGGGAAAAGAAAACTATGGCGTTGCCCCTCCTTTGGGGTTTCTTCTTTTATAAAGTCTCTATCAATTTCCAGTGATGTGGCATCACAAAACACCACCATCGGAAGACCATTGTATGTTCAGATCCATATAATGTCACCTAGGACACTTGCAACAATGAGATGCTTTCCTATGCTGGTCATGGGAAACAAGAGATTTGGTAGTCCACATAGACCTAACATCAGTGTAAGGAGATACAAAGTAACCATCTATAGCAAAAAGTTGAAGTCAGGTTCCCACAGGAATATTTCACAGTGGTCGTTGTTGAAACATTCGGGGATGTCAAGATTAATACATGTACAGGACAAATAAGCAACATTTCACTTGTAGAAAATGACCCATTGTATCAAGCCGGGGGAAAGGTCAGCACCAGAGAAAAGCATTTTCAAAAGAGCCTTTAGGTTAGCATTACACGCTTAAATGAAAAAAACGCTAAATTGATATCAAATATATTGTAATTAAATCAATTCAAATACAGAGAATATATAGAACTTTCATCAACCATTATTACATGAAAATAACTAACGTTAGAAATACCATACTACCACAATTTTTCTCAACATTCATATACGTGTAAAATGTTCTAAATTCAACTCACAAAAATAATTTTGTACTTTTTATAAACTTTAGAATCTCTAGTATTATTATGTAAAGTTACAAGCTCTTACTTCATTTCTACAAGTTTTTACACCGATCTTTGTAAATGGTGCACGCTGACAGAAACCATCAAAACCCCACGCCACTTCACTTAACATCACAATTTCGTCAGTATACATTAAGCAACATGTGCATAAGAAATTTATTAGTGCAACTTTGTTTATATGTATTAGTAGTACTTTATATATGTGTTTTCTTCATCTTACGGTGCTTCAACTACATTTGTCTCAGTTTCATGTGTCACTGTGTCTAACATGTGCAACGTGCACTTTCAGCTTTTCGTCTCTTCAATCAATGAATGTGTTGTGTATAATGATTTTTAAAATCATGCTGCATTAGTTTCTTGTGTCATAAAATGTAACAGTGGGCAAAGGTGGCATGTCCCCTGTAAATTTCATATTTCAACTGTGCAGGCTCTGTGAAGAATGAAGCCTGTGAAGTTTAAAAAAGGGTCACTGTTGTTGTAGGGGTTTCGCACGCCCGTGAGATGCCATTCCTTCTCAAATGAAGGGTTGCAAGTATATTGAGGGCCACCATTTGTCCTAGGCTCCCAGTGGCAAAATCCACCAGTAGTAAAATAAAATCTCATGGCCTCCTTGCTCTTGCACCATCACCTTTCCTGCTGTGCTCCACCCCATTGTACTTTGAAGAGTATCTCATCTCTACACTCCTCCATCCTCACCCACATTATGGTATGTCCTCCGCACCGATCCCTGACAATCACTGGCACCACATATCTTCTTCCAGCATGAGGCTTGCATCCTTGCTTTACGATGTCCTGACGACAAGGTATCCTGCTGCAGCAAATCGTCACTGCTGCTGGGGTGGGGAGGGTCATTATTTACTTCATCTCGGGAGAAGTCAGAAAGTTTTGCGTGATTTCTGAATACTACGTTTCGCCCAACTAAACCAATGAAGTAAATATCTACCACTTCCCTAGTTTTGATACCATGGCAGTGAGTGGTCGGCTAGGAAGGGTCTGTTCACACGAATGGCTGAAAGAAGTGAGGTATCTACAGGCTTTTCTGGATTTTCTGGGCTCTGTTTGTACTTTGTTCAGGGGCCAGCATTGGTCAGGTCCCAGTCCCTTAAATTGTATAAGCCTGCTTCCAATGCAGATGTATATATAGCTTATTTGACAATACCTATCCTCGTGCATAACCACTCTACCGAAAGTCTTTTACCCCGTGGTAAAGGTCTACAGGTAGAAAGTGTTAGGAAGTACCTGGCACAGTATGGATAAAAGAGTGGTCAGAGAAGCTTAAAGTGCTTTATTTTAGCTACCATAAACACTAGGTGCCACTATTCACAGGAAATCTGTGTCAAAGACGAATGATGGTGTGCACGCCCCTCCTCTTCAGTATCCGGCAAAGTTCAAGGCATGCTTGTCACAGTAGGTGCATGAGGGAATTAACAAGCACAAAATAATACAGTGAAGAGATGAAGCTTAGTATTTACATGGCACAAAGAGTTTGACTGTGAAAATACGACACATTGAAATGAAAGAAGACATACCCATATTATATTATTTGTCTTTGTTGCCCTGTTATAGGCTTTTTTCAGTGGGGCTCATTGCAGTCTGAGGATATGATCCATAAGTTCATAAATTCCTCTGATTATGAGTGAGTACAATAAATACCTTCTCTTCCAAGCAGAATAGATCTTTACCATACTAATTGCTGCATGTCTCACTTTTTCCGCACGCATTTCCTCCTGATAAATTTCACTAGGTTTTTGCTGGTCATTTCTGGCAGAGGAAAAATGGGAGCAGAGTTGGCATGCAGTCATGAAAACACAACTCGAATTTGGATCCCTGTGGAAACTTCTATTGGCATAGGCATTGGTTTTATCTCCCTGCTCGTAATCAGAGTCTGAGTGCCCATGTCATTTTTTAATCATACTGTGACAAAGGGGTGGGCATAGAAAAGCTACACTCTACACTTTTAATTGCCTACCTGCAACATTTGTCTCTTTTATTTGTACTATTCTCTCTTCAATTTATTCTCTATGAGCGCCTTTCTCTACTGAAGTGTTATTTACTCCTTAATAAGCTCTGCTCATTTCCATTACTTCTAATTTTCTTATCTACTTGTACTATATTCCATTCTATATGCATACTAAGGTCCCTTATTTCTCTTATTTCCCTAAAAGCCCCTCTTCATTGTTTCTTAACATACCAGTATCAGTTTTGCCTTATTAGGTCTCGCCTACCAGAGGGCACAAGCCTCCTCGTTTGAAAAGACCTATTGTGGGTTTACCAAGAACTTACAGTGCTCTTACAGACTGGCCACTGCTTATCATTGGTTGGCTTTCATGCATAATTCTAATTCAATGTCTTTCCTTGTGCGTGTTGTTCCATCTTGTGATTGTCCCTCCCCTGAGCATAGATTCTTTACTATCCTTAGGCTGATTTGTATCCATCCGCTAATCACGTTTAGGGAACTACTTTTTGCTTAAGCACTCTTAGAGCGTGTGTGTTTCCAGCTCTCTGCGTTGTGTGCTCTTTCCCTGCCAGATATCCTCCTCTGCCCTCTGCATTGCTCTTAGGGTGACCAACTGGCATGGGTGCAAATTCAGGATCGTGAGTGTAAAAATTCAGGACAAAGTATCAAAAGTCAGGACAAAAATTGAGGACAGAAGGTCAAAATTCAGGATAGAAATTCGGGACAAAAGGTAAGTTTTATAGATACATCAGAGGAGGTCACACAATAGTATATAAGTAAGTAAATAGACAACCAACATAAGTACAAGTCAAAATGAGTTTATATTAGCTTGAGACAATCGTGCACTTCACAGTTTTTTGGTATGCGTGCAGCTTTGAGCAACTGTGCAGGTCTTTTTGTGGTATTTCATAGGATCATAATCTATTTATATGGTTACTGCACTGGGTTGTCCAGTTTGTTTACAGTTCATGGTCCTGAGCAGGCATGTTTGGTGCGCGAAGTGGTTGAGAAGATGTACCTGGATGGACTTTGTTACTAGCATCTCATATCTGAGTGCCATTGTGAGATCTAAGCAGCACGCATAGAATGTAGCTAATTGGGACCTGCAGTGCTGGACTAGAGTGCAGTCCTCCGAGTGACCATCTTTATGTCAGATTGCTTCAGTTATTCCATGTCTGTTCAGCTGGTAATGACTGGTTGTGGCGTAACGGCCTGAACTGCCGACTTCGGAGCTGATGGGATCCAGGTTCGACTGTCGTCGTTGGCATCACCATTCTGTGATTCTGGGCACTTCCAGGTGATCTTCAGTTACACTTCTTTGCTGAGGCATTTGCACCCCCCTGGGAATGCAATCACGAACCCCTAGGGGGGCGCGCCCCACACTTTGAAGACCTCTTCCCTAGCCTCTGGCAGGAGGAGGCCCAGTAAATGATGTAGCTGCACACAGGGGCCCATTATCATTCTTTATGTGATAATTAGGCAGACAAACAGAATGATAATGGCTGATAGCAATCTGTGCCAGGTCAGGGAGGGGCTGCTGCAGGCCCTTCAGTTCACAGCAGCAGTGCGAGCTGGCCCCTGCAATGAGAGTTACAGAACTCTCAGGCTGCTTGCAGGGGGACAGCTTGCACCAATGCCCAGAATTACGGACAAAAGGCGTCCGCAAAATAATTCCTCACGGATAATGGACAAGAAACCCAAATAACAGGCAGTCCGTGAAATTTACGGACAGTTGGTCACCCTAATTGCTCTCTCCCTCATGTAGCAAGCTTTCTCTTGTGTGCTTCTTTATCCTCCAAACTTCCCCCAATGCCCTCTGTGGTGTTTTTTTGCTTTTGTGCTTCTCCCTGCCTCCTATTCTCCCTTGTGTGCTGCGTTCCCCCTTCCCCTGCCCCTCCCCCTTCCCACTTCCCTTTGCTTTCCCCCACCTGCTCCTTTGTTGCACCCTACTCCTGTGGTCTTTTTTAAATATTTTATTTTGAATTAAGTTTTTAGGGGAGGACCAGGCATCAAATTCCTGCAGGTCCATCCACCTTAAAAAAAAGGATCTTCATGCTACTTCTAATAAAAAAATATATTTACTGATCTATCTCGGAATGCTAAATTGAAAAATATAGAGCATGTGTCATTCTGTAGGCACGCACACGTCATTAAGTATCAGCCCCCCTCCAAAAAGGCGTGGCCACTGCAGCTGCATCATCTCGCCTTTTTGTCGATGCAGTACAGCATAGCCAAAAGGCACTGGCAAGGCCAATAGAGTCATATTGGCTTTGCCAATGCTTGTTTCACATATGTAAGTGAGTGTATTCTTCAGCCTAAGAGTGGATGATAGACAGAGAGGAACACATCTAAAATGTTCGCCAGACTTCTGTAGTGCTAGCCTGCAGGGGCGGCGCCTCCCCTAAGGCGGAGGAGCGTCGCCCCACTGCTTTTCTTCAGTGCAAAAAAGGAAAAATAAAATGATAATACCACAATGTTATTATTATTTTATTTTTCAGTGCAAGCCAGGTTAGGGTGGGGCGGGCTGGGATGCAAGAGCAGGGGGAGGAGGAAATATGTGCACTTGAGTGCGCATGACAGCGCACTTAGCATTTTCTCCAACTGGCTGTATTTCACAGCCTGGGTGGAGAACATGCATAGGCTTCCACTCCCTGTCTGA
Organism: Calotriton arnoldi; assembly: GCA_963921515.1. Classification (NCBI taxonomy): domain Eukaryota; kingdom Metazoa; phylum Chordata; class Amphibia; order Caudata; family Salamandridae; genus Calotriton; species Calotriton arnoldi. The sequence goes on along the minus strand of CAWUFW010014507.1, from coordinate 363,351 downwards.
GCGCCGAAACAGGCCGCTCAGACAAATCACGACGCTGCTGTCATGCTGGTGACAGCAGCGTCGTGATTAGCTTAGGGGATCCTGTGTGATTCCTGCTTCCAGGAGTCAGTAAGAGAAGCGGAGGAGAGACTACAGCGACCGCGCAGTGGTAAGTGTTATATATTTTGTTTTCACCCCCGCCCACCACACCTGTTCCGTGCCAGCCGCACGCCACTGTTAGCCTATTCACTCCACCTTGGGAAGAAATGCTAATTGTGACCTGCGAGTCATGTACCAAGCTTTGTACATCCAACTGCATATTTATAGCATTGAGCAAGCTAGTCTGCACACCACAAAAGCCCTTGATAACTAGAATAACTCCAGTACTTAAGGAGATGTGTTGACATGTAATAGGTTTTGACTTTGTGGTTTGTTAGCCCTGGGCCAAGAAAATGCTGAAGGTAGTCTTCAAGGGATTATTTGAAAACGATGCAGGAGTTACCTTTAAGCAATACAATCAATGGTATTGTATTCTTCATGACAAAGACCATCTATCTCATTCATTTGACATTTGAATAGTACCAGGTGCTAGATTGCATTGAAAAACTATATGATTGTTGAGGTCCTCCGGCTAATTTGCTCAAAATGGCACACACGAGACACATGCTCTTATAGATGTGTTCATTCTGGCACTCATTCATTGCGTTTTTTGTTTCCCATATTCCTGTGTGCGTTTACTATCAGTAAGCCGAATAAAATATTAATAATGCAATGAGATTATCAATGATTGCTTTCAAATGCCAAAGTATTACTGATATCACACGAGTACCAGATTTCTCTACTAGCTGACGTCATGCTAAATTCAAGTGGCCTACACAAGAATAACACCACTCCCACGTCAACTGCAAAGTACGTTTACTAAAGGAAATACGCATAGGCAAAATTGCACGGCAAGAAGTTACTCTTGGCTCCACTGGAGTTACTGGTGTAAGCAGAGGATGACAACAGTGTAATAAGTCTCGAGAACCTCAAAGCCCCACTTGCACCAAACAAACAATTTTGGTCACAAGCTCAGCACACCTCAGCTGCACTGAGGCAATAAAAAAGGAGTAACAATCAAGAAAAAATAAATATCTTTGGAATTAGAAGGATGATAGTGTGATTTTAACAATAGCTTGTTTTCTATATAGCACTCCGTACTGCAAGCTGACATTTTTAAGCACTTTAAATTACAGTGACCACTATTGCCCAATCGAATGTTACTCAATTTGCTGATCTTGAAAGAATAGAAGCTTAAGGTGTCTATGCCAAGTTTGTAATGTGTGACCAGATCACAGCAGATATATAAGCAGCAATTGTAAGCTGTTAAAGACCACAAAACGGTGGTGTCATAAATGCAAGCCGCACATGAGAAAGAAGGTTTCAATTGGAATGTAGGCCAGTGCAGAGCACTTGATACAGCAGTCTGCATGACTACAATTTAACCTGCATGCAAGAGAGTGCTGTGTCTAATAAACTTGATGCCTGCGAGGGAATAAGAAAAATGGGAAGGAGAGGCAAGGGGAAGGGGTAAGTCAAATATATCATTATATAATAGTGAAGGGTCACCTTGCCATGCATCTATATCTCCATGTGGGTCCTTTTGCAATGCGAGTGGGCTTAGCATACAGGTCCTGGACAACATGCAGGCGTTCCAGCGTTATCTATGAATGAATGGTGGAAATTACGTGCTATGGAGTAGTGCATTGCAAATGTATTGTATTCAAAGAGGGCACAAACTTTTGGTGGGCAAGGACTTATCCGGATTTTAAAGGAAACACATTGACGCTGTGTCTCAACATGAGAAACATCTTCTGACAGGAACTACTAGGCTTAATTAGAATTTTGCTATGGAATTTTTGTTCGCCTGTGTGGTGGATCTTGGTCCTCCACCATAGTGGATCTTGGTCCTCCACCGTACACGCAGTGGATTAGCAACTGAAGTCTGGAGTTTATTGCCATGGAGGCACTAGTTTATCCATCAAAATGGTGGTCTCCATCCACAATGTGTGGACGAATCATGAGTGGGGGATTATGGTGTGATTCAAAGAATTCAAGAGCAAGTAGGCCACGTAGCTTAAGTACTGAGATTGTTTATTTTAACAAATCTGCCGTAGGCCTAAGAGGAAATGGCGTACGCAATATGATCACAACGACAAAATCTCTTATAAAACTCTCAATTCAGGACTATAAACATAAAGGTCTCTACTGCTAAAGCACGCTACTTCTCCACTAAAATCAAGTCCTCACTTAACACCCCTAAAGAACTTTTTGCAATAGTAAAAAAGCTGAGCCAACTTCCCAAACCAAAGAACACTGAAGTGAACCAAGAATTTTGCGATCTTTTAGCAGGCTTCTTTCAGGCCAAAGTAAAAGCAGTCTATGACATATTTGACTCCTCTCATTTAGTAGAAGGTGGACTCACTAAGGGGCTCACCCCCTCTATCTCAGAGGGAACAAATTTCATGGATGTTCCAGCAGATAATACTCCTATTTTTGAAATCTTTAATTCCATTTCTGACTCATTTGTTCAGACTCTTTTTGGTCAGATAAGGTCAGGCTCGCCCTGGGATCCCTGCCCTCCTAAGTTTCTCCATTTAACTCCTGAGGTTACGGTTGGTTACCTCAAAGATATCGTCAACAATATGCTTTGAGATGGTTATTTTCCAAGAGAGTGAAAGAGAGCGTCTATTTCCTCTCTGTTGATAAAATCTAATCTAGAATGCAAGGATCCCAACAACTATAGGCCGATTTCTCGGCTGCCTTTTCCAGCTAAGATCGTAGAGAAGGCAATGAATATTGAATTATCTCAGTTCATAAAGGATAACAAGCTCCTGTACGGCACAAAATATGGGTTTAGATGCCAACATAGTACCAAGCTGGCACTAATAAATGTATCGGAGGAGATTAGGGAAGTTCTGGACAGGGTGGGAAGACGGCCTTGATCCTGTTGGACCTCTCTGTGGTGTTTGATACGGTCAATCACGGCCTTCTCATCGATCGAATTTTTACCATGGGTATAAGGGGCAGGGCACTCGAACTACTTAAATCTTTCCTTGCAGATAGGGAGCAATTGGTGGAGCTTGATGGGTTTAGGTCCACCTCTTACTCCTTTCCCTGGGGGTACCGCAGGGCACATCGTTAAGTCTGACGCTTTTTAACCTTTATGTCACCCCCCCTTGCTATTTTAATGAAGTCATTCAGCTTTATGGTGGGGTCATATGCTGATGATACGTAGATCGTGGCATCACTGGTGGGTAGTCCTGAGGACACCACTTCTAGATTCCATGGTTGTATGCATGAAGTTGGAAAGTGAATGTCCAGAAATTGCCTCAAGCTGAACTCAAGAAAGACTGAGGTTCTTTTATTTGGACGTGACACCTTGTTTTGTACACCTAGCAAGTGGCTGCGGGAACCGCGAGATCTTCCTAACCCGGTCACTAAGGTAAAAAATTTAGGAGTTTACTTCAACATTGTCTTTAGAAGGCTAAATAAATGCCATCACCTCATCCTGCTTTCTCATGATTAAAACTCTCAGGGAAGTTCTACCTTTTATTCCTTTAGATCTTCAGAGAGCTGTAATTACTGCACTTATTTTATCAAAGATTGACTACTGCAGTGCACTCTTCTTTAATATTCAATCTAGATTTTTACATAAACTGCAGGTCCTCCAAAATGCCGCAGCATGCCTTTTGCTTGCCATCCCAAAATATCAATCGGTATCCCACGCTCTGCCAATATTGCATTGGCTGCAGGTTAGAAGGTGAATTGAATTTTAAGTCCCTCTGCATTGCTTTTAAAGCACTACATGGGCATGGCCCTGAATAGTTTAAACACAGGTTCAGAGGTATGTTCCTGAAAGGCAGCTTCGATCTTCTTCATCTTTTAATCTTGTAATTCCAAGGGCTAAAACAGCATCATGGGGGTAGAAATTTCATGGCAGTTACAGCCATGTTGTGGACCTCACAGCCTCTGGTACTCAAGAAAGAAACGAATCTTCTCTATTTTTGCAAACTTTTAAAAACCTGGTTGTTTAAAAAAATAAAATAAGGTCCTTCAACCAGGTGTTGCTATTTTCTGTAAATTTCAGTCCCCCTTCTTTCTCTTTTGAAATCAGATCTTTCGCGCCTAGACACCCTCGGGTATTTGTGCATGTTACAAATTAAAATTTCATTTAATTATTCAAACCATTTATAGTCTGTAGAGAAATACGTCTTGTCATAAATCATCAAACAGAATCTGTCTCACAAGCAGTCTTCTCTCTGTTTTTTCTTTCACAGTGTGGATTGTTCCACCTTGCCACTCGCATGTTGCCCCTCGAAAACAACAGATAAGTATTAGTTTTCAGAAATAAAAATATTATATAAAAAAACTGAATTATCTGTATTTTTGTCCTTTACGTGTCTCCTTTCTTATATTCTTATGTCTTTCTTTCCTATCTTCTTCCCTTATTTTGATATTCTTCTATTGCATTGTTTGTTCTTCAAAGTTCTTATTTGCCTATCTATCTCGCTCTCTCTTTCTTTATCTCTTTTTTTGTTTGCTTTACTCAACTACAGTTGTCTTTTCATGCCCTCTTTCGGAATTAGGGGCATATTTACAAGCCCTGTGTGCCGTCGGAACATCCCTTTATATTGACGTTCCAGCAGTGCGCTGGACTTACCCATATCTATGAGGCCACGTAAAGCCACCCTGCATGGCTTTTCATGGCCTTGTAGATATGGTTTGAGAGAACGCAGCGCAAATCGCTCCGTTGCCTCACACTGCGATGGGGAGGTTTGCCATGGGCGTTACAGTAGGTGTTCACACGTAACACCAATGGCTTTTGACACATTCCCAGACTTACAATAAGCTGTAAATCTGGGAATGTGTTAAAGTCCTATGCCTTCCCAGAGGTGGCATAAGGGTTGTTTTTGTGAGGGAAGGTGTCCACTCCCCCACAAACACAACCTGATTTCAACACAGACACCCTTGCACCATGGACCAAGGATGCCTGCGTTGGCACATGCACTGTATCTCATAGATATCGTGCATTCCTCCCCTTTTCTTTTGACATAGAGCAGCGCAGCAGGAAGGTTTGTGGCGCTGCCCTTTGCCAAACGTTTGTAAATGAGGCCCTCAGTTTCTAGAAGATATAAGGGTATAGTCCCCATCAACTATAGGACTGATTCATAAGTCCCAGTTTCATCTTGTTGGAAGAGAAAAATAATAAAGCCCAAACACCCAAAATTTAACCGTAACTCAAATGAGTTTGAGTTTCTTCTCCTTTTCGTTGTTGTTCTATGACATCTCTCCCCTGCAACCCCTCCACGCCCACCCCAGAATGCCTGATCTGGCCACGCACTTGGCTGAGCCACTATCCGTCCATGGACCATGGCAGGAATAGAAGTCATTACAAGGATACAGGGATGTCATTTCAGATCTTGTGTCCTAATATGGAAGAGACCTAGTACCTTGTTTTTTTCCTGATTTTCACTTCCTCATATCCAGCCAGATGGTGTGCTGGTTGTGAGTGTGCCACAGCACCTACACATGGTAAGCTTTTTCAGTCCCATAAACAGGGGTGCAGTCATGATGGCTTTGTAGATAGTACAGCTGGTTTTGAAGATGAGAACCAGCAAACGGAGTTAGTGGAGTTTCATCGGGGGGATGTGGTGATGTGTTTCTATGAAAGTCCACCAGTGTTACCATGGCAGTCTTTTGGGGAGCTAGAGCCTCCAACTATAGTAGTAGATCCACCAGTATGGATGCGGAACTACATTGCCACCATCTTTAGCTGTGACATCACCACATGCGATGGAGGTGTCTACATCAACAAGATATCTTCTGTCTACAGAGCACTAAATGTGGCAGCAAATCACCTGGAAGCGTGCATTTATTTATTTATTTAGACATATAGAGAGCGCACAGCTACCCCAAACGGAGGTGTCCCGGCGCTAAGGCAGTCGACTGGTACAGGTACACAGGGTTTTAGGAGCTGTTGAAGAACCCGGTTTTTAGAGCTCGCCGGAAAGCTGGTTCTGATTCAGTCAGGCGGAGAGGGAGTGGCAAGGCGTTCCAGAGTTTCGCGGTCCTGAAGATCTACTGGTCATTTTAATGGATTCCTCCTTCCTGCCTTCTATACATCTGCTAACGTTTCCCACAATCACTGTGTTTTACATAAATCCAACCATACTTTGATCACCTGCCATCAGTAATACAAATATAGGACAATCCGTAACACCAGGGAAATATCCCAGGAACTTTTCATGTGCACAAAAACAGTGTGAATTCTATTTGCACCATTTTTGCTGTTTATGTACTAAGGATTGAGTAAATGGTATTTGCACAGGGGCGTAAAAACTGATTTCATACTGTGTTTGTTGGTTACACATATGAAGTAGATAAAATAAATTGCCTCACTTTTCAAATGTAATCTGTGTCAGTATTTGAAGAAAAATTGGCCATTCTATTATTCCGACATAACTAACATAAATAGTGTCAAATAAGTTTGGAAGTTTTGAACAGTGGCGGCCACCACAAACAGAAATTGGTGAGGCGGGTGGAGGGGGCTCGGGGGAACATAGGAGGAAGAGCGCGGGGGGGGGAGTTTAATAATAATGTTAGAAAATACTTTACTTGAATCTGCCGACTGCCTCCAGCATCGCGCCTCGGTGTTCTTCCTGGTCGCATCTCAGACTCCCTATGCAATCCCCGCACTGCTCTCATGCTATGAGAGCAGTGCGGGGGTTTGGCCTGAGCAGGCTGCTTTGACACTCCGCTCAGGACAGGGAGTGTGTGCTGTTTCTCCAACCCAGCTGTTCAATACAGCCGGGTTGGAGAAACCTAAGTGTGCATATGTGTTTGGCCAGCCTCAGACAGCCGGCCAAACAGACATGCACACTTAGAAGTGCACAAACTAGTCCTCCTCCCCCCTCCCTACGCACGCTGGCTCAGCCAGCAGGAGAGAGAAATAAAACGATGATACAGATCGTTTTATTTTTCACCTGCTGGCTCTGGGCCAGTGGGGCAGAACTCCTTAGCTATTGCGGAGAAGCCGCCACTGGCTTTGAAGGGTTATTCTTAGATTGAGATTCCTTTGTAAAAAACCTCTATGACATCTTTAAAATTATTTGTAAACCACACACGTTGTATTTTGTTTCATAATCCCTGTTCTCCTTTTTTGCCCTAGTGCAATTATCTTTTTGTGATGCGGAATGCAGAAAAATCTCTTTGCTCCACTTTACCCTTTTGTGGTACATTGGCAGAAAAAAAGTGATGAAAACAGATTTGCCGTGATTTTTTCAAAGACATTGCAGTATACTTTTTGTTAATAAAGATAGCAAACAGTGCATATCCGGCAGCCGTAAATGGCCCCTCTAAATGGTATAATTCTCACCACCTGGTTAGCCTATTAATCAGGGCCTCATCAGCATTTGCAGCTCTACATAAGTGATAATCAGTCCCCTGGTTACCAGTGATAGATATGCATGCATTAATATCAACTTTGCAGAGGGAACATGTGCAGTAGTTAAATGAAGCTATTGTACTTGCCCTTTAGGTGTACGCAGAGCTGCCCCACTTATCAGAAACTGAGCAAATATAATCTGCTGCGACAAGCAACACAAAGCCAGGTGAAAGAAGGAATATGTGAGGACAACAGCGGGACCCAACTGACTGCCACAAGGCTATCCAAGATGTGACATGGAATCTATCAATGCTGCTACAAGTAAGGGTGATCCCTCCACACCACTGCAGTCTCTCTTATGAGAACGCGGTAAAACTCATACATTATTCATTTATTGAGGGCCTTGCAGTAAGACCAGAGGCCACACACAGGAACATGTGTGTGTGTGTGTGTGTGTGTGTAGTGTGTGTGTGTGTGCGCATGTGTGTGGGTGGGTGCGCGTGTGCGTGTGTGTGTGTGTGTGTGTGAAGCTCACAATGAGGAAAGCCACGATCCTGAGGGAGCTTTAGAGGGGGGGGTGGGGGTTATTAGTAAATATACAAGCACACATATAATAAATGTACATAGCACGGTTGGTCAAGGGAGGGAATAATGCCAGTACTGCATGGTCTTTTTAATGTTCGAAGGGATTTAAAGTCTGTGCCAGGTGGAGACTTTAGAGGGGTTATTAGTAAATATACAAGCACAGATATAATAAATGTACATAGCATCGTTGGCCAAAGGAGGGGAACAATGCCAGTACTGCATGGTCTTTTTAATGTTCGAAGGGATTTAAAGTCTGTGCCAGGTGGAGACTTTAGAGGGGGGGTTATTAGTAAATATACAAGCACAGATATAATAAATGTACATAGCATCGTTGGCCAAAGGAGGGGAACAATGCCAGTACTGCATGGTCTTTTTAATGTTCGAAGGGATTTAAAGTCTGTGCCAGGTGGAGACTTTAGAGGGGGGTTATTAGTAAATATACAAGCACAGATATAATAAATGTACATAGCATCGTTGGCCAAAGGAGGGAACAATGCCAGTACTGCATGGTCTTTTAATGTTCGAAGGGATTTAAAGTCTGTGCCAGGTGGAGACTTTAGAGGGGGGTTATTAGTAAATATACAAGCACAGATATAATAAATGTACATAGCACGGTTGGTCAAGGGAGGGGAACAATGCCAGTACTGCATGCTCTTTTTAATGTTCGAAGGGATTTAAAGTCTGTGCCAGGTGGAGACTTTAGAGGGGGGGTTATTAGTAAATATACAAGCACAGATATAATAAATGTACATAGCACGGTTGGTCAAGGGAGGGGAACAATGCCAGTACTGCATGCTCTTTTTAATGTTCGAAGGGATTTAAAGTCTGTGCCAGGTGGAGACTTTAGAGGGGGTGTTATTAGTAAATATACAAGCACAGATATAATAAATGTACATAGCACGGTTGGTCAAGGGAGGGAACAATGCCAGTACTGCATGCTCTTTTTAATGTTCGAAGGGATTTAAAGTCTGTGCCAGGTGGAGACTTTAGAGGGGAGTTATTAGTAAATATACAAGCACAGATATAATAAATGTACATAGCACGGTTGGTCAAGGGAGGGGAACAATGCCAGTACTGCATGGTCTTTTTAATGTTCGAAGGGATTTAAAGTCTGTGCCAGGTGGAGACTTTAGAGGGGGGGTTATTAGTAAATATACAAGCACAGATATAATAAATGTACATAGCACGGTTGGTCAAGGGAGGGGAACAATGCCAGTACTGCATGCTCTTTTTAATGTTCGAAGGGATTTAAAGTCTGTGCCAGGTGGGCAGACACGTTTATTTAACAGTTTTTTGGCGCACGTGTCATTTCCGCAAGGAATCAATCACATAGATGTGCCCTTACAAAGGACGATGAAAGTAATGTTAATAAGAATGTTAAAAGAGTGTCTACAAGGCGTCCTCTTTTACATGTATGAAATGAGTGGCTGTGGGATCACAGGGGACTTCAACACTGTTGCTTTCACTACAGTTACTACTGTCATTTTTCCTTGATCAATATGTACCATGCTGCTGGCAAATATGTTACCTCTAGAGCTGATTGTACTCTTGGATATCGAGTACAAGAATATCATGGCACACTGATATCGTGGATAAAATATCAAAAGGTAAGTGCCCAAAAGGAAGTATAGATTTACTGTTCTTAACTCCACATATATCCACCGTGAAGATATAGATACTGTCAAGGTACATGTTGGTACAGTTAGGTATAAAAAAAACTACACATACTCACGTTTCAATATTTAGTCCCTCGATATTTTGCCCAAACTATTAGGGTCCCCCGATATCCTCGAATCGATATTCAGGAGCCACCCCCTCTAGTGCTGTTAGAGGAGTGGCCAGTGCTGAGTTTGTGGGGTGCTTCTGAACAGTGGCATAACAAAACTTGAGGGGACCCCCCTGCAAAGTATATGGATTGAGGGCCCCCACGCTCCTGACCCAGTCAGGAGCTCTCCGCCCAGGGGCCCGTGCACTTTGCCACAGGGGGCCCCCTGGAGCTCAGAGCCGCCCCGCCCCCGCACTGCGAGGGCTGCAGGGGCTATTGTTATGCCACTGCTTCTGAACAGTTACTTTTGCAATAATAATTTCTGCAGTTTTTCCCTAATCCCTTGGCAGCTTTTGTTCGAGCAAGTGGTCTGGATTTTTCTGCTCAGCTCTTTCTACTGAGTTCATGAGGTGATTCGAGACTGTTATTTTACTATGATAACTTCGACAGTTTCTCCTTAAACAGTCTGCACCATGTGCTTTATCTCTCTGCGTGAAGCTCTTTGTCAGGAATTTGCTCATCAGTCATGCTGTTGAGTCTGGCATGTCAGATAGTAAGTCAAATACTATTTCCTCCTTTGTGTACTGGAGTTCTTTAGTTATTACTCACAAGACACTTGCTCTAATACCTTAGGGTGCAGTAGAGCTATATAAAATACTCTATATAAATTAGATTATCGTAGGGGTCAGATTTCTTTTATGTAGGGGTTCTACTAGCAGAAAACCTCAATTTTTGGTCAAGGCAAACAGCTTCCTCTCTCCTGGGGTTTGTCATCCTCATCAAATAAAGCTGATGGTGCTGTTAGGTGTAAGATACCCCATTCTGACCTGCTGAGTAGTGATTATCTAAGGCATTTTATTTTCTCTCTTGTAAATAGTTTCACTGCTTTTTTATTAATCAACCTATTTGCTGCTTTCAGTGTTATAGTTCTGAAACTTTGCTCTAGAGTTTCTGTGTTGAGAGCAAGCATTAATGCTTCCTTGTCCCGGTCAATGCGTATTTTAATTCTTGGGTCATGGTGAAATATGCTTCCTCCTGACCTTGGCGGGCAGTTAGCTTCTGGTTAGCATTCAGTATTTCAGCCCATATTTTATCAGTTGTATTCATCATTTGTCTAGGATGAATCTGTAGCCATTGGCTGATTCCATTGTGATGGTAGGGAAGACAGATGGTAGCATGAGGACTTTCTTACTTGGGATCCGATTGTGGCCGCACTTTTGACCCCCCCTCCCCCCCCCAAATTCTGTTCCATAGGGTATTTGGCTTCCCATCTTTGCCTGTACAACTTTGATTATTAGTAGGTAAAATTGGTGACCATGTTCCTGGATGAACCCGAGGATTGCATTCAAAGAAGCATCGAAGCATAAGACTTTTTTTATTGTCAATTTTTGTTTGGGCATCTCATTCGATATTTCTTGGTCGGAGATATGCCTAAATTGGTGAATGTGTTGTTTGACAGAAGGACTGGACTTGTATAATTGGTACAGAGAAGGTGGGAAATGAGTTGCATGGGAATACGGATAAAGACTTTGCTTCCCCACCGAGGGCCAGAAAGTGCAGTATATAATTACACTTATACATCAATTTCTTCTTAGGAGGACCGATGGATGAGCACCTTTGAATCATCCTTGTAGATTCACTACTGTAACCATGGGCAAGGAGACTGTAATCGATTATTTCTTAATATTGTTTTGTTTTAATCCTTGACATGAAGGATACAGGTTGAGCACAGTCAGAGGTGTATCACAATCTGTTCTATTTTTAATTTACACTATACACAGGAGTTATTCTACCAAACAGATCTGTCACGGTGTAACATAATCACTTAAATGGAATTTAGTAGTTCCTAATTCTATACCAAAGTCGATTCCGCTGAGCCTTGCAAAACATCAGACGGTGAGGTGATATATGAGAAACTGTGGGCATCCTCTGTACATCTGGTTTGGGTACCATGTTGGCTCGGGACTACTCCAGATAATAGTTGATATGATAATGAGTGAAGGGGCATGAAACTATATGGTAAGAACCTGACAGTCAGAGCAACCGGTATACTTTTCATGCTTTGCTGCTAAAATGGCAAGAATGTAAGCATCCCATTGTAAAGAAGAAAAGGGATACCCATACCTTGTTAGACGTAGGGTTGATGAAAATGTTCAGGTGAATTTCGGAGCATGCAGAATTCGCCATTTTTTTCTGCATGCAGACCTGAAACATGGTTGCTCCGCTGCTCAGCAGGCTGCAAAATCCCAACACAATCGCATTTAATAGCACTTTGAGGGTCTTGGTGGTGCATTTATCTCAATCCTAATTGCATTAGGTTCATACATGATCAGTCCTCGTGGCAGTGCTCTTGAAGGCAACTAACCTAGCTGGAAAGCCTGTGTGCAGCACCTGCCTGCAGGGTCCCCCCGGTGCTCTAGCTGGCAGGCACCACACGCAGGCTCCCCTGCTAGAGAACTTGCTTTCATGGTCTGACATGAGCTGGAAAGCGTACTTAACACAGTGCAATCACAATTAAGGTAATTACATTTCCCAGCCCCTGACAATCCTTGACAGCACAAGTATTCCTCACTGCATGGAACGAGACCTTTTGTGCCACATGACATTTTGCCTGCTTTCCTCCTTATGTGAAACCAGTAGCAATAAGTAATTGCACAAAGTTTCACATCAGATTATCACAGATAAAACAAGCATTGGTAATGCATCAGTTTCGCCTATGTTATTAATAAAGGGCTGTTTGCATCAATCATCGTCCGGAAGAAGGAAAGAGCTCCCTGACAGATAACACAGGAGGGGAGACATGTTGTGCAGTGGCCAGAGCTGCTGACTCAAGAGCTGGGGATCCAGGTTCAAGTCTCAGCATGCCCCGTAACATCCTGTGATTCTATGCAAATCACTTACTCTCTCCGGGTGATGAATTGTTATATAAATATGCTGTAAGAGTAACAGGCAAAACTTTATGGAAATATAGTTCCACCAAAGAGGATGTTAACAGTATTTCGGCAGCGGGAAACTGATAAGAGAAGCAGATGGGGAACAAGCACTGATAAATGCAGGAAAATATGCTACAGCCAATAGAAATGGAGGGAAGGTAAGTGGCACGCTCAGGAACCAATGAAAAGCCAGGAAAGAGAGTCGCTTTTAAATTTATATTAAAAACAATAGATTTCGCAAGCACTGTGCAGACGAAACCTTAAAAGGAATTCACCATAGAAGTTGAGTCACCAAAATCCTAGGGATAGCCGCAATGACATCGCACATCCTTTGACCTCAGTGACATCATAGGAAGTGACGTCATAGGACCTTTGCTCCTGACGTTAAGAGCCCCATTATACGTTTACAGTTAATACAACACAGAAATTACTAACACAAATACATATTTTGTTTACATAGCTGTATTAGGTTGTTGACATTATATGCCACAGAAACATTACACATTTCTTCTTTTTTAACTGGAGACTATTGTACTAGAAAATAAAATGTTAGAGGCTTCAGTGTTTCTATGACTGTTAAAACGTCTTTATTTATGATCACCTGATCACTCTTAATAAGCACGAAGGTAAACATATGGCTATAATATACTTTTTTATCTATGCATAATAAAGAAACATAAGTTGCTCACCAATGTGTTTCTTTATTACACTTTTGTTTCTTCAGAAGAGGGCATTTCTCTGCTGAATATTCTTATTTTTTTTTTAAAAAACGGATCTCAGTAGAAGCAGCAAAAGGTAAACCGTGCTCATCCGGAGACTGTTTACCTTCTTTCTTGAGCCTGCTTTTGCCTCCTCTGAGGTCTGGGGTCCCAAGGAAGTGCCGGGGCAGCAGGCAGCAAGCTAGGGGTCACAGCTTCGTCCCCTGGCGACCCCTAAATGACGTCCATGGAATTCACCCACCCCCAGCTAGCTACTAACATGAGACCTGTTGTATCCTTAGAATTCTTGAACCTCTTGGAAGCATGCAGCCATCTAGAAATATTTTCAAGCCCAAAATGTCAATGTGGGGCATGAATGTAACATTTAATTAAATGTTATACATTTGGAAGGGCCAAGATAGTGGAGATTGAAGCCGGATACAACTGGGCGCTGTGCATAATGATGGGAAAGAGCATGTATTCTATTTCACCTTAGGCCACTGCAGTGTAATGTTACCTCCCCATCCCTCTGACATGTCATTGTCCTTACTAATGAACAGTACACCGTATCCCTTGGAGAATTCTGGAAATGCTCACATCACTGATGCAGAATTTTTACTGCATGTGATGTGGGACTGAAATGCTAGATTTCCTTGTCCCAAATGGAGACAGGGCTTTAATTTCAAAATTACCAATGGTTTCAGGTGCCCCCTTCATATCTCCATGGATGGGCAAAGGGGGCAGAATCCAGGTGTGCAATATGGGATTATTAGTGACAAAGATTTGGCAGCATTTGGAAAAAAAATCCAAAGGAGTCAAAATAACGCCAGAGCTCACTAAACGGATCAATATTTTTTTTTCCTGTTTGAATGACTGGTCTCCCGCACTAAAGGTTATGAAATGGGGAAGATGCAGGGTCCGCCAATCCGCTCAGGATACAGTGTAGAGACCCAAAAACAAAACTACATGTGTCAGTGGAACAGTAAGATGATCCACTGGGGTTGTGGCACACAGGGGATACAACCTGTACTACAGCTCACAAACAACTGAGCTTGTGAAGAGGCAGTAAGGTGACAGCACCTCCTGTACACTGGTAAATGTCTCATTGATGGTTCAGAGGAGTGGTGGCCGCAGGAGTGAGTGCATATAGAGGTAAATGTATATCCATAGACGTGCATGCCTAGAGGACTTACAAGGTGCATAGTCTCAGAGGCTCACTGAATCAGGAGTTCTACTAAGAAAAAATAGGTTAAAAGATGAAGCAGGTGCTAGAAGCTGAGTGCAAGGTGTTTTTTTCTGGCAGTATTCATCATGAGTAACTCCCTAAAACAAACATACATGAGGAATCACATGAGGAGAAAAGTCTCCTTTTCCTACGTTCCTAAGCCTCCTCCAAAGAAGTACAGAAGGAACCATAAACAATCTGAAAGCTTCCAGAGCAGAGTCATACCCAGAGACCTTATTACTCAGGGCATGGAGTCTATAGAAAGAAAGGGATAAAAAGGATGAAAAGAAGCACAGTAGACTTTCGCAGTCCACATCAGACGAATTCCAAGATATGGAGCCAGCATGCACATTACGCGTCACAATGAGCAACCCCCTTTTGAAATACCTTGAAAATGCTTTGAAAATGTATGTTCAGAGAGTTTTGCGAGTGAGCAACATCTGAAAGAGAAGGTTTACAACATTGTCCAAAAACTCATGCCGGGAGGCTCCGGATGCAGCTGTTGAGTCCCTTACAGCTTTAATAGGCTCCAACAATGCATTGGGCAGGGCCATTGGGCAGCTGCGTATTTGTGGTTGCGCGGCCACACCTGCACCTTTGTCCCCTTTTGGCTCATCTTCAAGCCACAGAGCTCTATGGATGGAGGAGTTCAAAGCCTTGTCCGATAGTGGATCTTCCTACAACTTCACTAAGGGAAATCCTTTAAACAGTCTGGCAAACAGTGATCATCATGATGGACATCTATAAGATTGGCTGGAGAGCAACACTGTGAACCAGAGAGGGCAGAGGTCTCTCGGCCAAGGCAAAAACAATACAGTTCTCCAAATGGAAAGAGCTGGTGTGAGTTCAAGGTCCTGAACTACTATAATATGTCAGAAATATATCGCAATGTGGACTAACAATCATTGTACATGGCCTCCAATTGGCCCGTGCCCAGCCGGTCCAGTTGTGTTAGGTAAGAGCACTTGGGCTAACAAGACCTGTTAAACCAATACTTAGAATGATAAAAATTAAACTACTAATCCCAAAATCCAACATGCTTTTGACTACAATAGAAGTAATAGCCGAACGTCACACTTGTCTCATGGGGGCCAGTTGTACTCTATGGAGATGTGACTCCTACCTTTGTTACAGTGCTCAATAGAGCACTTGGATGTACTTGTACTTTTATTGTAACCCAACTTTTCAATCTTATGTCTTAATGTTTGTCTGTTAGCAATGCTTGTTGTGAACTGTTGTTAACCAATGATAGGAGCATACAAGGGTGTCTTACTGATGCTACTCAAGCTGTTCATACTCCTTAAATATCTTGGCTTATTGGAAACCTCATTTGTAGCTTGAACCAGTACTGATGCTAAGTCTGAATGTCCATCTCTGTTGAGCAGCTGTGGTCAGCAACTGTCAGTACTGACCACTATTTTCATTTACATTTGTATTTCTTAAAGCATCTTACCCGTAGTATTTCTCTAGCAAACTTTCCATCAGCCCTGTATTTTTTCTCTCCATAGATTAATGTGATTCTGTCATTTGCCACGCGTGTTTCCCTCGCCTTACCCAACCCATCTCTTACATGTTCCCTTTACAACAACAATAAGCCCACACTTCCATTTTCCTTTACTAGAAAACGTTTGAGTCCATCGTTATAATCACCAGGTCTCTTTGACAAAAATAGTTCATATTTCTGGCCAGGAATAAGCAAACTTGTCAATGAGAGTATCGTATGCCCTGAAATCTGGTCAAAGTCTATAACACAAAAACCCTTGCTGCTCCAAGCTAACTAAGCAATCCTTAGTCCTATTGAAGGCTTTGTTCAAGCCATGTTTAGAAGGTGTTTTTGACTTGATACAATCACATAAAACCCGTACATGAATGCTGAGTTGATGATCAGGTCTCAGTACAAACACTGGGCTTCTGCAATCCCTGAGGTAGCCACTGTCTCTTACTGATTACTGCAATGGCCAGAGCTTTACTGAGCACCAAACTACATTGTCAGCCAGGACTGTGAATGACCTGCCAAGATCTCTGCAGCACTGAAGAGATATGTGATTAAACATCAAAGTTAAAGGTCTGCTCATTGCTGTGACCAGTAGACCAACGGGTTACAGGAGTGTTTCTGTGGAAGGTGGCACAGGTGTGTGCATTGGGAGGCGGGGGGAGTAGGTTGCGTGTAGCTCACAAATAAGTTAAAAGTAAATTGTCCATAATGTTGTAGCTCCCTGATTGGGCACATCAAGCCTCTCCTGCTTTTATCATCTCATAACATGTCACCAATAACAGCACACTCTAACATTTGGATGGACACTTCAAGCTCTCATTTGTCATCTCTGCAACAAAAGTGTATCTCAAACTATCCCAATAGAATACATAGGAAATATGACCTGTGCCATTCTTAACTCCCCACTTATTATATGCTTGGTCCCGGAGTCTTTTAAACATATTATTGTGGGCATGTGGGCTTGGGGTGTTCATTTTAAGAATGAGAAAAATAGTTAGCCTCACTAAATTTCATAGGGGATATTTTGTTTGCTATTACATTTCAGATAGCCATGCAGCATTAACTAATGCAAGTTTGAATGAGTTCACTTACTAATCTGAACAAGACGATGTAGCTATTAAAACATGGAGATCCTAATACAGCATACCTCCAAAGAAGAGACGGTGGTGTGACACCATTCTCCAATAGGGTGATACAAATTGTCAAGAAGCTCATGGTGAGCATGGGGCAAGTTAAAGACCAATACCAGTGCTACGACAATTTTAAAAAAACATAACAAAGATGGCTGGCCGCAGACGGCTTGCCTTTGGCATGATTTATTTTGATTTTACCCTTTCTGTCATTAGGTAATTGCTGAAGGAATACTTTTTGCCGCCAGTTAATCAAGGGTTTCTGTTTCATGTATATTGGACTATTTGAGCCCCTTTGTAAACCAAACGCCTTGTATTAATGCGTGCTAATAAATACATAAATAATGAAATAAATGCACTGAAAATGCGTTTGGCATGTATGCTCTTTGCCTACATTGTGCTTAAAAATTATTCAGCAACCACCCTTGGTGGCCAGTGTGACGTTCCTTCGGGGAGGAACGACCAGCACTGCCTGACTAGAACTAAGAGAAGACAAGCATGGCAAAGGAGCGACTGACAGGGAGCCCAGAATACCTGCTGGCAAGCCAGGTACCAAAAAAAAGAACAATAGCTGAAGCAAAAGTGAGCATAAATTAACAAAATGAAAGTACTTAAAATATTAAACAACTCATGCCTAATAAATAAAATACAAAGAGGTGATAGTTGATCTAGGCTCCCAAAATGTTACAAGGAAAATAACTAAGCGGCAAAAGAAGAATACAAAAAGCATTATTGCCAATGTCACACGTGTAGCTCTGGTTGAGGTATTTCACCGTTGCTCTGTCACATCCTTGTTTCTACAGGTTCCTGCTGACTACTGTCTTCTATGGCTTGCTATTGAAATGAGAACAAAGCCTAGTGCAAGAAATGAGGGGGATCCAGCACGATCCATCAGCTATTATTGAGCTGTAACTGGGATCTGGGCTGGACAGAGTGAAATATGTTGAATTTGTCGAGGTATGATTTGCCGACACTTAGATGCATTGAGAAGCACCTGCAGGTTGTCTTCTTTCCATTCCAAGCAGGAATGTGCATGTGTTGAAGAGGCTTTTTTATTTTCAATTCCAGCTGGACCCAAAACATAGCCCGAATTTAGGGGCAATTCCTTCAGCCCTCCTTTTGTTGAAGTGTAATCCTACCTGGGAGTAATCTGGAGTCTATAACATAGATGCCAAAGCAATGGAGGAAACAAATGCACACAGCTCGTTGTTACTTCATAAGTAGGTAAGAGAAACATTGGAGGCAGATTTTTGACTTTGTTTAATCACTGTACATAAGCAATATACATGGGGGCCGATTCACAAAGGGCCTCCGCACTCGTGGGGTAGGCCACGCAGCCGTGGTGGAAGTCCAGCACTCATGGTGGGGGTCCCGCACTCGTGGCAGACCTTCCATACTGCAGTTACCCATTGTGGAGGTCCCATCACAAGTGAGGGGCCCCTGCCATGAATATGTCCCCCTGCCACGACTGCAGGGCCTCTGCCATGAGTGTGGAGGCCCTTGTAAATCAGCCCCAAGCACTGTAAAAATATCAGATGTATCATCCTGTCTGAGTAGTTACACAAATAACAGTTTAAATAGTACTCACTATTTTTTTATGTAATTCTGTATTAGTGCTACTCATCAGAATGTAGAGTGCCAGAGTGCATTACATCACATGTATTTATTCTACGTTGAGAATAGATCAAACACGTGAAAGTCAATGTACAGGGTTTGTTACATAAGGATAATCCAAAGGATGAGAGGCAACACAGTTCCAAATCAAAATTGTTTACGTATCAATCCAATTTTCAAGTAATGTGCAATTTAGCCCATAATTCTCATTTTTGATGAACAAATTGTAACTTTATTGTTCTTTTTTTCTTCTTTTCACACTTGAGTGTTCACATACGATGCAGACAACACGTTTTACCCCAAAACAAGGGCTTCTTCAGGGCTGCAGGTGCATAAAAAAGCACATACAAATATACATTTACCATAAGAGAGAACAAATACACAAAAACACTCAAAATAACATGTATAAGATAAAACACCCAATCCCAATATAGTGTTTGATAAGACAGATAGAGACTGCAGTAACCACAAAGGCTAAATAGTATTATGGTGCTTCAATTAAGCAGTTTATGTTGACACCCTATTTTACACAGTACATATAGAACGATCATATTCAAAAGTATGCAACATATTGAGTCATATAAGATTCGAAAACCCCTCCATAGTGAAACACCAAGACATAAAGACAGAACATAATAGATTGAAACAAAATTAAGTGGTAGAGAAAGAAGAAAATACTAGTCAATCAATGAATCAATCAGGGGAATTGTAAACGCGCTACTCACCCGTGAGGGTCTCAAGGCGCTAGGGGGCAAGGGGGGGTATTTAGCTCCGATCAGTCAAAGAGCCAGGTCTTGAGTGTTTTCCTGAAGATGTCCAGGGAGGGGGCGCATCTGATGTTGGTCGGGAGCTCGTTCCAGGTCTTGGCCGCGATGTGGGAGAAGGCTCTTCCACCTGTTCTGGCTCTGCGGATGTGCGGGGTTTCGGCGAGGGCGAGGTCGGCGGATTGGAGGTTTCTCTTGGGCACGTGGAAGGTGATTCTCTCGTTGAGGTATTGGGGTCCGGTGTTGTGGAGGCATTTGTAGGCGTGGGTGAGTATCTTGAAAGTAACTCTCTTCTCAATGGGGAGCCAGTGGAGGTTTCGCAAGTGTTGGGTGATGTGTTTGTGTCGAGGGATGCAGAGTACGAGTTTGACTGCGGTGTTCTGTATGGTCTGGAGCTTGCGGAGCAGAGACCTGTTGATCCAGGCATAGAGGACGTTTCTGTAGTCCAGTCTGCTGATTATGAGTGCGTGGGTGACGGTCTTCCGTGATTCAGGAGGGATCCATTTGAAGGTCTTTCGGAGGATGCGGAGGGTGTTGAAGCAGCTGGAGGCAATGGCGTTGACCTGTCGGTTCATAGAGAGGGAGGAGTTGAGTACGATGCTGAGGTTTCGGGCATGGTCCGTGGGGGTGGGGGGGCTGCCGAGGGTGGTGGGCCACCAGGTGTTGTCCCATGCAGAGGGGGAGGGCCCGAGGACCTCTGTCTTCTCCGAGTTGAGCTTCAGGCAGCTGCTGCTCATCCAGGATGCGACGTCTTTCATTCCTTCCTGGAAGTTGAGTCTGGTGGTGGTGGGGTCTTTGGTGAGGTAGAGGATGAGCTGGGAGTCGTCGGCATAGGATATTATGCTGAGTCCATGCTGTCTGACGATGGTGGCGAGGGGAGCCATGTAGATGTTGAAAAGCGTGGGGCTGAGCGATGATCCTTGGGGTACTCCGCAGTTTATTTCCATGGGTTCGGAGAGGAAGGGTGGCAGTCTGATTCTTTGTGTTCTGCCGTTGAGGAACGAGCGGATCCAGTCGAGGGCAGTTCCTTGTATGCCGGTGTTGTGGAGTCTGACGGTGTTGAACGCTGCCGAGAGGTCGAGTAGGATCAGGGCGTCGGTTTGTCCTTGGTCGAGGAGGGTGCGGATGTCGTCTGTGGTGGCGAGTAGAGCGGTCTCGGTGCTGTGGTTGCTGCGGAATCTGGATTGGGAGGGGTCGAGGATGGAGTTTTCTTCAATGAATTTTGTTAATTGTGCATTGACGGTCTTCTCGGTGACTTTGGCCGCGAAGGGGAGGAGGGAGATGGGTCGGTAGTTCTTGAGGTCCGTGGGATCTGCTGAGGGCTTCTTGAGCAGGGGGTCTGACTTCTGCGCATTTCCAGTCTTCGGGAAACATGCCGGTCTTGAGGGTGGCGTTGATGGTGCGTCGTAGTTCTGGAGCGATGGCGGCTCTGTGGAAGATGTGCGGCGGGCAGGGGCCTGTGGGGGCCCCTGAGTGGATGCCTTTCATGGTCGAAGTGGTGTCTTCGGTAGTAACTGGGGTCCATGAGGAGATGGTGGGCTGGCTGGCATTGCTGGAGGAGGAAATGGTTTAGGAGTCAGGTGTCTGGTCGTTGAAGTTGTCGTAGAGGCTCTTAAAAAGAGGGTGAACATAGTGGCATTTCTAATGCAGACTTTTAGTCATTTAAAGTCAAATGAAAGGCCATCACCTAAATGAGTACCACCACCAATTAGGGAACTAATCGCGTTCTCAACGTTTCTTTGCGTGCTTCCATGTGCCATCCAACAGCTACTAACCAAACAGACTGCATTCAGAGCTGGCTTTGCAAATTCAGTTATACGCACTTCCATGTACATCAAAAAATACAATTCCACCATATCCTCCCCTTGATTCAAACCACCCAAAAAGTTTTTGTGAAATTCAATTCCAACAAATAGATTACGACCAACAAGTATATAACCCCATGTGAGTGGTAAACAATCTCATATCCACATGCCAGAGACCAAGACAATGTATGTGGAAGAATACCTGTCCATGATCCAATTAAACATTTTCAGTAGTCATTAATACCTTGAAGAGTAATATATGTTCATTTTCAATCAAAAGCTATGCGCGTCTGTTCAAGAACCATAATCACATAGCCAAGAGTACTTTGAGAATATATGAAGGGGAAGAAGAAGAAAACAAATGTCAGCTACCCCTCCTAGGACTTTGCGGTACACTTTTACCAATATTTGGCAGCATACACATCAATCACATAATGCCATCAAGTTTGCATCCCCGACATCCAGACCTCAGCGTAAATACCGCATGTGGCATGTAAAAAACAGTGAAGGGGCTTCGCCTACTCCATGTATTGTTCATAAATCCGGAAAAAATCCCACATGCCCCAAGTTATAAAGCCGAACACAAGCTAAATTTTTACGATAACATTCAAAACTCCATAATTAAGAATAGACACTCTTACAGTGTAAAAATACATTATTGTTTAGAGTAAGAATAGAGATATGATCTAACAGTTCAACCCAAAAGTTCGGGACGAAAATCTCATAAACACTAAATCAAAGTCATATTACGCGTTAGGACAGCGTGACCACTTAAGATTAGGGACGAGAAATAAAACTATCCTGTTAAAAACCACCCTCAGGTATCAAAGCAGACCATAGAACTTCTACCCCAAAAATCATGCGTACATACCGTTCTTTGACAGCACCATCCCGGTCTGCTGCGTCATAATTCACGCCGGATACATTGTCCCCGGATCTCGGAAGCCCCTTTCAACGACGGAAGTCCCGCCCAAAAAACAGAACTAAACCGCTACCTAGAGCATTGGAACCGCGCATATATCCCGCGCATGCCTCCCTGACCCCGGAAGTTATCCAGTATGACGACGGCCACTCCTACTGTGAACCGGGCGATACATGTTCATAAAGCCCAAGACCTGGATTCGACTCCTATACCTGCACAATGTAAAAAGCTTACAAAAGGAAAAGCAAAAAACCCTAACCATCTGGTGTTCGACTGCAATTTTCAAATACCCAGACTAATCCAAAGTAAATAGCTTTAATTAGATATAAAATCAATCTTCCATGCACAGAATTCAATATGTGCATATCATCAAAAAGCAATAATGAATTACTGTCTCACATGGAAGAATATATCTATAAATATTTGGGCGCCGCCCAAATGTAAAGAAATTGCCGCCTCAAGAAGAAAATAGTCGCCAGTGTTAATAAACATGCAATCTCAAATCCTGTGCCTGCACTGTTTATGTGCCGCCATAATGTAAAGAAATTGCCATCTTAAGAAGGAAATAGTCACCAGTGTTGGTAGGCAAACAATCCCGAAACATAGGCCTAGTATAGAAGGCCACATATATGTGCACTTAAAAGGAGATTCCATATATAACCACTGTAACTGACATCCTTACTGGACAATACAGTCACACTAATGATCTACAAATCATGCACCGATGTCAACAATGGGCCATAGTTCATTGTCATGGTATTTACATACAAAACAGCTTCTTAAGAGACCCCAAGATTCTCTGTGGCCTGAATTCACTCCTCTCCCTAATAAGGGCATCTCAGCTTGCCCAACATTCCAATTGTTATAATTCAAGAGAAGATAAATAAGGAAATGAGGGTTACAAGATTTAGGAGTCACATATCAATTTTAAGAGTGATTGGTCAGGAGAAACAGAAATTCACAATTTAAAAAATAATGCAGTACTCGGGGTTGTCTATAATAATGAGACTGTATTGCTAGCCAAAGGAACCCTTTTATGCAGCTTTATGATAACTACAGTGTTAGGCCTGTCAGCCTTAGGGTGGTCTTCCCAAAACCTTTTTCCTGCTTGCCTCCAATTTTGCTGAATTCGTTGTTGTTGGCCTTAGGACTCTGTGTACTTTACCACAGCTAACCAGCACTGAAGTGCTTTTTCTCACTCCCTTAAAACATGGTTTAATTGACATATACCTAATTGGCATATTTAATTTACTTGTAAGTCCTCTGTAGAGTGGTGTAATATATACCCAGGGCCTGTAAATTAAATGCTAACAGTGGGCCTGCAGCAGTTATTGAGCCACCCACCTAAGTAGCACTCTAAAACTTGTCACAGGCCTACCATTGCAGCTGAATGCAGTATTACACTGCCATGTCAACTTGCCATTTAAAACCCCTTGCCAAGCCTTAAACTCCCATTTTATTACATATAAGTCACCCCTAAGGTATGCCCTAGGTAGCCCAGGGGGCAGGGAGCTATATATTATAACGGTAGGGCATGTGTTTTTAGGTTTTACATGTCTTGGTAGTGAAAAAACTCCCCAAATTCGTTTTTTACTACTGTGAGACCTACGAGTCTCATGGGATAATATTGGGGATTCCTTATTACCTTTAATAGGCTGTAATCCCTAATTGAGAGGAGGTGGATCTGATAACCTTGGTACCTATGAAATTGTAATGATAAATCCTTTTTAATGGCAAAGTCAAAATTTATCATTACAATTTTGAAAATGCCACTTTTAGAAAGTTGAAATTTTCCTGCTCTTGGCCCTCTGTACCTGCAACCTGTCTCTGATTGCATACGTTTTACATGTCTTGGTAGTGAGAAAACTCCCCAAATTCGTTTTTTACTACTGTGAGACCTACAAATCTCATGGGATAATATTGGGGATTCCTTATTACCTTTAATAAGCTGTAATCCCTAATTGAGAGGAGGTGGATCTGATAAGCTTGGTACCTATGGAATTGTAATGATAAATCCTCTTTAATGGCAAAGTCGAATTTATCATTACAATTTTGAAAATGCCACTTTTAGAAAGTTGAACTTTTTCTGCTCTTGGCCCTCTGTTCCAGCAACCTGTCTCTGATTGCACGTCTGGGTTGGGTGACAGCTGGGCTTTGTGTGTTCCCCTCGCACACAATGGGAGCTTAGGTGTCACTTGATGGGCCATCCTGAGGGAATTGGAGGGAGGGAGGAGCTGGACACAGCCTCACACTTACACCGAAATAGCCTTTGTCTTGTTCACACACAAGGGGATGCATACCCCCCTTCCTATGGTAAGTCTGGAGCCCGGACAGGAAGGGAGGACCTCTGGTACTTCAAAGACCCTTCTTTGAAGTCTCCCCCACTTTCAAGGCACCACTGGGTGTAAGAACTGGACCTCAGACCCTACCACTTCAGTACACTACTGGACCTGTGTATACCCTGCCAAGAAAAAGGACTGCTGTGCTGCTGAAGGACTGCCACTCTGCTGGACTGCTGCTTTGGAAGAACTGCTTTCTTGCTATACTGACCTGCTGTCTGCTGCCCTCTTTACCTGGGTGAGAAGGAACTGAACATGCATCACTTGTCCCAAGTACCCAGAGGGGCTCCAGGGGCTGGCTGGCTCACATCCTGATCTGAAGTCTCATGGACATAAAAGACTTCTAACTATCCTGCTTCTGCACCCCGACTCTGACATCTGTGAGTCTGTCCTGCCAAGTAGTGCCACTTCAGTTTTGGGCCCTTGGAAGTGGTCCTAAGGTGCTTGCTCTAACAGAATCAATGCATCTTCACCATTGCAGAGACAAAACCAGCGCATCGCCACCACTGTGTGGATCAGCACCGACACATCGTCACCAATGTGTGAATCTGAACAGGCACATCACCCCTGTTGTGTGGATCAGAACTGGTGCATCACTGCTGTTGTGTGGCTCAGGGATGTGGTATCACCTTTGGAACCACCACTGTGTGATGCTCTACTCAAAGCAAGGTCCTCGCATCCCCGTCGATGACAGCCTCAATGACGATGCTGAAACACTGCATCTCAGCAACCTGCCCATCAGAGCCAATGCATTGCCACTGCTGCATGACCAGGACCAGCGTCTCGCCATCACTGCATGGATCGACACCGGCATATCGCCTTGTCTGCACTCCGCATCCCCCTCGTCGACATAAACCTCAACCTCAACGCAACTCGGACTAAGGTACTTTTGCTCAGCGGGCCAAGCCTGGTCCTTGTACCCGGCCCGCACTCCATTGCGGTCGGCCGGAACTTTTGATTTTGTCACGGTCCAGCACGACCATATATCCTCTGCTTTTTGGTGCTATTTTCACTTAATACTTTAAAAATCAATATCTCTAGTTTTACTCATTGGATTTTTGACATTTTAGTGTGCAATAATTTATTAATATGTACCCTATTTCTATAAGTTGGCTTGGGATTTGTTTTATGGTGTTTCCACTTTATTACTGTTTATGTGTTGCATAAATACTTCACACATTGCCTCTAAGTTAAGCCTGACTGATTGTGCGCCCAGCTACCCAGGGTTCAGCACAGGTTAATTTAGTGGCTTTTTGTGTTTCACCCTGCAAGGGATTGTGGCTGTTTTGTGACCAGGGCTCACACCCCAGTCAACCAACATCCACATTTCTCACAGACAGTTTGGAAAAAAAAACAATAAGGTTCTAAAATCATGCCTTGCAGTTTGCTTGCATATCCTTGATGTTGGTTCATCTCTCACTGTACTATGTTAGAGGGACTGCAGTTAATGAACTGCAAGTAACAAAAGGATCTCTGTGTCAAAATCAGTAACACTCTTACCTATCGACATAAAATAAAAATCTGTGATATTCATGTTCCACAATATGCTTTTCAGAATACATTTACTCTCTATGCCATTTTATTAGTCAAAACTTTGAATATACAAAACCCAGATCACTTTAGCAACTGCCTTAACAACCAGAGTTATCTTACTGTAATTATTATCCCCTGAGATTTGTTGGGCAAGCAAAGATCTCTTCAGCTGTTGCCTTAACCCCCTAAGCCATTTTAAAATGTAGCCTTTATGACCAGTAAAGCCAGAGGAAATTTATTGTCACATTTGTCCTTGTTTCCAATTTCTTTGCAGCCGTTTTTTTTAAATACATGCATACATTGACAGTCAGATATTGTTTTTCATGACTCTGCCCCTCGTGACTCCACCCTTTTTCTGTTCCCACACCTTTACCCCCAACATATGGGTTTGCAGAGCAAATATTTTGCAATCAAAGCACTGACTAAGCCATTTCATTTAACGACTAACACAATTGCAATTTGCAGCATTGTCTTACCAAGTATCGAAAAAATATTTTAGTTATGTGAGCTCCATTTATCTCCATTCAACATGAAATGCACATTAGGAAACGAAAAAGAAACCCCTTATTTCCGAAAGTGCAGCGAAAGCTAAATAGCATGATGTATTTAATCACAGGTTTAAAACTAAAGCAGATAAGCCTTTATGGAGGGAAAAACCACAGCTGTCAGTCAATAAATAATGATTTAATTGACCGGGGGTAAGAGTTGAAAGAATTTAAAGATTAACCCCGGCATCATAAGATCAATATAGCAGCCATACTTAATGCAAAGAAAAATAATTATAGGAGAGTGATCAGTTCTTGGAATCCTATGCTTATGGTGTAGATGGTAACGAAAAGCATCAAACCCAGGATCGACAGGGAAAAAAGAGAGACAGTCACAAAGGTTTTTCCACCTAGAGGTCGGACTCTGGCTTGGAGCGAGCCAGTACTTGTGCATGCAGAGATTACGTGGCATTCACTAGAGTACGGGCATTAGTGTGGCGTACAGAACACACGCACACATTACAACCGCACAGGGCTCGATTCACAAAGGTATCTTCTGCACCAAATGTACATTTAAGGCAACAATAACTCACTTATACCTGCCATTAGTTTTTCTAAAAATTGGAAACACTGGCAGATAAAATAGAAGAAATTAAATTTCTTTTTGCCTTAACTAGAAGTCTCTTAAAAGTTGTTAATTGAGCTTTGTAAAGGAAGTCTAAATCAGAGGAGTAGCATTTGTTCCATTGCTGGTCCAGTTGGCATGTTTTCATTGGTTCCACGCTCTGCTGGTCTGATAAACAATATTTTGGCTACTTTGTCTGAGTTTGCAGGTGCACTGTTACAAAATACCCATTGAAGGATGCAGATAAAGTCAACAAGCGCATGCTCAACCGAGTCATCTGGCCGGCACTGATGTAGAAGGGTGTTAATGGCCCGTTGTGATTCTGCCAGGTTGATTCTGCTCCAGGTGCTTGAAGTAGTTTTAGCCTACCTTACTCCTGTAATAACAGCTCAAAGTGAATTAAATAGTGACCTGTCCATGGGTGTGGCGAGATGAAAAGCACAGAACTTGCCAGGGGTTGGGAGAAGATCAGACCTAAGGCAAGGTCTTTGATACGTGCAGGTCCCATAATTCTTTGGCGCAACAGAAAAAAGTGACTCCCGAATTGGTATTTAAAGAGGACTCTGTGTAAATTAAAGTCACCCATAACATACATATTCAGAGCTTTTAGGTCAGCAAAACTAAACGCCTCATCACGGACCATAAGAGGAAAGACAGCACTGACTTGCCAGCAACTCAAGGGGCAGATCGTGCCAGATGGTTAGAAGATTACAAATAGAGAAATCCATGTATATAATGGTTAATCCTAGTTTAAAACCTTGAAGGTTGCACCTAATATGTCCAGGTTCAAGAGTGGAGTAAGCCAAGATTCCATTAACAAAACAAATTACCAGTAAATCAAACACTTTCCACCTATTTATTGGAAGCATGAGTGTGTTCAAAAGAAGGTAACTGAGGGGGGATTGGGCGGTTCAGTTTGCAAAGAAGAGCTTGTGAGCATTTTGACAGATCAAAGTGACGCTTAGCTATGGCAGCAATTGTTCATTCCCTCGCTATAGTACCTACTGGGCTGATGTTTATCTGAAGGCTCTCTGAAAGAGACAGGGTTTCATTAGGCAGGGAGTATTGCATTTGAGCAAATATTAAAATATCTTATCCTCGAGAACATAGTTAGGGACGTTTGACGCCAGGAGAGCAACTTCTATGCCTGACTCCTGTGGGAGATTTTATGTACTAACCAAGAATGTGCAGTATTGATAGTGTGCTGAACAAGTAATCAACACTTGAATCTACATGTGTACACTGATTAAAGTGTGTTTTCTTGACTTATGATAACTGGGCCTTAGCTAGGCCTCTATGCCATCTTGCCCAAAATGGATGTCATATTCACTATTTATTATTTCTGTTGCATGTAGTCAAGCAAGTCATGTTTGTTTATTTCCGAATGACACAGTTCTGGAAGAGGACTCTTTAGCATGGGCTTACTATTGTTATATTTTGTCAATGATCTTTAGCTTGCACACAGTGTTGCAATCATTCACAATGGTTCACTGGTATTTATGAAGCTAGTATGTTCTGACACCTCCGGTGAAATTAGGTCAGAGGGGTCGGATTAACATTTATCCAGTGAGTTAATTCTTAAATAGAAGGGCTGTATGACTGTTGAACCTGGCCTTCTCCGCAGGGTCACACCCAAACATTTTGCCTACACCCCTCCTGTTTTGCTGAATTCGTTTTTGTTAGTCTTAGGACTCTGCACACTTTACCATGGCTAACCAGTGCCAACGTCCCTAGTAAAGTGGTATACCATACAACCAGGGTCAGTAAATTAAGTCCTACTAGTGGGCCTGCAGCAATGATTGTGCCGCCCACTTATGTAGCCCCTTAAAACATGTCTCAGGCCTGCCTTTGCAGCTTATGTGCAATTTTAAACTCCCAATTTGACCTTGCAAAATAAACCTTCAGCCAGGCCTACACCTTCTTTTTTAATACATGTAAGCCACCCTTACGGTACGCCTTAAACAGCCCATGGGGAAGGGTGTGGTGTATTTAAAAAGTGGGACATGTGCTTTTAAGTTTGACATGTCCTAGAAGTGAAAAGAATCTCAAATCCGTTTTTCACTATTGAAAGACCTACCTCTCCCATAGGATAACATTGGGTTACCTTATTACATTTACTAAGTGATAACTATTGTTTGGGAGCAAGTGGTAATGTCATGTTTGTTGTCTAATGAACTGTCATTTAAAACCCTCTTTAATGGTAAAGTCGGATTTTAAGTCACAGTTCTGAAAATGCCACTTTTTTGAAAGTTGTTTTTTTCTTGTCCTAACCATTTCATGCCTGCAGCCTGTGTCCTCAATCACATGGCTAGGTGTAGCTGGCTTCTATGTATTCCTCCGAGATAGCATCACAAAGGGGTCTGGGTGTTGGCAGGATGAGCCATCCTTACTTGATGGGAGGGACATAGCTATCACCTGTCACACTTGCACTTCAAAGACACTGCCTCAGCACACATGCAAAGAACTTCACACTAGCCTATTGTGCCCCCAGACATCTTGGGACCAGGGCAAGGAGGCTGGAAATTCCGGACACTTCTGTGGGGGGGAAAACTCCAGAAGTTTCTTCAGCTTCAAAGCAGGTGCCAGGTATAAAACTAGGACACTCAGATCCACTCTTGAGTGCACACCTGGACCTGGGGATACTACAGAAGAAGGACTGCCCAGCTGACCTTCTGCACTGGACCTGCCTAGACCTGCAACTCAACATGCTGGAGGTTTGCCCTGCAGTCTGAGAAGGAAGACTGGACCTGCTCCCCTCATCCCAGGCTGAAGTGACTCCAAGGGTCAACTGACTGACCTCCTGTTATGAGATACACAGATATACCACGCCCCAGAGGCCGGCCTCCCTGCTACTTCCCAGCTGGCCTGCTGCAACTGGACTTGCTTGGACCTGCAACCAGACCCTCCTGAAACTTGCTGGCCTCTGCCGGAGTGAGTTCCTGATCCCGATGAGGTGCCCCCCGCTGGCCTGAACCCTTGACGTGGCATCAGTTGAGCTCCTTCTGGAAGAAAAGTAGAAATCAAGACGTTTTTGGCTGCTCATTACCACAAATGGGCCCATTCATGCCAAGATCTTACCACCCATGCCGGCCGCAAAAGCAAAACTCCATTGGACCTAACTTTTCATGCTACAGCGACCTCCAGTGACGACTGGCAATGTTAGATCTGCACTTCGTGCTACAGCATCAACAGCCTGCGGTGACCACCAAAGTGAAGCTTCAGCAACAGCCAGCCTCGACACCTGACAGAATCTTCATGCTACAGCGACGACCGCCCACAGCGCTCATCCTGCTCTTCGCACTACAGCGACAAACATCCACGATGCTCTCCCTGCTCCTTGCAGCTTCCTTCACCACGAACTGGACCGCGCCGGACTTTGAGAAGGTAACTTTTTCTGTGGACTAACCTGGTCCCTGTATTCTGCCTGCACTCCATCGCGGTCAGCCTGAACTTCGGACTTTTACCTGGTCTTGCACGACCAGATACCTGCGAGTGAAGCTTTGTGCTTTTAGGCACTATACTTACCTAAAACCTTTATAATTGCATATCTCTGGTTCTATTGATTGGATTTTTGTTGTTTTGGTGTCAAATAATTTATTGAAGTTTACTCTATATTTCAAAATTGGTGTAATGTTTGCACTTTATTGTTGTTTGTGTGCTGCATAAATACTTTACATATTGTCTCGAAGTTAAGCCTGTCAGCTTTTGTGGCAAGCTACCAGAGGGTTAAGCACAGGTTAAGTCAGTGACTTTTTGTGGTTCACCGTGACAAGGATTGTGGCTGTTGCTTGCGCAGGGATCCCCCCCACCAATAACCCAATTTCTCACAATGACTATTTAGAATTCAATACTCTGATCTGTTGAAAATGTATTTTGTTGCTAACACCACAATGATTCTGCAGTTTTTTTTATGTTCTTCTATGGGGAAATTTCCTACAAAAACCTCAACTTTGGGGGTGAGCCAGAGACATTTCCTATGCTACTAGGGATGCTGTTCGATCTCTTACTGATTTTGCTGCACATTTGAGACTTTGGTCCTGATTGAAATGTTGGTGGTATGTATACTCCATCGCAACAGCATCAGAGTATACATACTGCCAACAGGAAGGTCCGCCTGCCCGATTTAAATGCAGATGGACCTTTGGTTTGGCTACAGAGGTGACTACTCCGTCCCCGCCATAGGAAAACCTCTTCGAAGGACCGATGAAGTAAGGGCCATCAGAGAAATGACTACATAGCCTCCTGTCCAATCAGGATGGGCAGATATGTAGCCATTTTTTTACTGTCCGTTGAGGGACAGTAAAATGCAAATAATGCTCCCCCTTCCATGAGAGATGACTCCCATGGTGAGGGGAGCGTTACCTTTTTTATTTTCAAAAAGAAAATCCTGTTTCAGGATTTTCTTTTTGAAAATAAAATTGAAAACTGTTTGCTTCAGGGTTACGTCATCCTGATGCAACCCTGCACCAAACAGCAATTTGCATTTGCACGAACCACCATGACGGCGGTTCCGGCCAAAGCTTTATAAATATCCACCAGCTTGATGGTCATTTATAAATTCAGCTGTTTGAACCTCAACCAGGGCAACGGAAGAATTTACTCCATCGCCCTGGTTCAATTGCCAAAATATAAATCAGGGTCTTAGTTGGTTTTGATTTTGCCTATAATTTTGCATTGTCCTATTACTGAAAGCCTTCATTGCAATGACTTTATGCATTTCAATGAGATTTGCTACATCCGCATTTTACTGTCTCTGTATTGTACCGTTACATTTTTGTAATAAACCTTCATAATAATACTGAATTCTGTTCTAGAACTCACTTATTGAGTCAGTCCTTTCTGAATTGACTGTTTTTGATATGATGTTTTGCACCTTATCTAAGGGGCACATTGCCTTATGAATTTGAAGTTAGCACCATCTCAGATAACCAACTTGTTGACGTGTTCTTGAGGTGAAGAATTCAGGGGTACATCACAGCCACGCTGCACTGAATCAACGTGGATGGGTTCAGATAGGCTGTTCTTATGCATGCATTTCCATGCTGGAAACGGTCTGGAAGTTACTTTAGATTTTCCGCTGCCAAGGTGGGAACAGAACGGATAAATCCCCAATTTTGATGGGGGTGAAGAGGAGGGGCTTTCTTCATGTGGACAAATATTTCCCTATGGAGAAGAAATAAAGGAAAATCTGCATTTGCAAAGCGGTTTACATTCCCCCTTTGTACAAATCAAAACTGTAAACATTTCCTCATGGGAGGAAACCACAGGAGATATTGCGTGGCATTCCCAATAGTAGACCTAGAAACCTGCAACTAGCGGACCTTTCCAGGCATACTTATAAAATGATTGTGAATGAAAAACAATGAAAAACTAGGTTCAGGAGGATATGGAAATCTTTGCCCATACTTTTAACTTCACGAACATTGAAAGGTCTTCCTGGCATTGCATTGTGATATCTCTGGGACCTGATGGGACAGATCAGGCAAGCGCCAGCGTGCCCTAACAACTGAATCCCTCAGTTTGTGTTCCTTCTGGGGATCCCTCCATGCCCTCGGGCTGCAGGACTGGCACAGCCCACTGGAGATGTGGCGGGCATCACATTGGATCTATGATATGCCCTGGTGCTGCAGACCATGCCGAGTTTGGATGGAAGTGGGTGCCATTTATCCCTGGCGTTTATTGGAGCTATGGTCTGTTGTGGGACTGGTCCAGCCATGCTTGAGCTGGCACTGATAGACAATACTCACCCCAGCCATCTTGGCATCAGCACAGAATGCCTCGCCACAAAGGCATTGACAAAGCTGATGCACCGCCGAATTCCAAAGGGAGCTGCGTTCGCTTAGCCTGGTGCCACAAAGCAGTGTGTAACCCTTACCTTCCAAAGGAGGAAGAGACAGAGGGCTGAGAGGGGACTTGGTGCTTCCCTTGATAGTGTGTTAGACCTGATTGATTGGAGACGTTTACACATGTTCAGTATCACTATATATGGCGATTGCATAAATGCGCAGGTACATTACAACCTATATCATGTATTCATGTCTAGCAATGGGGGAAATGTACATGAATAACTAAACAGTGGTAAACAACACACATATGTAAGTGTAAATTAAGGACTGCGCATTATAAACATCGAAGCTTACACCTTTAGAAAATGGTTCTCAGTAAAATGATGAAAAACTACCTGCAAAGCTGTACAAAGCTAAACATAAAAAGCAAGGGAAAAGGTCATTAGAACATACAAAAATAGACCTTTGAACTGACATCCGAATGAGAAAAGCATGCGAGCAATACAGATTAGTAAATATGAATGTCCATACTTTTCACACACAAATGAAAGGCATGTGGATGGATATAGATGACGACTCATTTTTCACAACTCGTGTGTATATGCAAGCATAAGAGAAAAATACACATCCCTACACAGAAAAAAACCTAAAAATACATACACAGTTTTGTGCCAGTGGTACTTGAATTTGTTGATGTTTAAAGCTATTGGCGGTATTTCAAATTGTGCATAAAATTACCACAATTTATATGGCAGTCTGTCAAAGAGGCGGCACGGTCAAAAATGGTAGTGGACAGACATGCCTAAATGAGGAACTGGTCTGAAGTCTGATGATCTTCCTGATGGTGGAGCCAGTGCCAACCCACCAATTGATAGCACCCCTTTCTCAGTGCACTATAATAGGGTGGAACATGAGTAGGGAGGAGGAAAGGGTATCTGCTATCTCTTGGTAGATTTCTCATTACCAGCCTCTTCTAAATCACTCTCACAGCACTTTCTTCACCTGAGAGTGGCAGTAAGGTAAATAACTTTGAAAATTGATGATGTTTTTTCACCTTTCATGAACTTGGAGTTTCTTTAAACTTTTCAATTATACAGCACATTTGTTTTGCTTTCAGTTTTGTTTCACAGAATGAAGCAGAACTTGTTCTGGTATTTTATTACCTTTTGAAGGACATTAATCTTGCTATTTTTCTCTGCTTAGTATTGGTCTAGCAACTCAAGACACTCAAATTATAGATACATTGCTTAAATTCTTTCCTCTGGGTCTTGGCTCTCAAAATAGGGATAAATCGTGTAGAAAGATCATTTCACCTGCAGTCTCAAATGCAGGAACAAATAGGAAATAGCTTAAAGTTCGAAAGGTTTTCTGTGTTACTAGTATCCATTTCCGAATGCACTGGTGTTGTATCTTTACAGTCCATATATAATCACAGAGGTTAAAATAGGTGGCTCTTTATTTAAGGTTACAATCAGATCTCTATTAAAGTTCCTCTTCAATAATCTGCACCACCCTTTACAAAATACCTGAAAGCTGGTGGCATAAACTGCTCACCACTAATTTTCCCCAAGGTGCTATTTAGCACCATAATACACAGTTGTCAGCTGTGCTCTTTTTTGATTTTCTCGGTGCAGTTTTAGACAGCAAAAATCAATGTTCATATTCTGCCTATATGTTCAAGTTCATGGGTGGACAGCAATACCAGTTCATTCAAAGTTCAGGGGAGATCAGTGAAAGCGGTCAAAAGTTGTGAGTGGACTTA
This sequence comes from Calotriton arnoldi, assembly GCA_963921515.1. Classification (NCBI taxonomy): domain Eukaryota; kingdom Metazoa; phylum Chordata; class Amphibia; order Caudata; family Salamandridae; genus Calotriton; species Calotriton arnoldi. The sequence continues at coordinate 328,480 of CAWUFW010014507.1, read as the reverse complement.
AAAAGTGGTCTTCTGCAATGAAATATTGATAGATGTTAACTGAGGCACGAGAAGTGGGAAGTTGCCGAACTGAACATCATCAAAGTCAGGATGCAGTAAGAGGTAATTCTAATCTACAAGTTTATTTTAGAATTGTGAAGTTTTACTCATGGGTTCCTGAGAAATTTTCGACAAATTGGGAAAACAAATGCATGCTTATGATTATAATTTTTAGAAGATCCGAAGGATCCACAAATCTCTATCTAAATTAAAAATACAAGCTGAGCGTTGGATTGGATGAAGCCATTGGAGGATTTATGGAATGCTGCAATTTGAATTTATGGATCTGGATGCTCCAGAGTATTGTAAACGAACAGCGGACTTGGGGCTGTATCATAATCCCGCGCTGGCGCTGCAAAGATGCAGAACGGGTCCATGCATTTGTTTTTTCTAAAAATTGTCAATCGACAGCACATATATCTAATCACAAAACCTAAACAGATCAGAAACATAGAGAGGAAATTTGGGCTCTGTGTGTCCGAGCTTTGTTGTCTGCAGCTCATGCTCTAACCCGAACATTTCCCAACGTAATGTATGTGCTGCTTATAGTGCAATTTAAAAAAAAACAAATGCATGGACCTGTTCCGTGTCTGCCTACCACTGAGAACAAGATCATCATATGACCAAATGAAACATACGTATTGGAAACATGTGAATTGCAACCTCATTAGAATGCCTGAATCAGCCAATACACCTGAGAGCCAATATTCAAGTTTGTAGAAGATCCCAATACCCTTTCACTGAATATAAAGTACCACACTTAATATGGAGATTTACAATGTAGAAGTCGATAGAAGTACTGTGTCAACCCAAAAGATGAACTTCACACTTCCAACCATTCATTCAATACTAATCCATTCAGGCGGTTTATGCACATTGCACGTCACCTAGCATGATGTACAGCTATTGGCTGGGGGGTTTGTTTGGTACACATGACTAGTACACAGATCTCAGGGTCGCAGTGTGTGCACTCTATAGCATGCAAATATTATAAATATGTTTTCACAGTCAAATGCTGCAGATTATGTATAATGCATCTACATGGCTGCAGAATCTGCAGTACATGTGTACAAACCACAAGGACTAAACATGTTTTACGGCTAAAAGTTGAAGCTTGTGTTAAGTGTATTATGCCTCTATGCAAGCACAGTGTACAGCTGAATGGCGCATAATAGTAAGCTACACAAGTTTCCATGGTCTGAATCCAACCGCTGCATTCTGTTATTACTGAATATCTATGATTATGATATATATACATTTTATTTTATATTACTTTACTGACATATTCTCATGTTTTATAGTGCAGACTAGGGAGGGAACAGACTTAATTCCCACATCAACATGTCCATATCTTATACCATTAAGCAGCAGCCAAAAAACAAGATTTACACCCGCAGTGAGCTATTTGTGGAAAGGTAAATTTTCTGCCAACAAATCTTCAGAATTTAATGAGTATGTATGAATAAGAGATACAACTACGTTTTATTTGCGTCAACCAATATTGGGTAATCTGTGGCAAATTCCAACCTAGAGAAGTTTTGGGAGTTGAAACAGATTTTTTAGAATTCCACAATGCTATAATTGCAAATACCCAATCAAGTTTTTCAAATCTGCCCCGCAACGCAAAAAAGGAAACCAAACACTCTGCTTGTCGCAAAGTTGACAACAGTCTAAGCCAGATACTAAGGAAGTATCAACATGGTGTTCCTATGGGCTGTATGTCCGAATATCATATCTAGCAATATCATCTAAAATAAATATTGTGTCCTAAATATCTTTAATAAAAATATTATCCAATTGGGTCTAGTCTTTGTTTGGCTTTGTCAATGCTTGTTTTGTTTTGCAATAGTTTTTTAAAAATATTGTTATAGGAGCTAACGAGCCCTCACCATTATTAAAATAGATTGGAAAAAACATGAATATTTTTTGATCTCAGAAAGTGCACGTTACCTTACTGGAGGAAACTTTTTTTATGTATTTGTGCTCATTGTGAAAGGGCAGAATGCAGTCACTCACAGTGAAGTTAGCCAATGGCTGAAGCAAGCGTCCCATTACCCTAAACTGTATGCTATAGTGGGCAGAATTTTTTTTTAATGACATAACAAAAGACCAGTGGATGAAGAGAGCTGGTTGAAAGCCCCCATAGGTATATATTTGTATTAAAATCAAAAAGTCTTACCTAATGCCAGATATGGAAATAGCCTGCTGCTGCTGTCATTCCACTGCGCTGGTACACAAACAGCACATGGTATCTGGCCAACGGGAGCAAATGCTTCTTAAGCCAATCAGTGCCATATTTTTAAAACGTTTGGTACTCCAGGACTCCCGCAGGACCAACTGTCCAGACATGCCTAACTTTTTAATCCCATTAAGTGCAATCCGAGCACCTCTTTATACCCAAATTTCTCGAAAATGGCTGAACTTGACTTACCCAAATTCACAAAAAGCATGCTTTCTGAGTAAAGTTGTGACTTTTTGACAAATTTGGAGTAATTTCATTCAGCTCTTTTTTTTGTATCAGCAAGCAAAGTTTCCTTCGGAAATTAAAATTCTTTGACCCACCCCCCTTTTTCTTGCCCCCACTTGACAGATCAGCACAAAACCTTCCTTTGGAAAAGTTTGTGCAAATTTGTTAAACAGCGGCAAACTCTAACCCGTTTGCTGCTCCGAACGTTCCGCGCCAGTGCGGAACGTTCTATTAAACGGGCGGGGCCGCGTCGGCCAACGGACGTGCGCAGCACTACCGAGGTAGTGCTCGCGACGGCCGCTGGCCGACGCACGCAGCAAACGGGTTAACTATAGTGACTGCCACTGTGTATGTATTTGTGCTCATTGTGAAAGGGCAGAATGCAGTCACTCACAGTGAAGTTAGCCAATGGCTGAAGCAAGCGTCCCATTACCCTAAACTGTATGATATAGTGTGCAGAAGAAAAATTTTAATGACACAACAAAAGACCAGTGGATGAAGAGAGCTGGTTGAAAGCCCCTTTAGGTATATATTTGTATTAAAATCAAAAAGTCTTACCTAATGCAAGATATGGAAATAGCCTGCTGCTGCTGTTGCTGTCAAGGAGAAGGCACTTAAAAACTGATGGAAAAAACAAAGAGAAAGCGATGAAAATGAAGGGAAAGTGAGGAGAAGGCACTCAAAAAAATGGGGAAAAGCACAGAGAAGGCACTCAAAAATGGTGGAAAAAAAGCAGATCATATGGGCTACACATGCAGCCAAGAAAGTACATCAAAAGAGAATATAAATTGGAAGTGTGCCAAATTTTATTTAAATGCATGCTATGGGAGGGCAACTCCAAGAGAAGATAATTCATGTACGATTGCACAAACACCCCTCAAATGTGCCAGAAATAGAAGTAAGGGAGGTATTGCAGGATATAAAAGAGGCAAGAACTTGCTCCTAGAACTCTACCACCAAAATCCTCAAAGATATACTGCCTAAAATCACCGAACACATCACAAACCAACTACCACCAATACCCACTCTAATTGCACAAACTAAAAAAGCCACCAGTGATACTCCTGCTGTCCCAAGAAGGTACCAAGGCATAGAAATACCTGAACAGTTAACAATAACACTTGAGGAACCTTTCCTTTACATGATAACCAAAACAATAAGAAACAAATCCTAATATTTTCTACAGCAAATAACTCACCAAAGCTAAGCCAATGTCAAACCTGGATGATAGACGGGACCTTCAAAATGTGTCCCAAACCATTCACTCAGACATCTACCGTACATAGTAAATATCAAAACACAAGTTTCTGTTTTGTATATGTCCTACTACCAAATAAACAAAGCATCACTTCTTATGACCTCTTAAACCACATTAAACATAAAACAAATAACTACTACCCACAAAAAATCATAGAATTGGTGCAAGACATGATTAAACAATTTTAAAAATGTACCCCCACATAGCCATACAAGGCGGGTACTATTATTTCAATCAAAGCATATAGAGACACATTCAACTATCTGCACTAAGGCCCTCATTTATGGGGTTTAGGCGTAGGGCAGTGCAGCAAGTCACATTGCAGCGCTGTATTCCTGTCCTTTCTCCCTGCGCTGGTGCCATTTTGGCAACCTAGCGCCAAATGCAGGCACCCTTGCACCATTGTGCAAGGGTGCCTATGTTGTCGGCAGGAAGTTTTTGTGCAGGAATGGGCATCTTCTTGCAGAAAAAAATCCTGGGAGGCTTTTTTCTCTTTATATGTGTGCTGCATTCTGCAGCACACATGGAAAGGGGAAGAACGAGGAGAAATGAAGTTATTTCTCCTCATTACACCTCACCTCGGGAAGCATAAGGTTTTGGCGCATCCCCAGATTTATATGGTTTTGTAAATCTGGGGAAGCATCAAAATCCATGGGTGTTGGTTGGGAACACCCACTCAATATCCATGGAACGCCTCCCGAGCGCAGAGAAAGGTAAAGCAGTGATTTGCACTGCCTTGCCTTACTCCATAGCTATGGGGCCATTCAAAGCCATGCAAAGTGGCTTTGCTTGGCCTCATAGTTATGATTTCACGGTTTGCGCCGCCAGAGCATCACAAAAAGTGATGTTCTGGTGGCGCAAGGTGCTCATAAATATGCCACTAAGTGTAGAATATTCTACATACAGTCAATTTGCTTTTGAAATTAAACAAAATAGAGCACTAGCCTATGTCCTTTCACAGCGGTAGCTAACCACTACAATTTACTAATAGAAAGTATTTTCTACCAATAAAACAGACAAACTAAGACCCCTAATGAACTATTTCAAAGACAGCATCGCTCAGAACACAGATGCCAACACAAATTCCAAATACCAGGGTGGAATGTCTATGGTACCACCTTGGCACAGGAAGCCAAAACAAACAATGCAGTGGAAGGAAGGCACAATGCCTTCCAATCCACACTAGGCAGAACCAAACCTAGAAAAAGAGCAAAGCTACCAACAAATACGAATGGAGCAATCTGCAATCCATATTGCCCCTAAACTTAACAAACAAACCAAGAGAATGTACGAGACGCTACAATCTAAAGTCAAAGTCTTCATAAATAACAAAGGAGTAGATTACTTAGAAATAATAGGCAAAAGCATATTATAAAATAAATAGTAACCTACCCAAGTTCAAAAACCTATAACAAAATCTAAACCAACATGACAAATCATTTGTTTTTTAAACAATAAATATAATATTTTATCACATAATTCTAAAAAATAAATAAAAACTCCAATGTTATTGAAGACTGAGATAATAAAATGATATATAAATTATTTAAACAATTAAAAAACACAAACTCAATCCAGCACATAAAATAATTACAACAAATAAACCACAAAATTCCAAATAACAATCACATAATATTTACACATGGAATAAAATATAATGTTTCCCACCCAAAAAAAAAACAAAATAAAAAAGACTAAGGGGCTTATTACGAGTATGGTGGTCCTAGGACCGCTGTACTCGTGGTGGCAGTCCGACCACCGCCACCCCTGCAGGTCCGCCTGCCGTATTCGGAATGTGGCAGTCGTACTGCCACAGGACCGCCGCCTCTGCCGGGATCCAGAATCCCGTGGTGGTGTGTGATGAGGCAGGAATATGCTGGCGGTGCTGATGCGGCACAGCCAAGCATATTCCGACTTGCATATCCACCGCCCCTTTCATGCCGGGGAGCCCATCATGAAAATGGTGGCAGAGATGCAGGTAAGGGGGCCTGGGCCCTCTGTCGGTTCTGGGTCTGGAAGTGCCTGGGGGGGAGCACATGTTGTGCCCCCCTGGAATTGCACCCTTGTTTTCTGTATGGTGTGACAAGCACGATATGGTGCATGCCACACTGTGCAGTAAGGTGCTGCAGGAACTCTCATGGCGGTGATCTGCTGTTAAGGCTCTCCTATGAGCCTAACACAGCTGCCGCCATTAGATTGCTGCAGCACCACCCACCCGCCCTGGATTCAATTCGGAATCTGGAAGGCGGGTGCAACACAAGCTTGGCAGTCTCCTGGCAGTGCAGCGGTGGCGGTGCTACAGGAGGATCGCCAATCTCGTAATCAAGCCCTTGCTGTTTGGTAGCTGTAGATCTACCTCTGTATCCACTTAGTCAAAAATAGTAATCCACCAAAAACAGGAAAAATATTATCCAAAAAACCCAAAGAAAAATGCAAAAATGAAAAGAATCAAAAAAGATACCTCAAAGCAATCCAAAGTATCAAAGAGGCATAAAAAACACCCAAAAAGTTTTTAAAAAAAGAATCCCTCCAGGAAACCAGAAAAAGCATTGGTTTATTATAAACCAAAACGTATTTCCTGTTAAAAAAAAAAGTTTGTAGGCAAACAATTGTGAAGTAAATAAGAAAACCCACCTGCAAAACACAGTACAATCCCATAAATACATATATATATAACACTTAATCATCAAAACATAAGTAGTATAGCACAATTTAATCCCTACACTGCTAAGCCTTCCCCCCCCCCCCCACCCATCCATGCTAAGCCTTTTTTTGGCTATTTGGGGTAGTTCGTGCTTAGGCCCCTGTAACATTTTGTCCACATAAGGTATCCACGTCAAATTTGCGCCCTTTTTTCCAACACACTGAGGATTCTAAAGGTACCCAGGGTTTGTGGATTCCCCTGGAGGGGACACAGAAATTAGCCAAAATACAGCTGCATTTTGTTTTTGTTTTTTAAATGGGAAAAATGTGCCACAGAAGAAAGCATCTATTTTTTTCCCCTGCAAATGGCATCAACAAAGAGCTTGTGGTGCTGAAATAACCATCTTCTCAGCTTTCAGGGACAGGCAGACTTTTGTCAGAAAACCAAAATTTTCTACACAGTTTTGACATTTTACTGGGACATAACCTATTTTTACTATTTTTTGTGCTTTCAACCTCATTCCAGTTAGTGGTAGATATGGGTGTGAAAGCAATAATGGATCCCAGAAAGCTATACATTTCTGAAAAGTAGACATAATTCTGAATTCAGCAAGGCGTCATTTGTGTGGCTCCTTCAAGGTTTTGTTGTAGTTGAAAATAGAAAATATTGAAATTGAGTTGAAAAAAGAGCCATTTGTGCCAACGTTTTCACCTGTAACTTCTTCTAAGTATGACAGATGTTTGAAAGCAATATACCGTTACATCCACTGGACCTTTCTGGTTGTTGGGATATATAGGACTTGTAGGTTCACCAAGAACCCAAGGAACCCAGAGCCAATAACTGAGCTGCGTCTTGAAATGGTTTTTCATTGTGTACGGGGTATATAGCACTTCATTTGGTAAAATATAAAGAGTAACCAAGGAATCCTATATATTTCTGTAATGGGGACGAAATATAGAGTTTACAAACAGTGGTTATTTGCACATCTCCACAGCTGTGGGTACCCATACAAGCATGTGAATTAGAGGTCATTTTTCAAAATGACTTCTTTTTTTACAAATTGTCTCACATTTGGAAGACAGAAATGCAAAGAAACTCAATTGGTAATAACACTTGTTCGACTATTCTGTGTTACCCTAAGTCTCCCTATAAAAATGCTACCTCACTTGTGTGGGTAGGCCTAGTGCCCGCGACAGAAAATTCCCCAAAACGCAACGTGGACAGACCACATTTTTACAGTTAAAACTGACCGTTTTTATGCAAAGTGCCTAGCTGTGGATTTTGAACTCTAGCTCAGCCGGCACCTAGGGAAACCTAGCAAACCTATACATTTTTTAAAACTAGACACACAGAGTGAACAAGGATGGGGTGACTTGTGTGGCTTTCACCAGGTTCTGTTACCCAGAATCCCTTGCAAACCTCAAACTTTGTAAAAAAAAACTACATTTTCCTCACATTTCTGTGATGGAAAGTTCTGGAATCTGCGTGGATCCACAAACTTCCACCCACACCGCATTCCCCAAAGTCTCCCGATAAAAATGGTACCTCACTTGTGTGGGTAATCCTAGTGCTCGCGACAGGAAACAGCCCAAAACGCAACATGGACACACCACATTTTTACAGTGAAAACTGACTCTTTTTCTGCAAAGTACCTAGCTATGGATTTTGAACCCTAGCGCAGCCGGCACCTAGGGAAACCTAGCAAACCTATACATTTTTTAAAACTAGACACTCAGAAGAATGCAGGATGGGGTGACTTGTGTGGCTCTCACCAAGTTCTGTTACTCAGAATCCCTTGCAAACCTCAAACTTTGTAAAAAAAAAACAAATTTTCCTCACAATTCTGTGATGGAAAGTTCTGGAATCTGCGTGGATCCACAAAATTCCCCAAAGACTCCCAATAATAATGGTACCTCACTTTTGTGGGTAGGCCTAGTGCTCGCGACAGGAGATGGCCCAAAACGCAACATGGACACACCACATTTTTACAGTGAAAACTGACCCTTTTTTTGCAAAGTGCCTAGCTGTGGATTTTGAACCCTAGCGCAGCCGGCACCTAGGGAAACCTAGCAAACCTATACATTTTTGAAAACTAGACACCCAGGGGATTCCAGAATGGAGTGACTTGTGTGGCTGTCACCAGATTCTGTGACCCACAATCCATTGCACCCAGAGCGGAATTTCCACCCCAGGAGTGGAAATCCCGTACTTGTGCCGGAATTTCCGCACCCAGGCTGGAATCTCCGCATTCGGGCCGGAATATCCGCATTTGGGTCTGATGATCAATTCAAGTGCCTACCATTCCCCACCATGCTTCAGCTGAAGTCAATTAACACTAACTGCAAGACCAGCACCACAAGCCACATAAAAGCAGCACACATTCAAGGAACAGGTTTGGCCACAGAGTGTTCCTGTTTTCATTTGCTGTTCATCGCTACTGGAAAATGTACAAAATGAGGACGAAGAAGAACTTCACAACTGAGGAGACCACCATGATTGTGGAGTTCATTGTGAGGCACCACAAACGCCTATATGGTCTCCCACCTTACTGCACCAGTGGCACACAGAAGGCAGCGGTATGGCAGCATTTAGCCACTGCTGTCACAGCATTGGGGGAGGATGTGCACACAGTCATTGACATCAAGAAGGAGTGGCAGGGCGAAAAGGCGAGGGTGAAGGAGAAGTACTCCAGGATCGAATTGAACAGGATTCTCCCTGCCCCACAATCTGGAACCCACCTACGTCTCACCCCACTTGAGGAGGATGTCCTCACTACAATCCACCCCCACATGCTCCATGGGCTGCCTGTGAGTGATGTCCGCAACGTGGTACCAGGTAAATGGGATGGCAAGAACAAGTATATAAAATGGCTGCCTGTGTTGCACTGCCATTGTGAGTAAGGAAGTTGTCCAAAGTTTATATAAAAATATAGTCAGTCAGAGGCTCATGTGTTTCCCTCTGTATGTTGTACCACAAGTCCCAGAATCCTTTGTATTAGAAATGCCAAATCCCTTTCCCATTATTTAAAACATGGGCACAGTACTGCTGCCGTATATACCTAACACTGTTAAGTAGCAATTGTCAAAGTGCCCCTTTCACTTATCCAGTCGTGGCTGGGTCAGTAAAGAATGTAAGGGTGTGTGGGTTGCGGTGCAGAGGAAAATCAACAGACAACGGAATAGGGAAAATAAATACAAATTATCCGAAAAGTAACTCACCTTGTGCCTGCCAAAATCACAAAGCAGAAGGTGAGAGAATCCTTATTTTAAAACATTTCATTCCCATATGTAATTGTCTATTTCCCACCCTGCCACGCCATTACATCCCCAACGCCCCACTGCTCCTACCTGCACCGGCCGTGGCAGTACTTCACAATACTGTTAGCATGCAGAAGATATGAGGAAATGTCTGACAAGTTCCACATGTACATTTTCCATTTGGTGACTTTTCTCTCTTCTCACCTATTAACACATTCAGCCAGAGTACAGACAACCACAGTAGCAGAGGTCCCTGCCTCTTCTGGGAGGAAACAACATCATCCAGAGCAAGGCATACCACCCTCACTAACTAGTAAGTCAAACTGGTCAGGAGATGGTCAAAATGCATACATTGTCAGCAGACATTTACCTTTAGCAAATGACATTTGTGAATAGCGAAAGACAAAATATAATATATCTAGGCTCATCATACCTTTGTGATTTCTGAACATTACATGTATTCCACCAACAGTTCCAGAACTGTGAACCCAATCCTGGAATCGAGTGCCACAACAAGCCAAAAAAGAGCCTCCACTATATTGTAATTGTTTTTGTAGACTAAATCAAGAAATCCAATGTTAACAAATATAACAATGATGAACAGGAAGTGAGATACAATTGTCAGGAGTATTGAGAATGCTTCCACTGTCCAACTTAGAATGTTTTTTCTATACATGAAATTGTCCAGTCCACCCAGCTGGTTATATATGTTATCATCGGATGGCATGTTTTTGGCCATTAACAAAACACGATAGTGGACCTTACTTCAGGAATTGTTGTCATGTCAATTTGATAGACGTTGCTTCTAGGCAGTGGGGCCATTATAAGTTGAATGTGTGATCACTCATGATAATTAGTGCTACACACTTCTGCAACGGTAGTGCCCACACTGCTTGTGCTTATCCTTTGTACCTGAAATTGAGTGCATCACATGTGGCAGCTGAAATGTAAAGTTGCAAACACACTTATCATTTTAGGTCCAATGATGTCCTCCCAGATTCCAAGACCCACATTGACTTCTGATACAAGGATGGCTGTGACATCTGGTCAGGGACCACACACTGGGCAGGTGCTAGGCCATGGTAAGTAAACCAAAGAATAATGTACCTGAATGCTCATGAAATGTGCCTTTAATCTCCACAAGACATCATCCGTTGTCAGCTTAGTTCTACCATGATGTTGGAAATGGAGTATGGGAAAAGAGGACACTCAAAGAATGGACATAACAAATGTGTGATCTCTCATTCCAAAATGAGCTTTGTGACTTCATGGGTAGGGAAGCACAAATGGCACACAAAATGTACCTGACTATTCCACATCTCACATATGAACTCTGCAATGCAATGTTTGAACTGATGTGCAAATGTAAAACTGGTCAGCCTGTGGATGTACACTCCTTTTGACTTGTCAACAGACAAAATTATACTCATGACACATGTTAGTCTTAACGTTGAAGGTGTAATCAATATAATGCGGTGGCGTCCTGATTATTTCTCCCCTTCCTTCAAATATCAGTAATCTTCTCATACACGTTTGTCTGTTGATGTGTCATCTCATTGATGTCAGTGCTGTGTGGAGATAACAGCTGGCAATTGCTGCATGTGAGCAGGGGCCCACATGTAAAGTCCATGAGGTAAACATGCTGCACATTGGCCAGGAATATCCTATCAATGGTCTTTGAGAATGACATATACATGTTAGCTCAGAGCTGCCATCTGGTGTACTAAAATATAGACATGTATGTCTCATCACAGCTGCTGACAGGATGACACCAGTGCAGCGTACATCACCATCCCGGGGAATGCAAGACATCCTGGCTGCAGCAGTGAAACCCTCTCGCACCTGTCCATCAGGTAATTGTGGCGTGAAGTGTTTCCCTATCATAGATTACAAAATCATGACAAAGATCAAAATCCCCTTCTGCATAGAACCTGCAGTCGGTGTTTACAAAGTTACATACATATCATAAGTGTCACATGTGCTTGTTTGTAATTTAATAATGCAGATGATTGAGAATGGTGTCACTTCCCTCTACAGCTGCTGGATCGGGGACGGCTTCGTCAACAAAATCTATGAGGAGCATGGTTCAGCAGTTGACATCAGGGGGGATCGCAAAGGGACACAAAGCTGTGGCTGGAGCTGGTGAGTTTGCTTGTGCAATGTACATCTCCGTTTAACACCTCAGTTCTATGGTGTGAGCTGTCACTTGAAGGGGTACCCAAACCAGGTCACATGTGCATCGTCTGTTGATGCAAAGTACAACCCTTGTGTTGCACCACATCTTATACTAGGTCAATTACTTATCCTGTTGCAACCTCTGTGTTCCAGGTGATGATGACGATGAGGAGGATGGACCTTCCACCAGTGTTGGGCAACGGGCAATCAAAGGGGAAAATCCACTGCTCCTCCAGGCTGAAAGATTAGACGATGATGGTGACTATCTGTTCATCCTCTCAGAGGATGAATATTCTGATGCCATGGACAGAAATTTTCCCACATTGCCCACATTTTGCAAGGCCTCACACCCTCTGCCCAGCAAAGTGCCTCAGCCTCCTCTAAAACAAAAGATTGCCTGTCCCCAGCATAGAGCTAACCAGCCACAGCTCACACACACCCCAACACAGACATCACTCCCTCACAGCCCTCACATCCAGGACAGACGTGGTGGTTCCCCTTCACACTCCTCCCTATACAGTGTATCCCAGGCATTCTCTCCACCATCTGGGGGAAGTACTAACCCTGTTGTGGTAAAGGTATCCCCTGGGCACCATTCTCCTGTCCACAGGCTTCAACCTGCCACCCCCACCCGTGCTGTTTGACCTGCCGGTCTCATCTATGGCCGACCCCTGCAGAGAGGGCCTGCACCTTGCCATGGTGGCCAGTGGGAGCAGGACTTCTTCCAACAACAGGCAGATGTGAGGCAGGACATTTGTGCCATAGAGGCTACCCTCTCAGACATGTCTGAGGCCCCGCAGGACATGCGCCAAATCCATCAGGTGGTGGACAGACTGACCCATGTTTTGGATAGGATGGATAGATCTTGGCAAGACATGTCCAAGAATATCAGAGACATGATATTCATCCAGAGGGAAGAGAGTTTAAAACACCATGCCTTTGCCATGAGGATGATGGAGGGCATTATGAAAGTGATCCAAAGTCTCCCTTCACGGTCAATGCAGGGAGGGAAGCCATCACATCTGCCTGCAGCACCTCACACCCACACACCTGTACCACAAACTGCACAGGACCACAGCAAGGGTACACACCCACCACCACACCCTGAACAGGCACTCACGCCACCTGTACATCCACCACCACCCCCTGAACAGGCACTACCAACACCTGCACAACCAGCCCCTGTCCACGCACAAACACCAACTGTACATACGCCATACGCTCCTGCACATGAACTTCACCCTGTACAGGCACATGCACAACACCCACCTGCACCTTGGCAACAACCCAGACATGATCCCTCACAGCGATCCTCACCACTGAAATTGCGAAGTCGCAAGCACATTGAGCACATCCCAAAAACTTTTTGACCAGTGTGAATAGGTGTAAATAAAAAGAAATTCTCTTCACAAGTCAAGACTCTGTTGCGTATCATGTCCTGATAGGCAAATGTATACCAATTTTGGGTGGCCTAGAGATGTGAGGATGTATGTGTGACACATGTACAAGTATAACCCCATCATTGCAACAAGCTATAATGTGCAGAGCAGATGACTCACAAAATATATGTCCATATTTTGAACAAGACATTCAAAATGAAGTTAAACAAGATAGAGAAAGTATGATTCAAAATGAGATTTTATGTAAAAAAAATGTGGGATTAGAAAAACAACAACAGTCCGTTTGGAAGGGAGAAAGGAAAACAAATGATGTTCTTACTACAGAAGGAGAAGGGAACTTGGATTGGGATGGGGCAACATAAATATAACACGTCAGGGAGCGTCAGGGGAACAAGTCTATTTACAAGGGGCAAAGTAAATAATTGTCCACAAAGAAAATTCTGTCCAACAGGTCAAGTGTCCTTCTGGTCATCCTCTAGTACCACAATGTCCAGATCCTCTGACTCCGATGTGGGCTCCTGGCTGGCCGGTGCAGGACCAGGCACCACACAGGGTTGGGACACACGAGGAGTATGGGGGGAAACAGTGCGGCGCAACTGACAGGGGGAGACATTGACGGTGGTGTGGGTGGGATGTTGGGATACGACAGACAACATGGCTGCAGTCAAGGAATTGACACTGGCAGTGAGGGTGGCCAGAGCTCGGGCAGTTTCCTCTCGCATCATGCGCAGCTCTAGACACATCTGCAGCATGATGCGAGAGGACATGTCTGACTGACCCTCACATGCCCTTATCAAGTACTCTGGTACAGACACAGGAGGAAAACCACAGGGAGGGGTTTGGGTTGAACATGAGGGGTGTGGTGCCTCAGGTTCGGAGCCAATGTTGGTGTCGACCTGGCAGCTACGATGAGGGGGACTGGTTGCCGCTGGAGGCCCCGATGGAATGGGGGCCTCTAGAGTTAGGGAGGGGCTGACGGCAGGCCCAGGTTGTGTAGTGGCCTGCCCCGGGGACACCTCGCCAAAGGTAACTGGTGAATGGTCCAGGGGAGAGTAAATTTCCCTCCCCCCCAGCCAGAGGTGTCCAGTTCTTCCCCTCCCTTCAATGTCCTCAGCCTCCACCCGGTCCGTAGCACCTGAGGTGTCTTCCTGCTCAGTCCGGGCAGGTGCAATCCCCCTGCCTCCTGATGTTGAAGGTCCTGCCTCATCCTCTTCTTCCTCACTAGTGCAAAGAGGTCGTAGCCGCCGACGCATCATAGATGTCCTGCTCCAAACCGTGTCTGGCTGTTGGTCCTTTTGGCTAGCTCTTGGCCAGCTGAGCCCACTGAAATGTAAGACAAATAATGATGTAGTGGTTGTATACGTCAGGACAAGACACATACCTAGATGAGCCAAGGTCAGACTTTGTTCTCCTCTGATCACACTATACAGTTGTCAGTGTTTATGAGCTTAAATAACATGTATGTTCACTGTCATCTCCTGATTTGAGTATGACATGGACATCTCACAAGATGTTTGGTGGCTTACACGTCTGTACTGGCCAACCCTCAACTTTGGCCTTCTTGTGATCTGTGTGTCCTGTCACTGCTACATGGGCAGGTTCCAAACCCAGTCTACAAAAGGAGATCAGAGAGAGTCCAGATGGTATTGAAATGGGCCTGTGATATGGAGTCTCAGCACTTTTACGTCTGGACAAATGTTATCTGCTGTGTAGCATTGTATGGGACAAGACAAATGCCGATTGTGGGTCACACATCCACATAGGGTCTGGGCTATTTGGTTTGCTACGTTGTGAGTCTAACCTTTTGATATTCCCTCACAAAAGCTGACAATCCACTGCCAAATATTGGCTTCGGAGACTGATCAGGTAGTGCTGTGCACTGGTGAACAGTAGTGGCTCGTTGTTACAGCTACCTGTACATGAAAAATTGGCATACAAGCCACTGACGGTAAGACGTGTGTCTGAGGACACACTTGGCAAAATTGGAAACACTTAAGAGTGAGGCAAGGATCTCAAAGTCTGTCTTGACTCCATGGCACTTGATGATCTGTCTCAATCAGAACCCAAAGTCACTGAATGCAATGCAAGTCACAGCATCCAATAGCCATTGGCCTCTCATACACACACTGGACAGTGTCTGTACCATTCCTCATCCAATGCACACATCAGTTATGATTCCCTTGGTTCACTGTTAGTGGTGCTGGCAGTGCACATTTCTGTACAAATGCACGTGTGTGGCTGAATTCCCCAGTTGTCATAATGAAACTACAACTCCCAGAATGCACTCTGCCCTGTACAGTCAATGTGCTACAGTGAGCCTTTTGCTTCATGATGACTGCTGCATAGACACAGAATAGGTGAATGGAGGCTTGGGACACACGATGGTACAGCTCTGTCTTCACTCACATCATACTTCCAGACACATATTGCATATAATGCACTTACCAGGTCTCTGGTGCTCATGCTCCTCCAGCTGAGCATGGAGGGTCGGCCAAGCTGCACGCAGGACCCTCCTGTACAGTGGTGAGAGGTGGGGATGATGCACATGGTGCTGGGAAAACTGGTCCAGTAGCTACTCCGCCTTGTGCCGGGCCCAGCGTTTTAGGTCCTCCCAGCGCTTGCGGCATGCCCTCGCCTTCCTGGTGTAAACGCCTACTGCACTGCAGCACTCACAAATGTTGGCCCATAGTGTGGCCCGCGCTGCATTACTCAGCTGGTCCTCTGGCCCCCCATATAGCTGAGGATATTTGGTCAGCTGAGGATATTTGGTCAGCACCCCATCAGCTAAAAAGCCTAATTCCCTTTAAGTGAAAGGGGGTGCTTTCTCCTCATAACCCTCAGCCATTTTGGGGGAAATAAGGTTAAAAAGAGCAGCAGGATGGCAGAGGATTTGATCTGTGAGAGAGGATGACTCAGAATGGCTGTCAACAACTTCCTGTGATGTATTTCCTGTCTCCCACTTCCCGTATATCATTTCCTGTATGAAATAATGGGTTCCGGTTCAATTTCGGAGGTTACGGCCCGAAAACGTAATTTCCGGTTGCAGAGCGTCGGGTCCGCATGTGAGGCGCACGCTCCGCATATGGGGAGTGCGCAGTTGTGCCGGAAGTTGCGAAAACGTACCGGAACCCATACCTTTATACAGGAAATGACATACAGGAAGTGGTAGACAGGAAATACATCACAGGAAGTAGCTGGCAGCCATTTTGTATTCATTCTGATTCATCCACAATCACAGATCAAATCCACTGCCATCCTGTTGTTCTGTAGCGGAGAACCCTGAAATGACAGTGTAAGAGAAAATCATAGACATGAAACAAAAGGGAGAACAGACCATTTAATGAGATTTGGTCAGGGACAAGGGGGGGGCTGACACAACATCAAACCCCAGTTTAGTTTTCTCCTCCTTTGCATTATGGTACATGTAGTCCATATTTAGTGCTCAACACAAAAGTAGTCTGTCGTGTTACTGAAAATTGGGGGGAAGCAGTGCTGTGTATCCCAGACACATAGTGCCAGATTCACCCATAACATCGTCACTCATGTTGTGGGCCCATCATTTGTGGGGGAGTCAAATCTGTTGGGGGCAAAAACTCTGACAATGCAATAGTTAGGCCCTTTTGTGATTCAGAAACCCATCCTCATAAAGTCCGGGGAGGTCTCTCAGAACATATACATCTTTTCCTCTGAGTCAATAGATTTCTTAGGGAAATCCACTACACAGATTGCTGACATGGGCACATGACCTGATGCACGGACAATTTTTTGACTACTGTCAACAGCTGTGGCTTACATGCAGTTAGTGTGGCTTGCAAGGTAGTCTCAGGATGGAATTTTTGGACAGAGTCGTAATTATCCAACTTTCATCATTGACAACAGACTGCAAACCACATTTTGTCCATGACACAACAGGTTGCTCATGTGAAAAACATGGCAACCAGCTGATCACGGACTTGCATACCCTGACCTCTGTTATGTGCAATGCCCTGGTTTCCTGGATTCAGAGCTATCCGAGGTACAAGAGGTATGTGTAAGCCATGCGTTAAAGCTATATTGTGCAAAACACAACAGGTTAATATGATCTTGCACACGACTTCAGGGGAGTACATCAGCCCACCCCCGGTACGGTCAAGACATCTGAATCGCGACTTCAACAGACCAAAAGTGCGCTCTATGACGGCTCGAGTTCGTATGTGTGCCCTATTGTACCTATGCTGAGGTACAGTGGTTGGATGTCTGTAAGGTGTGAGGAGTTGTGGGGAGAGTGCATGCCCAGCATCGCCTGAGGAGGGAAGAAAGGGCAATTGGTTACATTTCCCTCTTTAATTTACACATGATCTATACTTTAGTACATGCAGTGTCTGTTGAGACTGTGTATGTTGCTTGATGATTCTTATTGTACAATGGTTGTTAATGTAAGGTGGCATTCATACATTTCATTTACACATAACCCTCATTTTTAGTGCTTGGTACTTACCCAGTAGCCACATGTTGCCAAATTCTCCCACAGCCATCCACCGGGCAAGAGGTGACATGCGGAATACAAAGCTGTCATGGGTACTGCCTGGAAACACTGCATGCATATCAATGAATCTTCCACTGGCATCACCGACACCCTGCACATTGATGGAATGCCATCTGAGTCTGATGCAGAAGATGTGTGCAATGCAGCGGGGTGGCTGAAGGGCCACATGGGTACAATCAATTGTACCCAGCACACGTGGGAAGCGAGAAATGAGATAGAAATTTCTAGCTGCCCTTTGTCTCCTGTCCAGTGTATGGGGCATTCGTATGTGGTAGTGGGCTCTTGCATTGATGCAGCTCAGTACCTGATGCTAGCACCGCAACTGGCTTGCCTGAGAGATGCCCACAAGGTCACTGGAGACCCTTTGGAACGACCCCGTCACAAAGAAATGGAGAGCAGAAAGTATCTTGAGATATGCTGGAATGGCATGGGAGCTGCAGGTCACAGAGTCAAGTTCCTGCTCCCACTCACATACCATCTCCAAGATGACTTCTGGAGGGAAACGGTATCTGGCCCTGACATCTTGGCTGGACATCCCAAATAGGTTGATCCTTTGTCTGAAGATCCTCTCTACTCTCCTCCTTCTCAAGTCTTCCTGCCGCATGGCAAGGGGAAGAGCAACAAACACATTCAGCGACATGTTGAAAGAGTTTGTGTGTGTCTGCTCTGCTTTCATACATGCTGCAGGGCTGGGATTGGCTGTTGGGCTGCAGTGTGTCAACTGATGCAGGGTGGGGGATGGTAGGCACTTGGACAGGTGTTTAGCATTGAGGAAAATGATCAACCGGCCAGAGTGCGGGTATGCCGGCCCGGAAGCGGAGATTCCGGCACAAGTGCGGGATTCCCGCTCCTGGTGGGAAATTCCGCTCCGGGTGTGGAAATTCCGGCCCGAGTGCAGAAATTCCGGCCCGAGTGCGGACGTAAAGTTAGGAGTCGTAAGTGATTTCTGTGAATACCGAAAATCGTAAGTGCCTTCTGTGAATACCAAAAGTAGTAAGTTTAGGATTTTGTCTCAGATTAGTTCTGTGAATCGGCCCCCATATTTTTACAGTGAAAACTGACCCTTTTTCTGCTAAGTGCCTAACTGTGGATTTCGAACCCTAGCTCAGCCGGCACCTAGGGAAATCCTAGCAAACCCATACATTTTTGAAAACTAGACAACCAGGGGAATCCAGGATGGGGTGACCAGTGTGCTCTCACCAGGTTCTGTTACCCAGAATCCCTTGCAAACCTCAAACTTTCTAAAAGACAACACATTTTCCTCATATTTCTGTGATGGAAAGTTCTGGAATCTGCGTGGATCCACAAACTTCCACCTACCCTGCATTCCCCAAAGTCTCCCGATAAAAATATGGTTCCTCACTTGTATGGGTGGGCCAAGGGACCGCGACAGGCAAGGGCCCAAAACATATTGTGGAGACATCAAAAGTACCTATCACAAAACAACTTGGTTTTGCAAGGGGGGTCACCTGAGTTTTTGGCCCGGGCTCGGCGGCCATCTAGGGAAACCTACCAAACCCAGAAATTTTTTAAAACTAGACACCAGGGGAGTACAGGGAGGTATGGCTTGCATGGATCCCCCAATGTTTTCCTACCCAGAATCCCCTGCAAACCTCACATTTAGCTGAAAAAAATCACATTTATCTCACGTTTCTGTATGAGAAAGTTGTGGGATCACCGGCCTGACACAAATTTCCCACCACCCAGCATTCCCCCAGGTCTCCCAATAAAAACAGTACCTCACTTGTGTGGGTGGGCCTAGTGCCCACGACAGGCAAGGGCCCAAAACATATTGTGGAGACATCAAAATTAGCTATCACAAAACACCCTGGTTTTGCAAGGGAGTCACCTGGGTTTTAGGCCCCGGGCCCGGCAGCCAACTAGGGAAACCTACCAAACCCAGAAATTTTTTAAAACTAGACACCCGGGGAAGTCCAGGGAGGTATGGCTTGCGTGGATACCCCAACGTTTTCCTACACAGAATCCCCTGCAAGCCTGAAATTTAGCAGAAAAAATCAGATTTTCCTCATATTTCTGTAGAGGCGGAGCAGGGGGTTGCCTTCCCTGGTGTGGGCCCGTAGATGGGTGGCCCACGGGCGGAGCGCCAGCGCTTCCCCCGTGGGTGGGTGGGTCCTAGGACGGCCGGGAGCTGTCAATGGCACATGCCCACCGTGACGTCGGACAGCTCCCGGCTGTCCAACGCACTCAGCGAGTTAACATAACATAGCGATACATTACTAAAACAGTGCACGAGAACCCAGAACTACAAACTAGTGAAACCCACCACTATTAATACATCTAAATAGAGAACAAACCCACAAACACTATAACTACCTTCTAGACATCCCCCTTAAACCACCCCTACCATCGAAAACCTTTACAAATCCTTAAAAAAGGACTTACCTGTTCTGACGAACAGCAGCATCTTGCTGCAACCTGTTTCCGGGAAAATAGACTAAGGGCCTTATTACGAGTTTGGCAGTCCAACCGCCATAGGACCGCATCCGCCCCCACCATCAGCCCACAGCGATGGCGGGCCAAAGATGGCCGTATTACGTGTTGACCACGGGGCTGGCAATGTGGAGGCGGGGATCTTGCAGCAGTGGTGAGTACTGTTCGCCAATATATTGATGCCTGTGTGTGCATTTCGACTGCAGATGTGTCAGATGCACACTATTACATGATATATGTGGAAAAATACCATATACCCACTACCAGGGTTTAGCCCTTATGTGGGCAATACTGGCAAAGGGTATATGGTATGAAAAGGACTCATCTGTAGATCGCATCAAACAGGGTTGTGGTCCTCTGCGTGAAGATCCTGCTGTGAAGGGGGACCCGGCGAAAGGGATCCATATCGGAATCTGCCTGGAAGAAGAAGAAAGGGGTGAGTCACACCCAAAATCCTTCATCACCGCCACCTTGAACAGCAGTTTGCTTGTGATACTGGCAACTCGTAATACGGACAGCGGTGCAGTTCACCTGTACCACCCTATGGAGGCTGCCTTTCCCCGATCGCGAACCTGGTGGTCGGCAGTCTACTGGCCGTCTGGGCGGTCCAGCGGCGGTCTTCGTAAAGTCGATCTGCCCAACTCGTAATACGGAGGTTAGATGGCCGAGCTCACCTTGCTTGGACCGCCACCGCTGGAATCGTAATAAGGCCCTAAATATAACACAAAGGGGCCGATTCACAGAACTAATCTGAGACAACATCCTAAACTTACTACTTTTGGTATTCACAGAAGGCACTTACGATTTTTGTTATTCACAGAATGCGCTTACGACTACTAACTTTACGTCCGCAATCGGGCCGGAATTACCGCACTCGGGATGGAATTTCCGCACCCGGAGCGGAAATCCCGCATTTGTGCCGGGATTTCCGCTCTTGGGCCGGAATTTCCGCAATCGGGACGGAATTTCCGCTTCCGGGCCGGAATATCCGCACTCTGGCCGTTGATCATTTTCCTCAAGGGTAAACACCTGTCCATGTGCCTACCATCCCCCACCATGCATCAGCTGACACACTGCTGCCAATCTCAGCCCTGCAGCATGTATGAATGCAGAGCAGACACACACAAACTCTTTCAACATGTCGCTGAATGTGTTTGTTGCTCTACCCCTTGCCATGCAGCAAGAACACTTGAGGAGGAGGAGGAAGAGAGTGGAGAGGATCTTCAGACAAAGGATCAACCTATTTGGGATGTCCAGCCAAGATGTCAGGGCCAGATACCGTTTCCCTCCAGTAGTCATCTTGGAGATGGTATGTGAGTGGGAGCAGGAACTTGACTCTGTGACCTGCAGCTCCCATGCCATTCCAGCCTATCTCACGATCCTTTCTGCTCTCCATTTCTTTGCCACTGGGTCATTCCAAAGGGTCTCCAGTGACCATGTGGGCATTTCCCAGGCAAGCCAGTCGTGGTGCTTGCATCAGGTACTGAGATGCATCACTGCAAGAGCCCACCACCACATACGAATGCCCCATACACTGGCCATGAGACAAAGGGCAGCTAGAGATTTCTATCTCATTGCTAGCTTCCCACGTGTGCTGGGTGCAATTGATTGTACCCATGTGGCCCTTCAGCCACCCTGCCGCATTGCACACATCTTCTGCAACAGACACCAATGGCATTCCATCAATGTGCAAGCTGTCTGTGATGCCAGTGGGAGATTCATTGATGTGCATGCAGTGTTCCCAGGCAGTACCCATGACAGCTTTGTATTCCGCATGTCACCTCTTGCCCGGCGGATGGCTGCGGAAGAATTTGGCAACATGTGGCTACTGGGTAAGTACCAAGCACTAAAAATGAGGGAAATGTGTAATTGAAATGTCTGAATGCCACCTTACATTAACAACTATTGTACAATAAGAATCATAAAGCAACATACACGGTCTCAACAGACACTGCATGTACCAAAGTATAGATCATGTCCTGTGTAAATCAAAGAGGGAAATGTAACCAATTGCCCCTTCTTCCCTCCTCAGGCGATGCTAGGTATGCACTCTCCCCACAACTCCTCACCCCTTACAGACGTGCAACCACTGTACCTCAGCGTAGGTACAATAGGGCACACAAACAGACTCGAGCCATCATAGAGCGCACTTTTGGTCTGTTGAAGTCGCGATTCAGATGTCTTGACCGTACAGGGGGTGTGCTGATGTACTCCCCTGAAGTCGTGTGCAAGATCATATTAGCCTGTTGTGTTTTGCACAACATAGCTTTAACGCATGGCTTACACATACCTCTTGCATCTCGGCTAGCTCTGAATCCGGGAAACCGGGCCATTGCACATAACCGAGGTCAGGGTATGCAAGTCCGTGATAGCTGGTTGCCACGTTTTTCACATGAGCAACCTGTTGTGTCATGGACAAAATGTGGTTTGCAGTCTGTTGTCAATGATGAAAGTTGGATAATTACGACTCTGTCCAAAAATTCCATCCTGAGACTACTTTGCAAGCCACACTAACTGCATGTAAACCACAGCTGTTGACATGAGTCAAAAGATGGACCATACACCCAGTCATGTGTCCATGTCAGCGATCAGTGTAGTGGATGTCCCTAAGGAATCTATTGACGCAGAGGAAAAAATGTACATGTTCTGAGAGACCTTCTGGACCTTATGAGGATGGGTTTCTTAATCACAAAAGGGCATCACTATTGCATTCTCAGAGTCTTTGCCCTCAACAGATTTGACACCCCCACAAATGATGGGCCCACAACGTGAGTGACGATGTTGTGGGTGAATCTGGCACTATGTGTCTGGGATACACAGCACTGCTTCCCCCCAATTTTCCGTAACACAACACACAACTCTTGTGTTGAGCACTAAATATGGACTACATGTACCATAATGCAAAGTAGGAGAAAAGTAAACTGGGGTTTGATGTTGTGTCAGCCCCCCCCTTGTCCGAGCCAAAATGTCATTAAATGGTCTGTTCCCCCTTTTGTTACATGTCTATAATTCTCTCTTGCACTGTCATTTCAGGTTTCTCCACTACAGAACAGCAGGATGGCAGTGGAATTGATCTGTGATTGTGGATAAATCAGAATGAATACAAAATGGCTGTCAACTACTTCCTGTGATGTATTTCCTGTCTCCCACTTCCTGTATATAATTTCCTGTATGAAATAATGATTTCCTGTTTATTTTCGGAGATTACGGCCCAAAAACCTAATTTCCGGTTCCGGAGCGTGCAACGCGCATGCGGACCCGACGCTCCGGAATCAGAAATTACGTTTTCGGGCCGTAATCTCCGAAAATGAACCGGAACCCATTATTTTATACAGGAAATGATATACAGGAAGTGGGAGACAGGAAATACATCACAGGAAGTTGTTGACAGCCATTTTGTTTTCATTCTGAGTCATGCTCTCTCACAGATCAGATCCTCTGCCATCCTGCTGCTCTTTTCAAACTTATTTCCCCCAAAATGGCTGAGGGTTATGAGAAGAAAGCACCCCCTTTCACTGAAAGGGAATTAGACATTTTGGCTGAGGGGGTGCTGTCCAAATATCCTCAGCTATATGGGGGGGCCAGAGTACCAGCTGAGCAATGCAGCCCGGGCCAGGCTATGGGCCAACATTGGTGAGCGCTGCAGTGCGGTGGGCGTTCACACCAGGAATGCGAGGGCATGCCGCAAGCGCTGGGAGGACCTAAAACGCTGGGCCAGGCACAAGGCCGAGGAGCCACTGGGCCAGTCTTCCCAGCACCATGTGCATCGTCCTCGCCTCTCCCCACTGTACAGGAGGGTCCTGCGTGCAGCTTGGCCGACCCTCCATGCTCAGCTGGAGGAGTGAGCACCAGAGACCTGGTAAGTGCATTATATGCAATATGTGTCTGGAAGTATGATGTGGGTGAAGACAGAGCTGTACCATTTGGTGTCCCATGCCTCCATTCACCTATTCTGTGTCTATGCAGCAGTCATCATGAAGCAAAAGGCTCACTGTGGCATATGGACTGTACAGGGCAGGGTGCATTCTGGGAGTTGTAGTTTCTTCATGACAACTGGGGAATTGAGCCACGCACGTGCATTTGTACTGAAATTTGCACTGCTAGCACCACTAACAGTGAAGCAAGGGAATCATGACTGATGTGTGCATTGGATGAAGAATGGTACAGACACTGTCCAGTGTGTGTATGAGAGGCCAATGGGTATTGGATGCTGTGACTTGCATTGCATTTGTTGAGTTTGGGTTCTGATTGAGACAGATCATCATGTGCCATGGAGTAAAGACAGACTTTGAGATCCTTGCCTCACTCCTAAGTGTTTCCAATTTTGCCAAGTGTGTCCAATGACACACGTCTTACCCTCAGTGGCTTGCATGCCATTTTTCATGTACAGGTAGCTGTAACAACGAGCCACTACTGTTCACCAATGCACAGCACTACCTGATCAGTCACCGAAGACAATATGTGGCACTGGATTGTCAGCTTTTGTGAGGGAATATCAAAAGGCTAGACTCACAATGTAGCAAACCAAATAGCCCAGACCCTATGTGGATGTGTGACCCACAATCGGCATTTGTCTTGTCCCATACAGTGCTACACAGCAGATAACATTTGTCCAGACGTAAAAGTGCTGAGACTCCATATCACAGGCCCTTTTCAATACCATCTGGACTCTCTCTGATCTCTTTTTGTAGACTGGGTTTGGAACCTGCCCATGTAGCAGTGACAGGACACACAGATCACAAGAATGCCAAAGTTGAGGTTTGGCCAATACAGTTGTGTAAGCCACAAATAATCTCGTGAGATGTCCATGTCAGACTCAAATCAGGAGATGACAGTGAACATACACGTAATGTAAGCTCATAAACACTGACAACTGTATAGTCTGATCAGAGGAAAACAAAGTCTGACCTTGGCTCATCTAGGTATGTGTCTTGTCCTGACGTGTACAACCACTACATCATGATTTTTCTTACATTTCAGTGGGCTCAGCTGGCCAAATGGAACAACAGCAGGACACGGTTCGGAGCAGGACACCTTTGGTGGCCAGCGGCTACGACCTCTTTCAACAAGTGAGGAAGAAGAGGATGAGGAGGAAACCTCAACATCAGGAGGCAGGGGATTGCGCCCACCCGGACTGACCAGGAAGACAACTCTGGTGCTATGGACCGGGTGGAGGCTGTGGACATTGAAGTGGGGGGGAAGAACTGGACACCTCTGGCCAGGCGGGGGTGGAGAGCTACTCTCCCCCTTACCATTCACCATTAAGTTTTGTCGAGGTGTCCCCAGGGCAGGCCACTACCCAACCTGGGCCTGCCATCACCCCCTCCCTAACTCTAGAGGCCCCCATTCCATCGGGGCCTCCAGCTGCATCCCCTGCAACCTGTCCCCCTCATCGTAGCTGCCAGGTCGACCCCAACATTGGCTCCGAACCTGAGGCACCACACCCCTCATGTTCCACCCAAACCCCTCCCTGTATTGATCCTTCTGTGGCTGTCCCAGAGGACTTGATGTGGGTATGTGAGGGTCAGCCAGACATGTCCTCTCGCATCATGCTGCAGATGTGTCTAGAGATACGCATGATGCGAGAGAAAATTGCCGGAGCTCTGGCCACCCTCACTGCCAGTGTCAATTCTCTGGCTGCAGCCATCTCGTCTTTTGTTTCCCAACATCCTTCCCACACCACCGTCAATGTCTCCCGCTGTCCGTTGCCCCACACTGTTTCCCCCCGTACACCTCGTGTGTCCTGACCCCGTGTGGTGCCTGTTCCTGCACCGGCCAGCCAGGAGCCCGCATCGGACTCGGAGGATCTGGACATTGTGGTATTAGAGGATGACCAGAAGGACACTTGACCTGTTGGACAGAATTTTCTTTGTGGACAATTATTTACTTTTCCCCTTGTAAATAGACTGGTTCCCCTGATGCTCCCTGA
Source organism: Calotriton arnoldi (assembly GCA_963921515.1). Classification (NCBI taxonomy): domain Eukaryota; kingdom Metazoa; phylum Chordata; class Amphibia; order Caudata; family Salamandridae; genus Calotriton; species Calotriton arnoldi. The sequence goes on along the minus strand of CAWUFW010014507.1, from coordinate 302,335 downwards.
CGTGTTATATTTTTGTTGCCCCACCCCAATCCAAGTTCCCTTCTTCTGTATTGAGAAAATCATTTGTTTTGCTTTCTCCCTTCCAAACGGACTGTTGTTGTTTTTCAAATCACACACTTCTATTTACATAAAATATATTTTTGAATCCTACTTTCTTTAAGTTGTTTAACTTCATTGTGAATGTCTTGTACAAAATATGGACATGTATTTTGTGAGTCATCTGCTCTGCACATTATGGCTTGTTGCAATGATGGGGTTACACTTGTAAATATGTCACACACACATACATCCTCACATCTCTAGGCCACCAAAATTGGTATACATTTACCTATCAGGACATGATACACAACAGAATCTTGACTTGTGAAGATAATTGTGATCTCTGTGAGGGATCATGTCTGGGTTGTCGCCTACGTGTAGGTGGGCGTTGTGCATGTGCCTGTACAGGGTGAAGTTCATGTGCAGGGGCAGATGGTGTATGTACAGTTGGTGTTTGTGCGTGGACAGGGGCTGGTTGTGAAGGCGGTGGGAGTGCCTGTTCAGGGGGTGGTGGTGGTTGTGCAGGTTGTGGGAGTGCCTGTTCAGGGTGTGGTTGTGGGTGTGTACCTTTGCTGTGGTCCTGTGCAGTTGGTGGTACAGGTGTGTAGGTGTGATGTGCTGCAGGCAGATGTGATGGCTCCCCTCACTGCATTGACCATGAAGGGAGACTTTGGATCACTTTCAGCATGCCCTCCATCATCTTCATGGCCAAGGCATGGTGTCTTGCACTCTCTTCCCTTTGGATGGATATCATGTCTCTGATATTCTTGGACATGTCTTGCCAAGTTCTATCCATCCTATCCAAAACATGGGTCAGTCTGTCCACCACCTGAGGGATTTGGAGCATGTCCTGCAGGGCCTTCGACATGTCTGACAGGGTAGCCCCTATGGCACGAATGTCCTGCCTCACATCTGCCTGCTGTTGGAAGAAGTCCTGCTCCCACTGGGCACCATGGCCATGTGCAGGCCCTCTCTGCAGGGGTCGGCCATGGATGAGACCAGCCGGTCCAACAGCAGGGGGGGTGGCAGGTTGAAGCATGTGGACAGGAGAATGGTGCCCAGGGGATACCTGCACCACAACAGGGTTGGTACTTCCCCCAGATGGTGGAGAGGATGCCTGGGATACACTGTATAGGGAGGAGCGTGTAGGGGAACCACCATGTCTGTCCTGGATGTGAGGGCTGTGAGGGAGTGATGTCTGTGTTGGGATGCATGTGAGCTGTGGCTGGTTAGCTCTATGCTGGGGACAGGCAAACTTTCGTTTTGGAGGAGGCTGAGGCACTTTGCTGGGCAGAGGGTATGATGCCTTGCAAGATTTGGGCAATGTGGGAAGATTTCTGTCCATGGCAACAGAATTGTCATCCCCGGAGAGGATGGACATATAGTCACCATCATCTTCCGATCCTTCAGCCTCAGGTACTTCCTCCTCCTCCTCTTGCACAGCACTTGCAGCCGACATTACTGCCTGAAGGAGCAGTGGATTTTCCCCTCTGATTGCCCGTCGCCCAACACTGGTGGAAGGTCCGTCCTCATCGTCATCATCCCCTGGAACACAGAGGTTGCAACTGTATAAGTAATTGACCTAGCATAAGATGTGGTGCAACACAAGGGTTGGAGTAACTGTACTTTGCATCAACAGATGACGTACATGTGACCTGGTTTGGGTACCCCTACAAGTGAGAGCTCACACCATAGCACTGAGGTGTTAAACAGAGATGTACATTGCACAAGCAAACTCACCAGCTCCAGCCCCAGCTTTCTGTCCTTTTGCGATCCCCACTGATGTCAACTGCTGAACCTGGCGCCTCATAGGTTTTGTTGAAGAAGCGGTCCCCGATCCAGCAGCTGGAGAGGGAAGTGACACCATACTCAATGATCTGCATTACTAATTTACAAACAGGCACATGTGACACCTATAATATGTATGTAACTTTGTAAACAACGACTGCAGATTCTATGCAGAAGGGGATTTTGATCATTGTCATGGCTTAGTAATCTATGATAGGGAAACACTTCACGCCACAATTCCCTGATGGACAGGTGCGAGAGGGTTTCACTGCTGCAGCCAGGATGTCATGCATTCCCTGGGTTGGTGTTGTACGCTGCACTGGTGTCATCCTGTCAGCAGCTGTGATGAGACATACATGTCCATATTTCAGTACACCAGATGGTAGCTATGAGCTAACATGTACATGTCATTCTCAATGACCATTGACAGGATATTCATGGCCAATGTGCAGCATGTTTGCCTCATGTACTTTTCATGTGGGCCCCTGCTCACATGCAGCAATTGCCAGCTGTTAACTCCACACAGAGTTAACAGTCAATGAGATGACATCAATGAGATGACACATCAACAGACAAACTTGTATGAGAAGGTTACTGATATTTCAAGGAAGGGGATAAATGATCAGGACTCCTCCGCATTACATTGACTACACCTTCACCATTAAGACTAACATGTTTCATGAGTATAATGTTGTCTATTGACAAGTCGAAAGGAGTGTCCGTCACCAGGCTGACCAGTATCACATTTGCACATCAGTTCAAACATTGCATTGCAGAGTTCATGTGTGAGATGTGCAATAGTCAGGTACATAATGTGGCTCATTTGTGCTTCCCTACCCATGAAGTCACAAAGCTCATTTTGGAATGAGAGATCACACATTTGTTATGTCCATCCTTTGAGTGTCCTCTGTTCGCATACTCCATTTCCAACATCATGGTAGTTCTTAGCTGACAACGGATGATGTTTTGTACAGCAGACATCCTAACCTCATATGTCAACCACTCACTTATATATGTGAATACAGTAGAAGAGGAGGCAAGCAGAATGCAACATTTGACTAGGATCCCACATTGTGGGTAAGTTGAGAAGCTTTGATGGTTGCCGCCTGCACTGGATTTGCATTGTGCTTTTCGTCCAAGTTAATTGAAAAATTCACTTCCTGAAGATTCACCTTAGCAGCCCATACACCCATCTCAAAAGAACCCAACTGGCATCAATGCAAGCCTCATCCACACCAATTTCAATATGATTTTACCATTGATATTTTGCAAGAGAGTTTTCATATCATTGAATTGCAATCCAGTTGTGTGTAGGACACTCCATATGGCACTATGCACTATTTTATGTCCATTCTGCACTCACTTGGCATACATTTTGTGTCATCCTTTCAGTAGCCACCATGGTGTGATCTGGTATGTGGTTAAATGCCTTGTGTAAGCATATTGTGATGCAGGACAACAGTGTTGTACAACACAAACAACATACAGTGGAGATTAAAGGCACATTTCATGAGCATTCAGGTACATTATTCTTGGGTTTACTTACCATGGCCCAGCACCTGCCCAGTGTGTGGTCCCTGACCAGATGTCACAGCCAACATTGTAGCAGAAGTCAATGTGGGTGTTGGACTCTGGGAGGACAACATTGGACCTACAATGATAAGTGTGTTTGCAACTTTACATTTCTGCTGCCACATGTGATGCACTCAATTTCAGGCACAAAGGATAAGCACAAGCAGTTGTGGGCACTACCGTTGCAGAAGTGTGTAGCACTAAATATCATGAGTGATCCCACATTTAACTTATAATGGCCCCACTGCCTACAAGCAACGTCTATCAAAATGACACAACTACAAATCCTGAAGTAAGGTCCACTATTGTGTTTTGCTAATGACCAAAAAACAAGCCATCCAATGAAAACATATATAACCAGCTGGGTGGACTGGACAATTTCATGTATAGAAAAAACATTCTAAGTTGGACAGTGGAAGCATTCTCAATACTCCTGACAATTGTATCTCACTTCTTGTTCATCATTGTTATATTTGTTAACATTGGATTTCTTGATTTAGTCTACAAAAACAATTACAATATAGTGGAGGCTCTTTTTTGGCTTGTTGTGGCACTCGATTCCAGGATTGGGTTCACAGTTTTGGAACTGTTGGTGGAATACATGCAATGTTCAGAAATCACAAAGGTATCATGAGCCTTGATATATTATATTTTGTCTTTCGCTATTCACAAATGTCATTTGCTAAAGGTAAATGTCCTTTAAGAATTCCAATAGTTGTAAAGCTAGTTTTTCCTCTCCGGTTACCTTGGAGATTCGGACACTATATGTCCCTCTGTTGTCTGCTGACAATGTATGCATTTTGACCATCTCCTGACCAGTTTGACTTACTAGTTAGTGAGAGTGGTATGCCTTGCTCTGGATTATGTTGTTTCCTCCCAGAAGATGCAGGGACCTCTGCTACTGTGGTTGTCTGTACTCTGGCTGAATGTGTCAATAGGTGAGAAGAGAGAAAAGTCACCAAATGGAAAATGTACATGTGGAACTTGTCAGACATTTCCTCATATCTTCTGCATGCTAACAGTATTGTGAAGTACTGCCACGGCCGGTGCAGGTAGGAGCAGTGGGGCGTTGGGGATGTATGGCATGGCAGGGTGGGAAATAGACAACGGAATATGTGAATGAAATGTTTTGAAATAAGGATTCTCTCACCTTCTGCTTTGTGATTTTGGCAGGCACAAAATGAGTTACTTTTTGGATAATTTGTATTTATTTTCCCTATTCCGTTGTCAGTTGATTTTCCTCTACACTGCAACCCCCACCCCATTACGTTCTTGACTGACCCATCTGCGTCTGGATAAGTGGAAGGGGCACTTTGTCAATTGCTACTTAACAGTGTTGGGTATATACGGCAGCAGTACTGGGCCTATGTTTTAAGTAGTGGGCAAGGGATTTGGCATTTCTAATACAAATGATTCTGGGACTAGTGGTGCAACATACAGAGGGAAACACATGAGCCTCTGACTGACTATATTTTTATATAAACTTTGGACAATTTCCTTACTCACAATGGCAGTGCAACACAGACAATCTTTTCGTATACTTATTCTTGTCATCCCATTTACCTGGTACCACGTTGCGAACATCACTCACAGGCAGCCCATGGAGCATGTGGGGGGGTGGATTGTAGTGAAGATATCCTCCTCAAGTGGGGTGAGACGTAGGCGGGTTCCAGATTGTGGGGCAGGGAGAATCCTGTTCAACTCGATCCTGGAGTACTTCTCCTTCACCCTCTTCTTTTCGTCCTGCCACTTCTTCTTGATGTCCTGGACTGTGCGCCTCTCCTCCCCCAATGCTGTGACAGCAGTGGCTAAATGCTGCCATAGAACTGCCTTCTGTGTGCCACTGGTGCAGTAAGGTGGGAGACCATATAGGCGTTTGTGGTGCCTCACAATGAACTCCACAATCATGGTGGTCTCCTCAGTAGTGAAGTTCTTCTTCCTCCTCATTTGGTACATTTTCCTCTAGTGATGAACAGCGAATGAAAACAGGAACTCTCTGTGGCCAAACCTGTTCCTTGAATGTGTGCTGCTTTTATATGGTTTGTGGTGCTGGTCTTGCAGTTAGTGTTAATTGACTTCAGCTGGAGCATGGTGGGGGATGGTAGGCACTTGAAATGATCATCAGGCCCAAATGCGGGTATTCCGGCCCGGAAGCGAAAATTCCGGCCCGGAGCGGAAATCCCGGCACAATTGCGGGATTTCCGCTCCGGGTGCGGAAATTCCGGCCCGAGTGCGGACGTAAAGTTAGTAGTCGTAAGAGCATTCTGTGAATACCAAAAATCGTAAGTGCCTTCTGTGAATACCAAAAGTAGTAAGTTTAGGATTTTGTCTCAGATTAGTTCTGTGAATCGGCCCCAAAGAGACTACATAATAGAAGGCAGTGGTAAAATAAATGTTCACTAAATAAAACAAAGAAATGGTTGGGAAATAAAGTAAAAATGTTTAAAGAATTCATGAAAAAAATGTAAAAAAAATATTAAACATGTACAACATGGGCAAAAATGCTGTAAACAAAATTTAACAAAATGTAAAGTATAAATTAAATAATAGTATAAAATAAACACAATTATTTATTACATACTAAAAAAATTAAAATGATGATGAAAATATGTAAGTAAAACAATTTAAGAAATGTTAAAAAAGTGTTAAACAATTGAAAACAACTGGAAAATGTACAACCTACAATAGTATTTAATTTACATTGTTTATTTAATTTAAAAAATCATTAAAAATGTTTTATTTATTTAACTATATAAATATTTGTTTTGAAGATTAAATATATGTTTAAAATTTTAAAATATCATTAAATAAAATTCGAAAACATAAATAAAAAGTGAAAAATGTGTTACAAGACTTTATTCTATAAAAATGTAATTAATGATGTTATTGCTTACAAACATACAATTATGTTTTATTATATTTCTAAACACCTACAATACAATGAAATAACACTAACTATTTCTATTACAAATAAAATTAAAACAAAGGATTTCAGACTAAATTTATAAGATTATATAATCACACTCCAACATAAACCATTCATTTTTAAGAAAGAGTTGGACACTAAAAGGGTGATATTTACTATTCCCACTCCTATCTATACCAATTTGGAGAAGGTGTTGGAAACTAAGGGGCCGATTCCGATTTGGGCCGGAAATCTCTCCGACCGAGCCGGACCCAGAGAGAATTCCGACAGAATCGGACTCTGGCAGTCCGACCGAACGAGTACGATGCGCACGCATGCACCCGGACTCGATTCGGTCGGACTCCCATTGAAGTCAATGGGAGCCGGTCGTAGAACGCGTACGCGGGCTCCCATTGACTCAATGGGTGCGAGGCGAACAAGGGCGCCCCCTACAGCGGGTACGCGTCAAAGCGGGTCGCCCCGTACATGCACAGGTAGGGGGGACCCATGGGTCCCCCATGTGTGCGACTCGCGCGGCTACGCGTACAGGGGGGTCCGACGCGGACCCCCAAAGTCCGGCTCCGACAGCTCTTTCGAGCCGGACGGCGCGAGTCGGTCGGACTGCTCGCGGTGCGCATCGTACTTACCCGGCCGGGGAACGTCTCCATTGCGCGGTGCGAGTTGTGTCCGTGCGAGTCGGTCAGAACGTGTTGTAGCCGCGTTCGAGTCGGTCGGCGATTTCGCGGGCGCTTGCATCGTACTCGCTCGGCCGGACCCGCGTACGATTCGGTCGGGAAACAGGGCTCCGAATCGGATCCGGTAATGCCGAATCCGATTCGGAGCCCTACCGGCCGAGATCGGAATCGGCCCCTAAGAGGCTAAACTGTACTATTCCCACTCCAGTCTATACCAATTTGAAGAAGGTGTTGGACACTGAAGGGGTGATAAATACTGTTCCCACTTCAATCCTAACCACTTTTAGAGAAAGTGTTGGACACTAAAAGGGTGCCATTTACTATTCCCACTCCACTCTATACCAATTTGGAGAGGTGTTGAATACTAAAAGACTGACATTTACTATTCCCACTCCAATCTAAACCAATTTCGGTACAGCGTTGGACACTAAACGGGTAACATTTACTATTACCAATCCACCCTAAACCAATTTGGGGAAAGTGTTGGGAACTAAAATGGTGTCATGTACTATTCCCACTGTAACCTATAACAATTTGGGGAAGATGTTGGATACTAATAGGGTAACATTTACTATTCCCACTCCAATCTATACCAATTTGGAGAAGGTGTTGGACACTAGAGGAGTGACATTTACTATTTCTTCTCCATTCTACCCATATTGGGGGATGTTCTTGGACACTAAAGGGGTGACATTTACTATTCCCACTACAGTCTAACCATATTGGGAGAAGTGTTGGACACTAAAAGGATGACATTTACTATTCCTACTCCAATCTAAACCTATTTGAAGAAGTTACGGGATGCTATAGAGGTGCAATATACTTTTTCCACTGCAGTCTAAAACATTTTATATAAGGTCAGACAAATGAAACATTTTATATACACAATCAATACTCCATACTGGCACTCAATGTTTTAACTATAAAATAAACCAAAATGTAATCTAAAAACACACTAACCAAAACTACAAACCTATATATTCATATTTAAACAACAACATATAAAAATATGTTTTTATCACTATAAATAATAAAAAAATGTACTACCATTCTTAAACCTTAAACCATAAAATAAAAATTAATAATACAAAATTAACAGTCCTAACATAAAAAACATAAGACTTCTTTTTAAATATTTAAATTACAAATATATGTTTAATATAAAATTATAATTAAAAAAATTTTTAAATCATAAACTTTACAAGTTTTATATTAAAAAATGTCTAATTATTTTTTATTAAAATTAGTTTTTCTATACATTTAAATTTTTAAAGTTTTTAAACATATAAATTGTTTTTGCATTTTATTTTTTTAAATTAAGATGATTAATTTATATTTTAATTAATTAGAAATTAAAATGTAGTACAACATTTTAATGTTACAAAATAAATGTAAACATGTAAAACATTAATTTGCACATCATTAAAATAATTAACTTAAAATTTACTTCCAAATATACACTTTACAAAAATCTCCCTTCGCTAATCCCCTAAAAACCCAATATCCCACTGCTAAAAATAATTATAAAACCATTTTTTATAAATATTAACTGGAATCTCTACATTCTATTTAAGTTTAGAACCCTGTCCCTTAACACATTTACGGCTAAATGGTCACCTACTGCTGCATCGCTCATTATATGCCCAGCTTGCAACGTTTGTAATGAAACTACTGCACATGTCCTATTTGCCTGCCCTATTTATATTCGTCCAAGGCTTTCCTGGCTAAAACCAGCCTGCTCTCAGATGGGCACCATAAGACATGTTGAAGCTTTAAGAATTCTAAGATCAGACCCTAGGCCATTGTTTGCCTATGCAGTAACAATATTTCTAGAAAGGACGTGGTTACTAAGATGCAAAGCTATAGCATCACATCTTTAACACCTATAGCTTATGTAGATGTTAAAAGCTCTTAAGGAAGGAACTGTCACCACCTATTGTGTTACATACACAAGTCTATACAAGGTAAGAACACCTTCAGTATACACAGCGGACCCTTAGGAGGTTTTTGTAGCATGAGTGTGTACCCCGAATCCGGTCTGTTCCTTACTTGCCTCTACCGGTTGACCTCCGACTTTAGATTAGTAGGTCAATTGGCACTTTAAAGTATCCATCCTGCACAATTTTCTCTTTTTCCTTGGTCTATTTAACTTAAGTTGCCTTGGCTAAACAAAAGTAAGTGCCATCAGATAGGTGCCCAGACTCAAGTTCCCTCAACTATATGGCCAGTTGGCTCGTGTTTGGGGCTGTGATGCACATGTCAATTTTTGAATTTTAAAATTTGCCATTCTTTTACCGTAAGCAACTGCAAGGTGTGTTTTAAATCAAGGTATTTTATAGAATATGCCTGCAGCAGTCTGTACCCATCAATGATGCTACTTCTTGTCAATAATCGTTTTAAGTCTGTTAATATTTCTTTATCCCCCGTGCGATGCTTAGCAATAAATATATACAATTGTATGGTGTGCTGTCACTATATGCTTTGCCGTGTCACTTAAGATCTGAGATTAATGCATCAAATTTGTACCCCATATATTGCACTTCTCACTGTGCACTTTGCATTTTCCTCTGTACCATCTTTCAAGAGAGTTGTCTAGTGAAAAAACCAGACATGTGTTTTATGTGGTGTTATTTGCCCAGTTAATCTGTCCTGGCTCGAGACCATTAGGCCAACCATGCATTCAATATCGGTGCTTGCACCCTTGACGGGGGCTGTCTTACCTCAAATTGCCTCTTTTCTTGCCAATTGCAAGAAGATGTACAGTGCACCTTAAATCATGACATAGTAGAGATTAGCTTTATGGCTGTAGCTTCTTAAAATGATGTGTTGTCTAATAACTCTTTTTGTAACAAATGTATCTGCCAGGTTGTATACATTTTTCTGTATATTTTGATAAGGAATTTTTTAAAGAAATTTTTTAAGGAATTTTAATGTAATTTTAAGACATTCTAAATCTTGCAGCTTTTATTAACTTTTATGGCTTTGTCGCCGAAATAAAGTTTGAAATTGTAAAAATATTAATACAACTAAAGATATAAATTTCAACAATTTTATAACTAATAAATTATCTAACTAAAAGCACAAATAAAAAATAATAAACATATAGAATCAAACACAGTAAAATAAACTACATACTAATTAACACTTACAAACAATATTACATACAATATTTTCTAAATCAATATTTTTTACAACAATATTAAAAACAACACTTAAAATGTTATTTTCCTGTCCACGATATTTTTAACATCCTGATATTCTTGACACAATATTTTGTATCATGATATATTTTTTTCAATATTTTGTCCAAATTGAGACTACAGATTATGTTGAGCATGTCTGTGCTCATCACACACATGCACAAAACATGAACTCTATCCTAAGGCTCCGGGCCATGTTGGTGGTATCTCGATAGTTCACACGTTGTTCAACTGCAAGGTATTCACAAAGTATACCATACACAAGTAAAAAGCATTTAGGGCCTCAGTACGATGTTGAGCGGAAACTTTCCGCCCGACACCTTCTCGGATTCGGGAACCGACCGAATCACGGTCTGCGGTTCCACCCGACCGATTACGATGCGACCGAACAATGTTTGGTCGGAGTCCCATTGTTCCCTATGGGAGCCCGTGTTCCGCCCGACAACACAGGCTCCTATGGGGAAATAGAGTGTGTGTGTAAAACCCTGCACCCTGTGGCAGGCACCCCACGGTGCCAGCCACACAGTGCAGGGTTTTACAGGGGGGTCCCTTAGGTACCCCCTCGGCCCCCAACCGGAGGCCGGAGGATGAAGGGGGGCCTGCTAGGGGCCCCCAAAGTCACTTTCCGACAGACTTTTTGTGTCCGACAGGCCGACTCGGAAAGGCTGTTGGAAATCGACATCGTAATCGGTCAGTCAGAAACGCTGTTTGTAGAGCTACGCGATGCGGTTCTGAATGACAGGACTTCTCCAAGAGCCAGTCGGAACCGATTCAGAAGGACCGCGCAGTTTACAATCCGACCGCAAACATGGTAATCGGTCGGGTGGATTGTAAACTGACCGAGTCAGTCAGAAGGGTTCCAACGCAGTCTAGGGAATTCCGACTGTCCGGCGGAGGCTTTCCACCCAACATCGTAATGAGCTCCTAAGTTCTCATTATATCCATATGTGTTGTATTTGTCATGTATACCCATGCATAAAATATATTCTTAACACTGCAGACAGTATTGCTATATTTACATGGCTCACAAAGTGCACACACAGTGGACACTTCTGCAACATAGTGCCAGATTTACTAATATTTCAGCTAATGCAGCACAGCAAGCAACATTGCAGTGCTTTCTTGCATGAGAGAGGGGGCAGCACTATATCTACTAGGATATGGTGCTGCTTCTCTCTTCCCGAGCAATGGAATACAATTAGGCTGCCTAGCGCCACACACAATTCATAGTGCAAAGGTATCTATGTGATGTCTAGCATGAGTTTTGTACTGGACGTGTAGCTTTCCAGTACAAAGGCTATTCTAAGACATATTTTAAAACTCTTCCTGTTTTGTGTGTGTAGTATACAGTGCACCACAGATTTTCAAATACATGGAGAATTCACAAATCCAATTTTAAAAAGGGGCACTTATTTAGACTAAGGAGCTTTTTCTCCCATCCTTCATTGCGGATTTGTGAATTTGACTGTGGAGTTGCAAATCTGCTGCACTCTGATTCACTGGCCATCACTGCAAAATGTCTTTTGTGGCTGCAATATGCACCATGGTGGACAAAATACCATCTAGGGAAGTATTAAAGCAAATAGCGGATACAGGTGCAAAGTGAACTTCCATGACCTCCAGCCCCATGTGGGATGCCCCAAAGAAACCCCCAGCATTAAAAATATTATTTAAAAGATTATTATCATGGGGTTTACACATCCTGTTCTGGATATGCAAACCCAAGATCCCCCCCGGGTACTGCAAAACTTCCTGGGATTTCAGGATTCACAAATCATGAATGGGATTTGCAAATCCTGAATACAAATTAGAAAAGAATCTGGTACATTACAGCTGTGCTTGGCCAGCTTCTGCTGCGCATGGCCTTGAGTTCTGTGCAGTAGGGGCTGGCCTCCTATTTTTGGGTGCAATGCCTGGACAAAGGCCACCTGAAGTAGGGCGTGACCAAAGGGCAGGTCTTACAACCATCACCCACTGGGCACGGCCAAAGACCATGGGCATCAGAGGTTGGCTGTCTGCAACTCGGTCGGTGCACAGCCTGGCCATAGGCCAGGATCTACTGCCAACCCCCCTATGTGCACAGCTGAAGGCTGTGTGGTCTAGGAGTTGGCTGTCAATGGCAGGCTGGAAAAGGGTTTATCCAAAAACCAGACTGTGCAGCGACCCTCATTGCACACTGTTGAAGGATGTGAATTGCAGGGGGTTTCCATTAATGTGAGGATAGGCGCTAGGAACAGTTGGATCTAGTGTTTGCTAAAAATAACAAAAGTTCATTTAAAAAAAAAAAAAAAGGTTAAAATGACAAATATGGTTAGCTTTGGTGAACAGACCTTAATGTATGTTTAAAACCCTTCAGGAATTCACTGAAAAATCACAGTTATAGTTACAAAACAGAACCTAAAAACCAATCTAGTTTGCCAGTTATAGTTAAAGGAACTATCTATAATTCGTCATGCGTTGCTTATGACTTATGATATCACTCATAACATGTAAAATTACACCATTGATAACAAAACTGATGACAGGCTATTGTGAGCAAGGAAGGGAACATGGAAGAAGGCAGTGATAAAGGTAAGTCCTATCACTTAGGTAGCATGACTTTATTTTAAAGCGATATAGACAAGAAGAGTATATTTATGCATCATCAGCTGTGTCCTCACCGTCGTGGTGAGGACACATAGGGGAGAATATTGGTGGAAGGTGCGTTTTGGCTCTTTTTATGCGACCAAAAAAAAAAAAAGCACCCCAAAAGTGCATCTCATTTACTCCACTGCATTCTTGGTCAGCACCCTTATGAAATAAATACGGCAGAATGCAGGTAGAATGCCTTCCATCTGTTCTTAATGCCTACAACTGCCTTGTACAGAAGTTCTTTAGAGACTGTTGGTTTCATTCAAATTTCTGGCGGACTTAAATTCCAGGTACATTTACGTAAGATCGACCATACTGCCGTGGGCAGCGTTATTTGACAGCTCGCTAAAAAGTGTTATATATAGTCTCTTCTGACCTGGATACAGAAAGTCGAGAATTAATTGTGTCAGTGTGGACCTCTCATCCTCTAGGAGAGGTGCAGAAGTGAAGTGCATAGAAACTTTCGGAGAGGAAGTGCGTAGCGTTTCAGGCAGAATTGCAGAAAATTCTGTTTATTTTGTAGCAGTGAACGATCGTTTCCTTCATAGAATGGAGACTTGGTTTTCAAGTTTGTTCAGCTCAATAAAGTTGAGCCGCAGCAAGCAGTGAATTAATTCTGAGCACATAAAACGCAGCTTGGCAAAACTGCAAGGATTTATTTTCTTTCTGCCGAGGAAATCTGCAAATGCTGTGGTCCAGATATATGAGTAGCCATTAGAAACTGAAAATGTGTTTTACCATCCCCCCAGGATGTATGAGGCGCTCCGAGCCGTGCAATCTCTTGTTTCAATCCCCTGTGATCGCAGTGGAACATTACGATCGCAAAAAAATGCTTGTCCTTCATCACTGTCTTCAGCACCGCCCAAAAAAATAAGGAGAAGGGACAATCTTTCAATAGGAGCAATGAATTAGCAGTGGCAGCAAGCCGAAAAGCCTTTTCTGCTGGCGATGCCTGCATTCACTGAGCTCCAATATTTCACAATGACATTTGCATGGCACAATTGTTCTGCCTTTCTTTTCACAGACTTCTCCATTATAAAGCGGACTTCAAGTATTAAGGATTTCTTCATTTTGCCATATACCTTAGCACTTCCACCAAAAGTACGAAATGTTCTGCCGTAGAAGTGAAAATAGGGTGATGGAATGGTGTGTTCACCATTTATTTAATCAGCAGTATTTAGGAGTAACTTAGATTGCTTGATGTTAGCAAAACACGATTGGCCAAATGCGTTATCAGCCAGCTGGTATCACAGCAATAAGTTTGCACAGCGTCTGTGATGTGACCAGACCAATTCTTCACACTGTGTCAGATAGAGCAACCACAGAAGAGAGAACAATAGATCCCAATAACAGCAAAATGTCATGGAAACCAAATAGTCATGTTTTATGATGAAATTATCGTATAAATGTACCTAATTTTCATCCAACATTAAATTAAAATGTACAGTGAGGTGCAAAAGTGTCTGTGCTTGATGCTCAGAAGAGTGACACACTCGTGCTATAGAGAAAGAGTTGTGTATCACAAATCTTTCTTAATAGACGACCCAGAGAACAAATTAAGATACAAATTTCATTGGGTTCGCCTAATTAGTTGACAGCGTTTTGAACCCTATTGATGACGAGATCATCATCAGGACTTGTGCAAATCGTTACTACCAGCCCTGAATGCAAGAAACAGCAGATCTCCATCTGACAGGTTGACGAGACAAATGTATACAGTATTCTTGACTGAACAAGGGTCTCTAGGGTATTGGTCTAACTACCACCTGTTGGAAATGGCCCTTTTTGCAGGGTCACCCCTAAACTTTTTGCCTGCCTCCTGTATTTTTGCTGACCTGTTTCTGTTGGTTTTATGACTCTGGGCACTTTACCACTGTTGTTCAGTGCTAAAGTGCATATGCTCTCCCTTTGTAAATATGACTATGTGAATTGGTATATCCCTGATTGGCTTATTTGGTTTACCTGTTAGTCCCTAGTAGTGTGGCCTGTGTGTGCCCAGGGCTGGTAAACCAAATGCTGCTGGTGGGCCTGCAGCACTGATGTGTGCCACCCACAGAAGCAGCTTGTAAAGTGTGTCTCAGACCTGCCACTGCAGTGTCTGTGTGCAGTCCAGAACTGCCATCTTGGCTGTGAAGTGCACCCACTTCCCAGCCCCTGAACCTTCCCTTGGCATCTTGTAAGTCACCCCTATGGTAGGGTGCATTGTATGTGTAAGGTAGGACATGCCTTGGTGTGTGTAGCATGTCCTGGTAGTGAATTATGCCCCATTTCGTTTTTCACTACTGTAAGGCTACCTGTTCCTCATAGGCTAGAATGGGCAGTTTGACTATTACATTCTATAGTCCTAACTGACCCCAGGAACATGGTAGAAAAACGAATTTAGTATGCCTGAGCTCAGAATATTAAAATACATCTTTTAGTGAAGTTTATTTTTATATTCTGTGTTTGAAAATACCACTTTTAGAAAGTAGGTATTTTCTTGCCTAAGCCTTCCAGTGTGCTCTGCTGTTATGTGTATTGGCTGTCTGGTTTTAGAGGGGCAGGGCAGGCTGAGTCAGACCTGGGTTGAATAGAGAGATCTGCATTTAGAGTGTGGGGAGGGGTGGCTCCTTGACCTGAATAGGGCTGTGCCTGGCAAGGTGAATGCTGGCTCCACCTCCTACTGTGTGTCTGCTAGCAGACCCCCTCTTTCTGAAAGGAAGAATGCAGCCTGGTAAACAAAGTGCTCCAGGCCTGAGCAGAACTGGTTCTGGCTAGGTTCAGTGACTGGTAGCTTCAAAGATCAAAGGCTTTTGGGGTATAAATATCTGTGCTCAAGCCCCTACATTTTGTATTGCTTTTGGATCTGGAGAGGAAACTCTGTCCGTGCCACTGGAGGAATCTGCAGGAAGTGACTGTCCCTGTGCTTGTGTGTTGTTTCTTGCACTGGCCTGCAGCAGTGACCACTGGACCTTGAAGAAGAGGAAAAGGAACTTTTGAGAGAACTTTTATTTTTGTTACAGCAATTACCCAAGGGCTAGGAAAAGAGCTAGCCTCCTGCTGGAGTCTCAGGCACATCAGACTCCACCACCAACCTCCTGCTTCCTCCCTGCGAGGATTGCTATCTGCTGATGAGGCTCCTGTGAGTTCCAGGGCCTCTAGTTTGCTTCAGAGAAAGAGTGCTGGAAATCGTCGCTAACGCACGTTTGCGAGCCGCTGCAGCCGAGAGCGCTGGAAAAATCATCGCGCTGCTGCCGCTGGGTGTTCGCAACACGAAACCATCGCTAACGCCCCTTTGCGAGCCGCTGCAGCTGAGACGCGCTGGAAGAATCATCGCGCTGCTGTCGCCGAGCGCTCGCAACCCCCAAAGAAATCATCGCTTCAAGACATCGCTTTGCGGACGCCGTGCGTCCGCCATTTTGATCGCATCGCACCGGATTTCGTCGCTCCCTCGCGGAGCGCCATTTCTTCGCATCGCAACACAATCGCACACGCAACAGGATCGTCGCATCGTCTTCGCCCTCGCGGCAAGGCCTCAGCGCATCGGCGGCATAGCGTGAAGAAGTTTGTCGCATCGTCTCCGCACGCATCAGCAGATCGGCGCATCATCCTCCCTTGCGGCAAGGATTTTAACGCATCGCCGGCCTCGCGTGAGGAAATTCATCGCTAACACTTCTTTGCGACATTTTGTTGGTTTTGCTACTAAACCCAGGTACTTTGTGAGAGAAAGGGTCGCAGAGACCACTGCTTTGGATTTGAACCTTATTGTTGCAACCTCTGAACGAGAAAGGGGCGCAGAGACCCCTGCTTTGAATTTGAACCTTATTGTTGCAACCTCTGAACGAGAAAGGGGCGCAGAGACCCCTGCTTTGAATTTGAACCTTACTCTTGCAACCTTTGAACTATCTTTGACAGTCCTTCAACAGCTATCCTATTTTTGACAGTATTGTGGCTTTTACAGTTATTGGTCTTGTGATAAATCTGCCTTTATATAAAGATACTTATTTTTTATAACTACTTGTGTGGTGTCCCTTTGTAGTGTTCCTCACTGTGTTACTGTGTATGGTCATAAATGCTTCACACACTGCCTCTGAGATAAGCCTACCTGCTCGTGATACGTTACCACAGGGTTGAGCAGGGGTATTAAAGAGGGTAGCCCTCTCACTCTGACTTAGGAAGAAGGGTCCCTACTTGGACAGTGGCCAGCCATTGCAAACTAGAGACCCCCATTTCTAACACCACCTATGGAAACAAAGATGGTCAGTGAAAAAGAGAGAGAGTTAAAGGCCTGAGGGAGCAAGTACCCGATATTGGAAAGTGGGGTTGGGGGCTGCCGAGAAAAGGAGCAGTCTCCTTTTGCAATGAGATTGAAATTAGGCACATTGAGAATGGCCTCATCTCTGCATCCACACTTGCAAAGTTCCAGTATTGCAACCGCTATCCTTCAAAAGAAAAAGTATCAAATGGTACAATGTGCTAAGAAGAACAGGGGGGAAATGTATCAGCATGTGGGATTGCTGTCTGCACTCCACAATAACAACAGCTGCCATTTTCACACTGAAAGATGTACTTCACGCCTAACTTCTGATTTACGAACTATCAATAACTCACAAAGGCAGTTGGTGAGGTTCCTATGCAAAGATACATTTCTTTGCTAATTGCAAAGAAATGAGAGATTGCTCCTTTTTCTATGATACTTATTAGGAACTTCTCTGTTGGTATTGTCCTTTGAAAATATATTTATTACTTGCAATGCCCTTTTGATGCATTAAATTTAGTTTTTTTCTCCCTCCCAAAGCCCTTTACTGCATTGTAGGTCACTATCATGCAGGACACTACTACGCAAACAGCCATCAGAACAGGAGTCACTCCTACTAATGTACTGTCACAGTTTATTGTTCTTTTAAGGGTATAACCCCTTACCCCCAAATCACTACTGTGAGAAATTGGGCTGTTGGTTGACTGGGGTGTGATCCCTTGGACAAGCAACAGCAACAATCCCTTGCATGGTGAACTGCAAAAAGTTACTAAGTTAAACTGTGCTAAACCCTGGGTAGCTTGGCACAAAAAATCACTCAGGCTTAACTTAGAGTCAGTATGTAAAGTATTTATGCAGCACACAAACAATAATCAAGTGAAAATACAACATAAGAAAAATCCAAAACCAATTTAGAAAAATAAAGTCAATTTTAACAAAATATTTGACACCAAAACCACAAAATTCCAATCAGTAGAACTGGAGTTATGAATTTTAGGGTTCTAAATAGCACCTAAAAGATCACAGCTTCAACCGCGGACATTAAGTCGCACGAGACTGGGCCAAAGTCGAAAGTTACAGCTGACGGCGATGCAGCACGGTTAGGATACAAGAAGTGCATTGCGCCCTGTCAGCACTTTCCATGAGACTTAGAAGCATTTCTGAAGAAAAGTGTCTGAGAAGGAAAAGTTCAGCAGGGCGGGGCTGCAGGAGAGGTCTGAGGAGGGAGCATTATCACCGGATGGCCTTGGGTCGAAGCTGCAGTGATGACTTCTATGTTCGGACTTAGTCGCCGAAATCGAAGTCAAAAACACCATAGGAGGAGGCAGAAGACTGTAGCTGAAGACAATTCCATGAGGTCGGATACCCCTTTGGCGATGGACCGATTAAACGGATTTGCTGCTGTGGAGGAGAATGACTGGGGGAGAATTTTGCATTGTCAGCATTCCGTCCATCATTTGTTTGCTGTAACACTTTTAGCCCTAAGTGGGATGGGTATGCCCAGACGTGGGTCCCTTGCTCACTGCGCCACTGGATTCAAGCTAGCCTGGCTGAAGAAGGGTGACATACCCTGAAACCGGTCCCAGGATGCTTGTTTCCGGTCCAGGGAGGACCTGGCATGGCATTTCGGTCTGGACTGTTCCCATGGGGCACAGGGTCAAGACTGATTTGCATATGGCTGGGTCCAAACTGGGGTGGCGTAGTGGGCAAAAGAACGATGGAGTTAACCCAGATCTTTTGACTGGGGGGAGAATGTTTGCATTCTCAGCATTCCGTCCATCATTTGTTTGCTGTAACACTTTTAGCCCTAAGTGGGATGGGTATGCCCAGACGTGGGTCCCTTGCTCACTGCGCCACTGGATTCAAGCTAGCCTGGCTGAAGAAGGGTGACATACCCTGAAACCGGTCCCAGGATGCTTGTTTCCGGTCCAGGGAGGACCTGGCATGGCAGTTCGGTCTGGACTGTTCCCATGGGGCACAGGGTCAAGACTGATTTGCATATGGCTGGGTCCAAACTGGGGTGGCGTAGTGGGCAAAAGAACGATGGATTTAACCCAGATCTTTTGACTGGGGGAGAATGTTTGCATTGTCAGCATTCCGTCCATCATTTGTTTGCTGTAACACTTTTAGCCCTAAGTGGGATGGGTATGCCCAGACGTGGGTCCCTTGCTCACTGCGACACTGGATTCAAGCTAGCCTGGCTGAAGAAGGGTGACATACCCTGAAACCGGTCCCAGGATGCTTGTTTCCGGTCCAGGGAGGACCTGGCATGGCAGTTCGGTCTGGACTGTTCCCATGGGGCACAGGGTCAAGACTGATTTGCATATGGCTGGGTCCAAACTGGGGTGGCGTAGTGTGCAAAAGAACGATTGATTTAACCCAGATCTTTTGACTGGGGGAGAATGTTTACATTGTCAGCATTCCGTCCATCATTTGTTTGCTGTAACACTTTTAGCCCTAAGTGGGATGGGTATGCCCAGACGTGGGTCCCTTGCTCACTGCGCCACTGGATTCAAGCTAGCCTGGCTGAAGAAGGGTGACATACCCTGAAACCGGTCCCAGGATGCTTGTTTCCAGTCCAGGGAGGACCTGGCATGGCAGTTCGGTCTGGACTGTTCCCATGGGGCACAGGGTCAAGACTGATTTGCATATGGCTGGGTCCAAACTGGGGTGGCGTAGTGGGCAAAAGAACGATGGATTTAACCCAGATCTTTTGACTGGGGGAGAATGTTTGCATTGTCAGCATTCCGTCCATCATTTGTTTGCTGTAACACTTTTAGCCCTAAGTGGGATGGGTATGCCCAGACGTGGGTCCCTTGCTCACTGTGCCACTGGATTCAAGCTAGCCTGGCTGAAGAAGGGTGACATACCCTGGAACCGGTCCCAGGATGCTTGTTTCCTTTCCAGGGAGGACCTGGCATGGCAGTTCGGTCTGGACTGTTCCCATGGGGCACAGGGTCAAGACTGATTTGCATATGGCTGGGTCCCAACTGGGGTGGCGTAGTGGGCAAAAGAACGATGGATTTAACCCAGATCCTTTGACTGGGGGAGAATGTTTGCATTGTCAGCATTCCGTCCATCATTTGTTTGCTGTAACACTTTTAGCCCTAAGTGGGATGGGTATGCCCAGACGTGGGTCCCTTGCTCACTGCGCCACTGAATTCAAGCTAGCCTGGCTGAAGAAGGGTGACATACCCTGAAACCGGTCCCAGGATGCTTGTTTCCGGTCCAGGGAGGACCTGGCATGGCAGTTCGGTCTGGACTGTTCCCATGGGGCACAGGGTCAAGACTGATTTGCATATGGCTGGCTCCAAACTGGGGTGGCGTAGTGGGCAAAAGAACGATGGATTTAACCCAGATCTTTTGACTGGGGGAAAATGTTTGCATTGTCAGCATTCCGTCCATCATTTGTTTGCTGTAACACTTTTAGCCCTAAGTGGGATGGGTATGCCCAGACGTGGGTCCCTTGCTCACTGCGCCACTGGATTCAAGCTAGCCTGGCTGAAGAAGGGTAACATACCCTGAAACCGGTCCCAGGATGCTTGTTTCCGGTCCAGGGAGGACCTGGCATGGCAGTTCGGTCTGGACTGTTCCCATGGGGCACAGGGTCAAGACTGATTTGCATATGGCTGGGTCCAAACTGGGGTGGCGTAGTGGGCAAAAGAACGATGGATTTAACCCAGATCTTTTGACTGGGGGAGAATGTTTGCATTGTCAGCATTCCGTCCATCATTTGTTTGCTGTAACACTTTTAGCCCTAAGTGGGATGGGTATGCCAGACGTGGGTCCCTTGCTCACTGCGCCACTGGATTCAAGCTAGCCTGGCTGAAGAAGGGTGACATACCCTGAAACCGGTCCCAGGATGCTTGTTTCCGGTCCAGGGAGGACCTGGCATGGCAGTTCGGTCTGGACTGTTCCCATGGGGCACAGGGTCAAGACTGATTTGCATATGGCTGGGTCCAAACTGGGGTGGCGTAGTGGGCAAAAGAACGATGGATTTAACCCAGATCGTTTGACTGGGGGAGAATGTTTGCATTGTCAGCATTCCGTCCATCATTTGTTTGCTGTAACACTTTTAGCCCTAAGTGGGATGGGTATGCCCAGACGTGGGTCCCTTGCTCACTGCGCCACTGGATTCAAGCTAGCCTGGCTGAAGAAGGGTGACATACCCTGAAACCGGTCCCAGGATGCTTGTTTCCGGTCCAGGGAGGACCTGGCATGGCAGTTCGGTCTGGACTGTTCCCATGGGGCACAGGGTCAGGACTGATTTGCATATGGCTGGGTCCAAACTGGGGTGGCGTAGTGGGCAAAAGAACGATGGATTTAACCCAGATCTTTTGACTGGGGGAGAATGTTTGCATTGTCAGCATTCCGTCCATCATTTGTTTGCTGTAACACTTTTAGCCCTAAGTGGGATGGGTATGCCCAGACGTGGGTCCCTTGCTCACTGCACCACTGGATTCAAGCTAGCCTGGCTGAAGAAGGGTGACATACCCTGAAACCGGTCCCAGGATGCTTGTTTCCGGTCCAGGGAGGACCTGGCATGGCAGTTCGGTCTGGACTGTTCCCATGGGGCACAGGGTCAAGACTGATTTGCATATGGCTGGGTCCAAACTGGGGTGGCGTAGTGGGCAAAAGAACGATGGATTTAACCCAGATCTTTTGACTGGGGGAGAATGTTTGCATTGTCAGCATTCCGTCCATCATTTGTTTGCTGTAACACTTTTAGCCCTAAGTGGGATGGGTATGCCCAGACGTGGGTCCCTTGCTCACTGCGCCACTGGATTCAAGCTAGCCTGGCTGAAGAAGGGTGACATACCCTGAAACCGGTCCCAGGATGCTTGTTTCCGGTCCAGGGAGGACCTGCATGGCAGTTCGGTCTGGACTGTTCCCATGGGGCACAGGGTCAAGACTGATTTGCATATGGCTGGGTCCAAACTGGGGTGGCGTAGTGGGCAAAAGAACGATGGATTTAACCCAGATCTTTTGACTGGGGGAGAATGTTTGCATTGTCAGCATTCCGTCCATCATTTGTTTGCTGTAACACTTTTAGCCCTAAGTGGGATGGGTATGCCCAGACGTGGGTCCCTTGCTCACTGCGCCACTGGATTCAAGCTAGCCTGGCTGAAGAAGGGTGACATACCCTGAAACTGGTCCCAGGATGCTTGTTTCTGGTCCAGGGAGGACCTGGCAGGGCAGTTCGGTCTGGACTGTTCCCATGGGGCACAGGGTCAAGACTGATTTGCATATGGCTGGGTCCAAACTGGGGTGGTGTAGTGGGCAAAAGAACGATGGATTTAACCCAGATCTTTTGACTGGGGGAGAATGTTTGCATTGTCAGCATTCCGTCCATCATTTGTTTGCTGTAACACGTGGAGGAGAATGTAGCAGGAGAAGCCGCAAAGTTAATCCAACCAGCAATGCATCTCAGGCATATAAGCAAGCAGGTTGGTCCAAGTCTTCTCCTGGTTCTCAAAGCACTTTTTGGCCAAATTTTGTCCAAGTCCTCAGTTTTGGACAATGGACTTCTGGGCACCTTTAGCACCACAACAAAGTGCCCAGGACTGGAGGGACACCTCTTGGGGGTTCAGGACTCACTCAGGCTGGGTCCAGGTGTGGGTTCAAGGTAGTCGGAGCCTGTTATGTCCCTGTGTCTCTGACTAGGAGGCCAGCAAACTAGCCCTTGGAGTCATTTCTGATAGTCCTGGTTGCAGGTGTAGATGCAGAACTCAACAGCAGGGCTCGCCTCTGAGAGTTCAAGGCAGGCTACAGACAACAAAGCAGTCCTTCCAGGCACAGCAGCAGTCTGGCAGAGTGCACAGCAGGCCACCGCAGCAGGCAGTCCTCTGAGAGTCTTCCGCAGATCTAGTAGAAAACTGAAGAGTGGGTCTGAAGGTCCTATCTTTATACCCTTGGTGCCCTTCTGGAAGGTGGGGAATGCTTCTGGAAAAGTTCTTTGAAGTGCATGGGCTTCCCTGCCCTTCCTGCCCTGGCTCCAAGCTGGCTACAGTGACAATACTGGTTCGTAAGGCCCTTTGTGTGAAGGCAAAGCACAGGCTATTCGGGTGTAAGTGGGACTGTGCTCAGCTCTGCCTCCCCATTCTGCCAGCAGATAGGCCATTCAGGCACACCTAATCCCTCTATTTTGTGACTGGGAAGAAATCACAATATGTAGCTGTCAGCTACACCCAGTCATGTGACCCAAGAGGCTGCAAGCACAAAGGGCAGAAAAATGCTAACTTTCTAAAAGTGACATTTTCAAAATTGTAATGAAAACTCTGACTGTACCATTAAATAGGGTTTATCCTTACAATTTCATAGGTACCAAACATGACATATCTATCTCCTCTCAATTAGGAATTACAGCTTATTATATGTAATAAGGAATCGCTGATGTCATCCTATGGAGGCGTAGGCCTCACAGTCGTGAAAAACAAATTTGAGAGGTTTTCACTACAAGGACATGTAAAACTTCAAAGTAAATATCCAACCTTTTAATTACATAGCCCTATGGGCTACCTAAGACCTACCTTAGTGGTGCCTTGTTTGTAAGAAAAATAGAGTTTAGAGCTCGGCAAGGCGGTTTAAATGCCAAATCGACATGGCAGTGTGACACTTCATTCAGGCCGCAATGGCAGAGCTGAGATATGTTTTGGAGGGCTACTTAAGTGCGTGGCACAATAGGTCCTGCAGACCAGCTAGCAGCATTTAATTTACAGGCCCTGGATATATGGTATACTACTCTACAAGGGACGTACAAGTAAATTAAATATGCCAATTGGGTGTAAGCCAATTGCAACAACAACAAAAGGACCTGATCAGCTTGGGCCTATAAATCTTATTAATGTCATGAGTAGGGATTGAAGTTTATTTTCTTCCTTCACAGCAACCCTTCATTTTTTATAGGTGTTGCCCCAACTCATACTCGCCCTATATAAAAAAGAAGAACCGACCCATGAGTCAACAGTCACTGTGTTCACACACCATACCCTACACTTTACCAGGTATGTATAACACATAGATGTGCATCAATGTGAAAGAATTGTGAAAACACGAGGTAGCACCTCACGTGGCCACCACCAGAGGATCTTACTGGTTAATTATCACCAGTTATGCACACGTTTCTCATAAGAAACTCTCTTATATTGTTATGAGAGTGGGTACTCTGGGTATTTCGTTGATGGTACCTGTTCCCTAAAAAATCATGGTGTACTTAGCTTGAGAGTGAATAAATTGACGCGTTATCTAGTGTGTCGTATTAGAAGTCTGAGTCATGAAATATTGTCATCTAGACTAGATACAATTAGACACTGAATATGGTGTCCTCCCTTATGCACACCTGGGTTGTTATGAATATTACTGACCTCAGTACCACTAGAAGTATTGGCTGTAGGTATTGATTAGCCATGTGTGTTCATATTGTAGATTTGAAATTTCACCAGGGAGATTGTATCTTTTACACGATCCATCCTTTGTTTTTATATTGGTGTAAGAGTTTTCTTTGCCATTTCAAGATGGCGCTTGTTTTTCAGCACCGAACATGTGACCTGTTAGTCAGGCGGGTCTCTGTTTTTTGATCCGCCTGTTTAAATGAGGCCGCCACTTCCGGGTGTCGAACTGGAATGAGACGATGCTCGTCGGTTGACATACGCGGTAAGAGCTCCGGGAGACACATACTGGGAACCTGGTTTCGTGTAGAAATGCCGTTTCTCTTTGAAATGTACTAAACGAGGCTGTGTTTTTTTGTCTTGAGCAGCAATGAGATTAAGCTCGTTGTCTATTACACGCCGCCTGCATTTTGAGTGATATACATTGTAGATTTGACTTCGAGTCTTGGTTACTGTTCATATCGGATTACTCACAAGGATTGTGATGGGAATGGGACAAGATGTTAATGAATTGGTGGGCTTGGATTCGCTGTAGTGGTGAACAAAAATTGCTCTATATGAAGAGGCTAATTCTTGTTTGTCTTCGCAGAACACGGATAACATATGTGACCTTTTTATGAAACGGGTCTATTAACAGCATATAGTTCCCGTGTGACGTGGTGGTAAGCTGATACGAGAGGCCTTGGCTGCTACCGGGTAAATATGCATTTGTGTATGTGTTGACACAAAAGATGAATGCAGTAAGATGAATTTTGCATTGGCTGGTTGTGCTTTTTAATGAACCTTCCTTTTGTTTAAACAGTCACTGCGTGTTCACAATAAGGGTCCAGAAAAGGTTGACAAAGTCCTCGTGCCCTGAAGAAATTGCCACTACAATTTACAGGCAATGAAACATGTCGGCCCAACATTATATGGTCTGCAAACATGCAGTATGTTTTTATTTTGAGTAAGCCCCCGAGTTGAGAATAAAAGTGGCTTCCTGTTGACTGGGTGGCTTATCTCAATTTTAATTACACGGGGTTGATCTGTGTTATTGTACACACATGTTCGCTGGTTTCACTGGGTTTCTGGACACTGATTTCATTTATAATTTTTTTGTTTAGGAGGTAGCGACCAGTGATGAGAAACGTGGGCATAACTGGTGATAATTAACCAGTAAGCTCCTCTGGTGGTGCGCACGTGAGGTGCTACCTCGTGTTTTCATAATTTTTTCACATTGATGCACATCTATGTGTTATACATACCTGGTAAAGTGTAGGGTATGGTGTGTGAACACAGTGACTGTTGACTCATGGGTCGGTTCTTCTTTTTTATATAGGGCGAGTATGAGTTGGGGCAACACCTATAAAAAATGAAGGGTTGCTGTGAAAGAAGAAAATAAACTTCTAATCCCTACTCATGACATTAATAATATTTATAGGCCCAAGCTGATCAGGTCCTTTTGTTGTTGTTGCGATTTTGAGTGGAGGGCGACCTGATCTGAGTTCCCTCTTAAGCTCCTTTTTGTGTAGAAGATGTAAGCCAATTGCACCATGTGTTAGGGATAGAGCACAAGCACTTTAGCACTGGTTAGCAGGGGTAAAGTGCACAGAGTCTCAAGGCCAACAACAACAAATTCAGCAAAAGAATAGGAGGAAGGCAACAAGTTTGGGGATGACCCTGCAGAGAGGGCCAGGTCCAACAATGACCCACCTCTGTACCCTAAAAACCATTTACCACCCCAAAAACCTACTAATACATTGACACATAGACCCTAGCAACTCCTTACCACTGCTAAAACTGACCCATCTCTGAACCCTAAAAACTCTCTACCACCCTAAAACACTAGCCTTCCCTAATATATATGATTATCTGAGAGACAATACACAGTCCATAAACTGTGAATATTTTGTAGAAAATTCTCTTTTGTTGTTACAGATGAATGTTCAATTCCAGAAATTCTTTCCATTGCAGTGGCGTAGCTAGGGCTTTTGATGCCGGGGAGATTCCTTTACTTTGCCGCTCAGTGCCGGTAAGAGCGGGGGGGTGGTGAAAGCCTACGACGAGCGGAGGCTGTGGGCTAAAGACCACGACGAGCGAGGGGGAGGTTGTGCCTGCGACAAGGGAGAATAAACAGACAACAAAACTTACCTTGCGCTCCCGGCTACCTGCCGCCCCCAAAAGAGTGACACCCGGGGCGGCCCACCCGGGGCGGCCCACCCCGTCCACCCCCCTTAGCTATGCCATTGTTTCATCATCCCAGATGCTCAATTCGACATGATTCTTCATACAAAACAGCACATGACAACCATGTTTCTTCATAAAGAGTAATTAATAATAGCTAACAAGTTTCGTGAACAATTGCTTCTGCAGGGCTGTTCAGAAAAATAAAGAAGGAACTGAAAACAAAAACAGATAAGATAACAATATGACATCTAATTAATTATGACTGCATTAACTTGTGTAAACCATTATCAATTATTAACATAAAACCATTATATTATCTTTCCATTGACCTAGCATCACTCCATTGAATCAACCAAACAGTTACTTTATAACATCCAATAATTTATATCACAGGTATAACAAAATACATTATCCTTTGTCTCCAACGTTTTCATAATTTTCTCTTTTACACATGTTGGAGTACAGCAAAGACTTTTGTGCGATCCCTTGTGTCTCTTGTAATTACTTAACCATTTCTAAACACCAACATTTAAAGAGTTATTCAGTTGAGCCTAAGTAAAGATCATTTGTATTTCAAAAGTGATGCACCTTCCAGGTTCCACTCTTATTTACCTTGAGATAAAATAAGTAAATATAAGTTTGTGTGTGACCTCTATTCTACATTGATACAAGAGTGTACAAAAGACAACATTGCTTTCATGATATTCATTATAAAACATAGCCCGACCATATCCTATCAGGTTGGTATCACCTTTGAGTCACATCACAATTCAGCCCAGTTAATCCCTCTGTACTCAAAATCATGTAGTACTGATTCTCTGGTAAATTAAGTAGAAATCTTATGGGGGCACCACCTATATTTTTTATAAATTTCAGCTTCCCCCCTACTACAAGATCCAGTCTTTTCCCTCTATCTGTGGCGTACAATCTACCTCATTTGTATTATGATTATATGGTTGCAAAAAGTAAAGGACCATGCTGAGTTCCTATCTACTTACCTACAAATGAAATATATCCCTCTTAGTCACGAGGTCATTTTCCTTTTCCAATGACTTTATCTACTCACCTCAAATATACAATTGTAAAACAGTTAGTTACGCAGTCCAACAATTTAGTCTTGTAAATGAAGATGTCTGGAATAAAAGTAAAAATTGACTACTATAACTGACATAGTTTTGACATCCCAGAAGTCTAATGTTGCAATCAGCTTCAAAATATATATATAGACTATATACTCCTTTAACCAGAGATGAGTTCTTACATCAAATTGCCCTCATCTTCTCACCTTCAACATCTAATTTTAAAATACTTAGGGCCTGATTAACAAAGGGAAACATGCACTTTCAAGTACGTTTACGTTTTTTGCTATTCACAGAGGGATTTACGAGTAGCATCTTTAAGAGTGCGGAGTCTCCACACAATCTTAAACTTACACACAAGTGTGCGTTTACCTTTGTGAATCAGGCCCAATGTCACTCTGCTCAATAATTTGATCTTCCAAATGAATATATCTAAAAAAAAAAGTAAAAGTGACAATTTTCACTGATTAGTTTGAACAACTCTGAATTAATTTAGTGTCACAATCAACATCAAACATTATGTCACTCATTAACCCACCTTACTTGCATGAATGCCAGTCACACTATCTTGAGTACCATGGACTAATAACCTTACCCCCCCAGATAAGGGTATCTAGAATCAAAACCTAATAGACTGATTTAAAAATTGCTCAAGACAAAGGATTAGGATGTCGGGCAGACCACCACCGACAGGCCATCGGTGGCGGTCCACCCGACATCCAGGGCATCAGTCTGACCGCCGCATTATGATGCAGCCAATCAAGCCGCAGAGGTTGGGGGGAAAGACCTCCATCTCCAACAGGATCCAAGAGCCCGTTGGGGCGGTAGTCGGAGTCATATCCCTACCATCGCTGTAGGGATTGTTCTGTTATGTTACGTTATTTAAGTCTTGATATAGCACACAACTCATCCCCAAAGAGACATCTCAGAGCTGAAAACGGCAGGTAGGTGTGAAAGAGGCAACATTTAAAACAACCAGGTTTTAAGGTGTTTTTTTAATTCTGCAAGACTTGGGCATACGTGACTGAACAGAGGAAGTTTGTTCCAGTTAAGCGGAGCCAGATAGGAAAAGGCTCAGCCTCCGTATTTGGCGATGCAAATCCGTCGGGGGCATAGAAGAGATTGGTTGCTTGATCGCAGGTTCCTGCCTGGAGCTTAAGGGATGAGCATATTCTGAAGGTATTTTTGGCCTAGCCCTGACAGAGATTTATGTGTCAGGCAGAGCAGTTTAAACAGTGCTGTCTTGCGAATGGGGAGCCAGTGTAGTGCTCAAAGTATGGGGGCTGACAATATTCTTGGAGGCAGGTTTGTAGTTTAGACAGAAGAGATTTATTGGAGGCAAGGAACATGGCGTTGCCATAATTAAGGCGGCTGATGACTAGTGCCTGGGTGAGTGTTTTGCGTGAGCTCCGTGGAAGCCATCTAAAGATTTTTTGAGCAGACGCAGGGTGCCAAAACAGGTGCCGCATGTGGAGGCAATCTGGTCTTGCATTGATAGCTGATCATCTAAAATTATGCATAGATGTTTTGCGGTTCTAGTGGGCAATGAAGCGGGGGCCAGTTCTGCTAGCCACCAATCCTCTGTCCAGAAACTCTGAGTTTTACCAAACAATAGAATTTCTGTCTTGCCCCTGTTGAGTTGGAGACGATTGTGGGACATCCAGATGGCAATCTACTTCATACAGATAGAGAATCTCTGTTTGACCTTTTCGATGTCCTGCCCAAATGAGATAACCATCTGTGTATGAAAATGTCTCGAACCCAAAGGATTTAATGAATTGGGCTAGGGGGCTACATAGACATTAAAAAGTGTAGGGCTGAGGGAGAAGCCCTGAGGAACTCCTTTGTTCAGGGGGATGGTCCCGAAATGGAATGAACCCATGGAAACTGTTTGGACCCTATTGTTGAGGAAGTCTACCAGACAGTCCAAGGCTGATCCCTAGAGGCTGAAGGCCCTGCACCAGGATTAAATGCGAGATGGTATTGAATGCAGCTGATAGATCAAGCAGAGCCAGCATGGCTGGTTGTTGATCATCCAGGAATAGTCTGATGGTATCGACTACTGCAAGTAGGACAGTCTCAGTGCTGTGGGATGGTCTAAAGCCTGACTGAGAGATGTCTAACAGGCTATTGCTCTCTAGGTATGCCGTGAGCTGTTTGTTGACCCAAATTATTATGTCCCTTTCCAAATGCCTTTTCAAGGCCCCCGTCCCACATGGACCACTACAAAGTCTCCCTCAGGGCACTTGTAGTGCCCCCCCACACATCCATGCACCGTGTGCCATGCACCACATGGTGAATGGCACACGCAGTCGTGGCTCGCAATACTCGTGGGTGGGGGGTGGGGGGGTCGCGCTGGGGTTACCGCGGGGGGAGGGGGGTTTAAAAGAAAACTAAAAAGAAGAAAACCTACCTGACCGGGTCCCGCACCGCCTCTGCTCCTGGGCCGGGTCCCGCGTTCCGCGTTTTCCTAAACAGGAACAGGTAGGCTCCCTCCTCTCCTGTAAGCCAATCACAACGCTGCAATGGCAGCGTTGTGATTGGTGCAGAGTCCCAGACAGCACCCAGCCAGGCACCTGTAGGGAAGCCATTTTCTCTATGTAGGCTGCAGGGCCGACCAAACAGTCAGAGTACTCAGAGTGGTGCAAGCCACTCCTCCCCGACCCACCCACCCGCCCACCCCCAACCAGGCATACCCTCCCGCCCGCCCCCAACCAGGCATACCCCTGTCTTCTGCTTTCTCACAGCGCGAGAAGCAGATACATAAAATGGTATTAAAAATACCATTTTATGTTTCTGCTTCTCGCACTGCGAGAAAGCAGTGGGGCGGCGCTCCTCCGCCCTAATGGAGGAGCCGCCCCTGGGCACACAGTGCATGGATGTGCACAAAGTGCTCTCTAACACTGTGGCTTGTGCTGCTGCCCTATTCCTGGCCCGCAGCACAATCCGCACTGTTAGAAAGGACTTTTACAACCGCCACCGTGATGGTCAAATTGTAATTGGCCGGTCGGACCGCCGCCTGCTTATCAGGTGGCCCCCGGACCGTCATGATGGCAGACGGCAGTCCGACCACCCGGCATCGTAATGATGCTCAAAGTCTCAATGTAACCTACCAACATGCCCAGCATCACTGATGACATCACTGATGACCTCAAATGACATCACTGATGACATCATCCAGTGACTGAGTGTTTCTAAAAAGTTTAAGAATTATATATATATATATATATATATATATATATATATATATATATATATATATATAGCTACCAGTCTCTCTCCCACCTCCTGGAAAAGAGTGTGACACTGCTCCGGGGGACTTGAAAAGCGGCTTTATTTGATGACAGTGCACAAGCATAAAAAAGGGTCCCTGAAACGCGCGGCAGACGCATTTCATCCTTCAAATGGATTCCTCAGTGCCCCTTTCAGTTGTATCCTTGTGAGGGGTCCTTTGCAGTGGTGTTTTAACTGCTGTGACCACTCCCTGTCATGTGATCACGCCCCTCCTCTGCCTCACAGGTGCAAAGCTCCTTGTGCTGTGCCTGCTTCTCCACTGCATGCTGGACATCGTAGTTCGCCACAGGGACCATACAGTGAAGGTACCCACTGAACACCAAGTGATGCTTCCAACTACCGCTGGTCGGCGTTCCACAGCCGCTGCAGTGCGAAAGCAGGTAACAAAGTTCTCCCAAGTCCCCCTTATCAGGCAGACAGTTCTGCCTACTCTCTCCCCATGTGCCGTTTCCAGCACCGGGGGGGCGACACGACTGCCGTTTGCAGCAAAAAGCCAAAGAGTCCACAGGAAGGTCGCGTAGCACCAGACCGAGAGGGAGGTCACAAAGCCTGCTCCTGCTAGCTGGCATAAACATAGCTACCAGTCTCTCTCCCACCTCCTGGAAAAGAGTGTGACACTGTTCCGGGGGACTTGATAAGCGGCTTTATTTGATGACAGTGCACAAGCATAAAAAAGGGTCCCTGAAACGCTCGGCAGACGCATTTCATCCTTCAAATGGATTCCTCAGTGCCCGTTTCAGTTGTATCCTTGTGAGGGGTCCTTTGCAGTGGTGTTTTAACTGCTGTGACCACTCCCTGTCATGTGATCATGCCCCTCCTCTGCCTCACAGGTGCGAAGCTCCTTGTGCTGTGCCTGCTTCTCCACTGCATGCTGGACATCGTAGTTCACCATAGGGACCATACAGTGAAGGTACCCACTGAACACCAAGTGATGCTTCCAACTACCGCTAGTCGGCGTTCCACAGCCAGTGCAGTGCGAAAGCAGGTAACAAAGTTCTCCCAAGTCCCCCTTATCAGGCAGACAGTTCTGCCTACTCTCCCCCATGCGCCGTTTCCAGCACCGGGGGCGACGCGACTGCCGTTTGCAGCAAAAACCAAAGAGTCCATAGGAAGGTCGCGTAGCACCAGACCGAGAGGGAGGTCACAAAGCCAGCTCCTGCTAGCTGGCATAAACATAGCTACCAGTCTCTCTCCCACCTCCTGGAAAAGAGTGTGACACTGCTCCGGGGGACTTGAAAAGCGGCTTTATTTGATGACAGTGCACAAGCATAAAAAAGGGTCCCTGAAACGCTCGGCAGACACGTTTCATCCTTCAAATGGATTCCTCAGTGCCCGTTTCAGTTGTATCCTTGTGAGTGGTCCTTTGCAGTGGTGTTTTAACTGCTGTGACCACTCCCTGTCATGTGATCATGCCCCTCCTCTGCCTCACAGGTGCGAAGCTCCTTGTGCTGTGCCTGCTTCTCCACTGCATGCTGGACATCGTAGTTCGCCGCAGGGACCATACAGTGAAGGTGCCCACTGAACACCAAGTGATGCTTCCAACTACCGCTGGTCGGCGTTCCACAGCCGCTGCAGTGCGAAAGCAGGTAACAAAGTTCTCCCAAGTCCCCCTTATCAGGCAGACAGTTCTGCCTACTCTCTCCCCATGTGCCGTTTCCAGCACCGGGGGGGCAACGCGACTGCCGTATGCAGCAAAAAACCAAAGAGTCCACAGGAAGGTCGCGTACCACTAGACCGAGAGGGAGGTCACAAAGCCAGCTCCTGCTAGCTGGCATAAACATAGCTACCAGTCTCTCTCCCACCTCCTGAAAAAGAGTGTGACACTGCTCCGGGGGACTTGAAAAGCGGCTTTATTTGATGACAGTGCACAAGCATATATATATATATATATACGCCAAGTTGTATTGAAGAATGAGTGGGTGTATGAGTGTATGAATGGATGATTTAGTGGGTGCGTAACTGACTGTATAAGTTAGTGATTAAATGTGTCTTAGTGAATGCATGGGTGAATGACTAATCTGTGTGAATGTCTGTATCAGTCTGTCAGTTGGTGTGTAAGTGGCTGCATGGGTTCGTGAGTAGCTACATGAGTGTCTATATGAGTTAATGTTTGGTTGTTAGAGTACCGGTATGGGTGCCTGAGAGTCTGTGTTGTTGGGTGGGTGGGGGTTTGTGACTCCCTGCATGGATGTGTGAGTGGGTGATTCACTGGGTGTATGGATTCATGAGTGCATCTGCGAGGGGCTGTATGGGTGAGTGAGTGTGCATATGGCTGTGTTGGTGAGTGAATGGATGTCTCAGTGGTATATGTGTAACTACATATGTGAAATGCAGTATATGTGAATGTTGGAGTATATAAGTGACTATATGTGAGAGTGAGAGATTGTGAGAGTGGCTGTATGCATGAGTGTGTGCTTGTGTCAGTGATTGTAGAAGAGAGTAAGTATGTGTTAGTATCTGTATGAATAAGTGAGGTGGTGTGTGTATAACTGTATAGGTGAGTAAATGGCAGTGTGATTGATTCTTTGCGTGACTGACTAGGTGTGTGAGTAACTCTATGGATGAGTGGCGGTGTGTGAGTGTCTGTATGGGTGTATGAGTACTTATATCAGTGGTTGTATTGATGAGTGACTGTATGGATGAGTGAGTGATGTGTGTGTAGACCTATGAATCAGTGAGTGGGTATGTATGTTATGTTAATGTTATGTTAATTTGGTATTTATAAAGCGCACGGCTACTCCCAGGAGTGTCCCGGCGCTGGTACTCCTGATAACTGGTATTGGTGTGTCTATGGTTACAAGAATGGTAGTCTGTATTTTAGAGTGGGAGTATGAAAGGTTATATTAGGGTGTGAGGAGGTGCATCAGATATTAAGTAGATGATGTCATCAGTGATGTCATCAGTGATGTCATCTGAGATGTCATGAGTGATATCATCAGTGATGTCACTGGCCATGTCATGAGTGATCTAATATGTGATGTCATCAGCAGTACATTGCGGGGGCACGAGTTATAGTTAGCTTAGCTAACTATAACGGCTGAATTTCTCTGGTGTTGTACGAGTAAAATGTCTGCCTAACTATAACGTTCCTGAAACCTGTGTTTTTTTAGTGAATATCTAAGGTTTTTTAAATGCTAATTCCTAACTATAACGTCCCTGAAACCTGTGGTTTTTTCAGTGAATTTCTAAGGTTTTTTAAATGCTCATCCCTAACTATAACGTCCCTGAAACCTGTGGTTTTTTCCAGTGAATTTCTAAGGTTTTTTAAATGCTAATTTCTAACTATGCCTACATAGGCAGAACATGTACAGAAAGAGGAAGAAAGGCGCAGAAAGAAGCTAGAGAAGTGCAGAAAGAGGCAAGAGAGGTGCAGAAAGAGGAAGAAAGGTGCATAAAGAAGCAAGAAAAATGCAGAAAGAGGCAACAGAAGTCCAGAAAGAGGAAGAAAGGTGGAGAAGCAACAGAGGTGCAGAAAAAGGGCTACTTTGTCTGTAACTTTCCACAGACTCATACAAAGTAGCTTAATCACTAATCCTTCTCCCAAGATGTCTTAAACTCACTTTTCTCTTGAAGGTTCACTATTCATCGACTGCTCAGAATGTTAGGCCTACCAAATGTAAAACAGCAATCCTAACCATCTCACTGTTGTAAGTCTGACCAAGTTTGTGAAGGTATGCATGCGTGTCTCTGCTTCTACCTAGTGACATGTTACATAAGAATAAACATACAAATACTTGAATACCTGTGTTTCAAACAGCATACTCTGTAAGTTTGTGTACAAAAAGGTGTATGTATTTCTTTCTGCTCATAATACAGGGCACATGGGTATTCAATACTATATTTGAGGGGCTCTATTACACCTATATACATAAGACATGTCTGCCTGTGCAACCGAATGACAGAGCAGAACTAAGAAGATCTGACCACCTATAGGAGAAGCTACCCGCTTTTTAAGCTACCATCTTCAGATGCGTAACACATGTGAGAATACATGTACAAGTAGACATATACCTCAGTCACGCGAGCATGCAGACCTTTAAAAAAAGCAAGTGAAGTGCAGAAAGAAGCAACAGATGTGCAGAAAGATGCAAGAGAACTGCAGAAAGAGGCAAGAGAGGTGCAGAAAGAGGGAAGAGGAGTGCAGAAAGAGGCAAGAGAGGTGCAGAAAGAAGCAAGAGAGGTGCAGAAAGAGGGAAGAGGATTGCAGAAAGAGGCAAGAAGGGTACAGAAAGAAGCAGAAAGAAGCAAGAGAAGTGGAGAATGAAGGAACAGATGTTCAGAAAGAGGGAAGAAGGGTGCAGTAACAGGCAAAAGAGGTGCAGAAAGAAGCAAGAGTGGTACAGAAAGTAGCAAGAGAAGTGCAGAAAGAACCATCAGAGGTGCAGAAGAGGCAAGAGGGGTGCAGACAGAGGCAAGAGAAGTGTAGAAAGAAGCAACAGGTGCAGAAAGAGGCAAGAGAACTGCAGAAAGAGGTAAGAGAGGTGCAGAAAGAAGCAAGAGGGGTGCAGAAAGAAGGAAGACGGGTGCAGAAAGAAGCAAGAGAGGTGCACAAAGAAGCAAAAGAAGTGCAGAAAAAAGCAACAGAGGTGCAGAAAGAGGCAAGAGGGGTGCCGAAAGAGGCAAGAGAAGTGCAGAAAGAAGCAACAGAAATGTAAAAAGAGGCAAGAGAAGTGCAGAAAAAAGCAACAGAAATGCAAAAATAAGCAAGAGAAGTGCAGAAAAAAGCAACAGAGGTGCAGAAAGAGGCAAGAGATGTGTAGAAAGAGGCAAGAGGGGTTCAAAAAGAGGCAAGAGCAGTGCAGAAAGAAGCAACAGAGGTGCAGAAGGAGGCAAGAGAAGTGCAGAAAGAAGCAACAGAGGTGCAGAAGGAGGCAGGAGAACTGCAGAAAGAGGCAAGAGAGTTGCAGAAACAGATGGGTGCAGAAAGAGTCAAGAGAAGTGCAGAAAGAAGCAACAGAGGTGCAGAAGGAGGCAAGAGAACTGCAGAAAAAGGCAAGAGAGTTGCAGATACAGGCAAGAAAGGTGCTGAAAAAAGAACAGGGGTGCAGAAAGAGGCAAGAGAGGTGCAGAAAGAGGGAAGAGGGGTGCAGAAAGAGGCAAGAGGGGTGCAGAAAGAAGCAACAGAGGTGCAGAAAGAGGCAACAGAAGTGCAGAAAGAAGGAACAGAAATGCAGAAAGAGGCAAGAGAAGTGCAGAAAAAAGCAACAGAAATGCAGAAAGAGGCAAGCGAAGTGCAGAAAGAATCAACAGAGGTGCAGAAAGAGGCAACAGAAGTGCAGAAAGTTGGAAGACGAGTGCAGAAAGAAACAACAGGGGTGCAGAAAGAGGCAAGAGAAGTACAGAAAAAAGCAACAGAAATGCAGAAAGAGGCAAGCGAAGTGCAGAAAGAAGCAACAGAGATGCAGAAAGAAGCAAGAGAAGTGCAGAAAGACGAAAGAGAGTTGCAGATACAGGCAAGAGAGGTGCAGAGAAAAGGAAGAAGGGTGCAGAAAGAGGCAAGAGAGGTGCAGAAAGAAGCAAGAGAAGTGCAGAAAGAAACAACAGAGGTACAGAAGGAGGCAAGAGAACTGCAGAAAGAGGCAAGAGAGTTGCAGATACAGGCAAAGGAGGTGCAGAAAAAAGGAACAGGGGTGCAGAAAGAGGCAAGAGAGGTGCAGAAAGAGGGAAGAGGGGTGCAGAAAGAGGGAAGAGGGGTGCAGAAAGAGGCAAGAGGGGTGCAGAAAGAATCAAGAGAGATGCAGAAAGAAGCAAGAGAAGTGCAGAAAGAAGCAACAGAGGTGCAGAAAGAGGCAAGAGGGGTGTAAAAAGAGGCAAGAGAAATGCTGAAAGAAGCAAGAGAGGTGCAGAAAGAGGCGAGATGTGCAGAAAGAAGGAACAGAAATGCAGAAAGAAGCAAGAGAAGTGCAGAAAAAAGCAACAGAAATGCAGAGAGGCAAGAGAAGTGTAGAAAGAAGCAACAGAGGTGCAGAAAGAGGCAACAGAAGTGCAGAAAGTGGCAAGAGAGGTGCAGAAAGATGGAAGACGAGTGCAGAAAGAGACAACAGGGATGCAGAAAGAAGCAAGAGAGGTGCAGAAACAATCAAGAGAAGTGCAGAAAGAAGCAACAAAGGTGCAGGAAGAGGCAAGAGAAGTGCAGAAAGAGGCAAGAGAGGTGCAGAAAGAGGGAAGAGGTGTGCAGAAAGAGGCAAGAGGGGTGCAGAAAGAAGCAAGAGAGGACAGAAAGACGCAACAGAGGTACAGAAACAGGGGAGAGAAGTGCAGAAATGCAGAAAGAGGCAAGATAAGTGCAGAAAGAAGCAACAGAGGTGCAGAAAGAGGCAAGAGAGGGGTGCAGAAAGAGGCAAGATAAGTGCTGAAAGAAGCTACAGGGGTGCAGAAAGGGGCAGGAGGGGTACAGAAAGAGGCAAGAGAGGTGCAGAAGGAAGCAACAGAGGTGCAGAAAGAGGGGAGAGAAGTGCAGAAAGAAGGAACAGAAATGCAAAAAGAGGCAAGAGAATTGCAGAAAGAAGCAACAGAGATGCAGAAAGAGGCAAGAGAGGGGTGCAGAAAGAGGCAAGAGAAGTGCTGAAAGAAGCTACAGAGGTGCAGAAAGAGGCAAGAGAAGTGCAGAAAGAGGCAAAAGAGGTGCTGAAAGAGGCAAGAGGTACAGAGAGAGGGAAGCGGGGTGCAGAAAGAGGCATGAGGGGTGCAGAAAGAAGCAAGAGAGGTACAGAAAGAAGCAAGAGAAGTACAGAATGAAGCAACAGGGGTGCAGAAAGAGGCAAGAGGGGTGCAGAAAAAGGCAAGAGAAGTGCAGAAAGAAGCAACAGAGGTGCAGAAAGAGGGAAGAGTAGTGCAGAAAGAAGGAACAGAAAGGCAGAAAGAGACAAGAGACAAGAGAAGTGCAGAAAGAAGCAACAGAGGTGCAGAAAGAGGCAAGAGAGCGGTGCAGAAGGTGGCAAGAGAACTACAGAATGAGGAATGAGGGAAGAGAGTTGCACAAACAGGCAAAAGAGGTGCAGAAAGATGGAACAGGGGTGCAGACAGAGGCAAGAGAGTTGCAGAAAGAGGGAAGAGGGCTGCAGAAAGAGGGAAGAGGGTGCAGAAAGAGGCAAGAGGGGTGCAGAAAGATGCAAGAGGGGTGCAGAAAGAAGCAAGTGAGGTGCAGAAAGAGGCACCAGAGGTGCAGAAAGAGGCAAGAGAGGTGCAGAAACAGGCAAGAGAAGTGCTGAAAGAAGCAACAGAGGTGTAGAAAGAAGCAAGAGAAGTGATGTAAGAGACAAGAGAGTTGAAGAAAGAAACAAGAGTGGTGCAGAAAAAAGCATGAGAAGTGCAAAAAGAAGCAAGTGAGGTGCAAAAAGAGGCAAGAGAGGTGCAGAAAGAGGCAAGAGAGTTGCAGGAAGAGGCAAGTGGGGTGCCATAACAGGCAAGAGGGGTGCAGAAAGAGGCAAGAGAAGTGCAGAAAGAAGCAACAGAGGTGCAGAAGGAGGCAAGAGAACTGCAGAAAGAGGCAAGAGAGTTGCAGAAACAGACAAGAGAGGTGCAGAAAGATGAAAGAGCAGTGCAGAAAGAGGCAAGATGGGTGCAGAACGAGGCCAGAGAGGTGCAGAAAGAGGGAAGAGGGGAGCAGAAAGAGGCAAGAAGGGTGCAGAAAGAGGCAAGAGAGGTGCAGGAAGAGGCAAAAGAGGTGCAGAAAGAATCAACAGGGGTGCAGAAAGAGGCAAGAGATGTGCAGAAGAGAGAAGCAAGAGAGGTGCAGAAAGAAGCAAGAGAGGTGCAGAAAGAAGGCAGGTTCAGAAAACGGAAGAGATGTGCAGAAAGAGGCAAGAGAAGTGCAGAAAGAGGAAGAAAAGTGCAGTAAGAAGCAAGAGAAATGCAGAAAGAGGCAAGAGAGGCACAGAAAGAAGCACCATTAGTTCCAATTTAATACCCACATTTAGCAATAAGTAACAGGTGACCATTCCAGCTTTGCAAAGGCCCTTCGACCACGCTGTAACACTTGTCGCCGCATTTTTGGTAACGTTTGAGCCGTTTGAGCTAGAAACAAGGTTTTTTTGTTCAAATCTGCAGATTATGTGGCAGATGATGGATTATGTGGCAAATGCGGAAAATTTATAATTATGCAAAAATCGCTGCGGCCGAACAGTCGCATAATTCCAGTGGCCCTGATCATACCTCTGACTAGATCCAGAAGTGCTCCTCAGTGGTTCCTTCTTTTTTTGTGTTTCATTGAGTTTATAGTTTAGCTTCTATGGAAATGAGGAAGACTAAACCTAAGGTTACCACCCCACAACACAGACTACCTTACCACATAATTACTCTCCATAACACATAATCCCGCTCTACATCCACATAATTTCACTGCACAACATACCACATAATCCCATTACACATAACGTACATCCACTCCACTCCAAAAAACATTAGTAAAAAACTTTTACATTTACAACGCCAATAGCTCTACTCTCACAAATGCGAGACCTATTGCATTGCAAATGCTTCTTTAACTAGTAGTCGCGTTTGCAGAGTGGTGGAGAAAGGGGGCTGGGCCTCGGAGCAGTCCTCAGGATTTCCTCTGCGTAGGACTTACAGGAGGTACCAGGATGGCTTCTTGGCCCCCAAAGTCCCTCAGGAGTAAAGTGGACTTCATCCCCCAACCAGTAGTGTGCCAGGAGGCGCGTTTGTAGAGTGGTAGACAAACGGGGAGTGGCCTCCAAAGACCTCTTAGCAATCCCACCGTGTGGGACTTACTGGAGGTAACAGATGGGGTAGTTCGCCCCCAAGGAAATCCTTGGGGGCCAACTACCCCTCCTATTACCTCCACTAAGTCTCACACAGCAGGTTTGCTAAGTTTCCATAGCAGGCCACGCCCCCTTTGCCCACCACTCTGCAAACGCGCTTCCTGGCGCGCTCTTAGTTGGGGAATGAAGTCCCTTTCGCTGCTGGGGGTCCTTAGGGGCCAACTAGCCTTCCTGTTACCTCCAGTAAGCCCCACACAGTGGGATTGCTGAGTGGTGGTCGCAGGCCATTGCCACCTTTCTCCACCACTCTGCAAACGTGCATCCTGGGGTGCTCTGGGTTGGGGGATGAAGTCCCCTTGCCTCTTGAGGGTCCCTGGGGGCCAACTAGCCCTCCTGTTACCTCCAGTAAGCCCCACAAAGCTGGATTGCTGAGAGATAGTCAGAGGCCACGCCCCCTTTTCACACCACTCTGCAATTGCGCCTCCTGGCGCACTTCTGCTTGGGCGATGAAGTCTACTTTAGTCCTGAGGCCCTCAGGATGCAAGGGGACCTCATCGCCCAACCGTTTGCAGAGTGGTGGGAAAAGGGGCGTGGCCTCCAACCACCTCTCAGCAATCCCACTGTGTGGGGCTTACTGGAGGTAAGAGGTGGGCAAGTTGTCCCCTAAGGACCCTCAGTAGGGAAGGGGACTTCATCCCCCAACCTAGAGCCTGCCAGGAGGCGCATTTGCAGAGTAGTGGTGAAAGGGGGCAGGGTTTCTGTTTTGTATTTTTATTTTAGGAATGGAGGCTGTGTGGCCCCCCTTCCCCTGACCTTTTTGGGCCCCGGGGACCCCATCCCCTGGGGCCAGACCTACTTTTCATTTTTTTTTTTAAATACAAAGGGAGGGGGCTGCGGGGCCCCCTCCCCAGGCCGATTTCGGCCCTGGGGACCCCATCCTCCGGGGCTTGGCCAATTATTTTTTTAAATTTATTTTTCTGTTTTAAGGGAGGGGGCCAAGCGGCCCCCCTCCCAGGCCATTTTTGGCCTCAGAGACCGCATCCCCCGGGGCTTGGTCATTTTTAATGTAAAAAATATATCTTATTTTCAGGGAAGGGGGCGTGTGGCTCCCCTCCCCTGGCCGATTTCGGCCCCGGGGACCCTATCCCCTGGGGCTTGGCCATTTTAAAAAGAATACAAATTAAATATTCAGGAAGAGGGCCATGTGGCCCCCATCCCAGGCCATTTTCGGCCCCGGTGACCCCATCCCCCGGGGCATGGCCATGTTTAAAAGGCCTGCGGGGGAGCCCGAAGGACCCTGCGGTCCCAGCCAGCTCCCACCTCCTGTGGGGGCTGGCATTACTTTTTGCCCCAAGGGAGCTGCTAACATGCAGCTCCCTGGGGGTGAAAAGCAAAGTGTACTCGCTTTGAACAAGCGAGAGCAAAGTGCTCTCGCTTGTTCAAAGCGAGTACACTGTTTGCTATGGGATGGCGGGAGGAGTGCTCCCGCCATCCCATAGCAAACTGCAATGTCCCGGGGGTGGGCACCCTGGGACATTGCTGGAGCTGGCCCTGGGGGGTGGCAGTCCCCAGGGCCATGGAGGGCTCCTGGAGGGGGGCCGCGTGGCCCCCCTCCCATCAAGGTTAAAGCCCTCAGGAGGTGGTGGTCCCCGAGGCCAGGGGGCCGAAACAGACCCCAGCACTTAATAATTTATGTATGCCCCGGGGAGGTGGTGGTCCCCGGGCCGTGTGGGCAGGCTTGAGCCCCCCCACACTACATTATTTTCAAAGCAGAGCCCTGAGGAGGTGGCGGTCCCCAGGCCTGCGGGGGGCGCGTGCCCCCCGCATGTAATAATTAAAGCCCCAGGGAGGTGGCGGTCCCTGGGGCTGCATGGGGTGGCAGGAGCCCCACCACGCATTTTAAATAAAATAAAGCCCCGGGGAGGTGGCGGTGCCTGGGGCTGCGGGGGCCCATATTTTGGCATTGCCAACGGGATTTGCGCACCCTGCGCGAATCCTGCCTATTTTGTTTTTTTAAATCCTTTTTGGGGCCCTGGGGTCTGAGCAGGCCTAGGGTGTTTCTACCCTGCCCCCTTTTCTTTGTCTTTATCGTTCTTTTACCTTTTTCCTTGTGACTCGGTTCAACCGAGTCACAAGATGGCTGCCAACACTTTCTGGTTTGAAGTGTTGGAAGCCAATCTGAGTAAAGCTCGAGATCGGGAGGGTTCGCGGATCCACCGCGGTCTCCAGATACTAATATTTCTAAATATATGAATTTCTCAGGAATTACTGAACGGATTTACACAATTTAACAAAAAAAGAGCACTCTGGACCAAGAGCTACCTTTCTGCCAAATTTGGTGTAATTCCATTCAGCAGTTCGGGCTGTAGCTGCGACAAAAGTTTCCCATGGAGAAAATGCGTTTTGGGACCCCCCCTTTTTTCCCGGCCCCCGCTTGTTAAATCACCCTGAAACTTTCAAGACAGGAGCTGACCTGAGCGGGCCATTAGTTTTGAAAATTTCACGAAGATTCGTCAAACGGCGCTAAAGATATTGGCAAACCAAAAAACGCTCTTCCTATGGAAACTAGGTCCTAACTATAACTACCTACTGGCTACCACCAGTAGGTAGTATATATATATATATATATGGAGAGTAGAGGATTCCGAAGACTCAGAATCACTGCTTCCTGCCGCACGGCCCGTAATTGAAGGAGGGGTTTCGCTAATTTCGAGGAAGCAATCTCGAAAAATACTTGCAGTAAAAATCGTCTCTCTACCAAGGTAGGAATCCGTTGAACAGACGAAGCGAACCCAAATGATGGTGCAATTTGGTGTTTATTACATGCCCAACACCACCGCCGCCATAACGCATTTCAGCCCACGTGGGGCCTTGATCACATGACACAGTTGAGGGAGCGGTTACAACATTTAAAGTGCAAGTGTGTGACGTTTTTCCTATGCATCAGCTGTGATACTGAAACATA
The DNA here is from genome assembly GCA_963921515.1 of Calotriton arnoldi. NCBI lineage: Eukaryota > Metazoa > Chordata > Amphibia > Caudata > Salamandridae > Calotriton > Calotriton arnoldi. The sequence goes on along the minus strand of CAWUFW010014507.1, from coordinate 259,656 downwards.
GACATGGAAAAAATACTAACATATAAACACACATCCATATTACATAGGTAGATGTAGGGTAAAAATGTTAATACATCACTAAAGTGCAAGAGATAGAGCATACATGATATAATATCATGTAAATAGCAGCATATTGAATAAATAAATACATACTTAATATCAGACTGCGCAGCTCTAAAAAAGTCTTACTAATTAGTAAAACCAACCTCATAATGTTGAATAAAAATGAAGCTAAAAAAAGTAAAACAATGTAAAACTTTTTTTTCACAAATAGCAGCATTATTCAAAATACATATGAGTCCATGTTGGCACCTAGTATATACCCATAAGATGGAGATGTTTATACAGAATAAAGCCCAAGTGGGCAGTAGACAAAAAAATCCATGTCACATTTTAAATCAGTGCAAAAGATGCATAAAAACATGTCACAATCTAAAGTGCAAATACCATGTGCAAAAAGTGTAAAACGACAAACAATACATTAAAATTGAATTCTTAAGTTAAAATATTTTTAAAACATTTTTTCTCGAGTAGGTAGGCAGCTACATAGGTATATAGTAATCTCATTGATTAATTAAAGATGAGTGAAAAAATCTTCACTAGCGTTCAGTCCATTTGCTATTTGTGAAAAAAAAGTTTTACATTGTTTTACTTTTTTTAGCTTCATTTTTATTCAACATTATGAGGTTGGTTTTACTAATTAGTAAGACTTTTTTAGAGCTGCGCAGTCTGATATTAAGTATGTATTTATTTATTCAATATGCTGCTATTTACATGATATTATATCATGTATGCTCTATCTCTTGCACTTTAGTGATGTATTAACATTTTTACCCTACATCTACCTATGTAATATGGATGTGTGTTTATATGTTAGTATTTTTTCCATGTCTATGTTTCAGTATCACAGCTGATGCATAGGAAAAACGTCACACACTTGCACTTTAAATGTTGTAACCGCTCCCTCAACTGTGTCATGTGATCAAGGCCCCACGTGGGCTGAAACGCGTTATGGCGGCGGTGGTGTTGGGCATGTAATAAACACCAAATTGCACCATCATTTGGGTTCGCTTCGTCTGTTCAACGGATTCCTACCTTGGTAGAGAGACGATTTTTACTGCATATATATATATATATATATATATATATATATATATATATATATATATATATATATATATATATATAGCAAAAAGAGCAGTTTATTTAGAACGTTCCATGAAGATTCGTCCAACGGTGCTAAAGTTATTATCAACACAATATATATATATATATATATAAAATATGCTGCAGTGTTTGTTGGATCAGAATAAAATATAAACCTGCATCGATTTGTGGTCCGTGCTCCTGGTTTTCATTCCCAACGTCAAACGAGTGAAGATTGGAGTTGCGTTGATATATATATATATATATATATATATATATGTACATATATATATATACATATTTATATATATATATATATACATATTTATATATATATATATATATATATATATATATTGTGTTGATAATAACAGGCTTGTGGTCGAAACGCGTCATCCTGACATGCTAAGACAATAAATTCTCTTTATTGCATCTTCAACTGGAGTCTGTGCCCTTGTTTGGCCCACCGCAGTCGTTCTTTGGGATCCTGGTTTCATATATATATATATTACCTGAAAAAACCATAGGTTTCAGGCACGTTATAGTTAAAAATTAGCATTTAAAAAACCTTAGAAATTCACTGAAAAAACCATAGGTTTTAGGGAAAGTTATAGTTAGTTGGATATTTCACTCGTACAAACCCAGAGAAATTCCCCCGTTATAGTGAGTTCAGCTAACTATAACTCGCGCCCCCGCAATGCACTGCTGATGACGTCACATATTACATCACTCATGACATGGTCAGTGACATCACTGATGACATCACTGATGACATCTCAAATGACATCACTGATGACATCACTGATGACATCATCCAGTGACTGTGTGTTTCTGTAAAGTTTAAATATGTTTAATATATATAGGGAAAGGCGTATTGAAGAATGAGTGAGTGTATAAGTGTCTGAATGGATGATTTAGTAGGTGCGTGACTGACTCTATAAGTGAGTGATTAAACGTATCTTACTGAATGCATGGGTTAGTGACTAAACTGTGTGAATGTCTGTATCCATCTGTCTGTTGGTGTGTAAGCGGCTGCATGGGTTTATGAATAGCTACATGAGTGTCTGTATGGGTTATTGATTGGTTGTCTGAGTATCTGTATGGGTGCCTGAGTGTTTGTGTGTGTGACTCTGTGCATAGATGTGTGAGTGGGTGATTCACTGAGTGCATGGTTTCAAGAGTGCATCTGTGATGGACTGTATGGGTGGGTGAGTGTGTGTATGGGGGAGAGGTGTGGCGCTGCGGCCAGGGCGACTGACGCTGGGGATCACGGTTCGATCCCTGGCTCTGGCGGCAGGGGTCTGCCCAGCACCATGCGACTCTGGGCAATAGCTCGCTTAATCGTCCCAACGGCCCCCAGCGCCGAGATACCCCTTCGGGGGTGATACGTGCGCTATACAAGTACTGGATTTTACCTTTAGTGAGTGAATGTATATCTCAGTGGTACATGTGTGAGTAACTACATATGTGAAAGGCAGTATATATGTGTGTTGGAGTATATAAATGGCTATAAGTGAGAGTGTGTGATTGTGAGAGTGGCTGTATGGATGAGTGTGTGCTTGTATCAGTGATTGTATAAGAGCGTAAGAATGTGCTAGTATTTGTATGAGTATGTGAGCTGGTGTGTGTATAACTGTATAGGTGATATAGGTGAGTAAATGGCAGTGTGATTAATTATTTGCATGACTGACTAGGTGTGTGAGTACCTCTATGGATGAGTGGCGGTGTGTGAGTGTCTATATAGGTGTATGAGTGCATATGATAGTCCTGTATTGAGTGACCGTAAGTATGAGTGACTGTATGGGTGAGTGAGTGGATGTGTGTGTAGACCTAAGAATCAGTGAGTGGGTATGTAGTTATTGGTGTTGGAGTGTCTATGGTTTTGAGAATGGCAGTCTGTAATTTAGAGTGGGTGTATCAAAGGTTATATTAGGGTGTGAGAAGATGCATCAAATTATCACATGGATGATGTCATCAGTGATGTCATCAGTGATGTCATTTGAGATGTCATCAGTGATGTCACTGACCATGTCATGAGTGATGTAATATGTGACGTCATCAGCAGTGCATTGCGGGGGCGCGAGTTATAGTTAGCTGAACTAACTATAACGGGGGAATTTCTCTGGTTTTGTACGAGTGAAATGTCCAACTAACTATAACTTTCCCTAAAACCTATGGTTTTTTCAGTGAATTTCTAAGGTTTTTTAAATGCTAATTTCTAACTATAACGTGCCTGAAACCTATGGTTTTTTCTGTGAATTTCAAAGGTTTTTAAATTCTAATTTCTAACTATAACGTGCCTGAAACCTATGGGTTTTTCAGTGAATTTCTAAGGTTTTTTAAATGCTAATTTCTAACTATAACGTGCCTGAAACCTATGGTTTTTTCAGTGAATTTCAAAGGTTTTTTAAATGCTAATTTCTAACTATAACGTGCCTGAAACCTATGGTTTTTTAAGTGAATTTCAAAGGTTTTTAAATGCTAGTTTCTAACTATGCCTACAGAGGTAGGACATGTGAAGAAAGAGGAACAAACGCACAGAAAGAAGCAAAAGAAATGCAGAAAGAAGCAACAGAAGTCCACAAAGACGAAGAAAAGTGCAGGAAGAAGCAAGACATGTGCAGAAAGAACCAACAGAGGAGCAGAAAGAGGCCTTGTTGCAAAATCATCCTGTGCCCCCAACTTTTTCTTACGGGTACTGGTGGTAACTGACTCTGACTAACCAGGCCTAGAGCCAGTGCTATGCTAAAAGACACTTAGAATACAGTGAAAACACCTACATACACTAGGGAACACTATGCGTTGGGGTACCCCTGTGATTAGCATGACTTCCTCTGTAAGGCCCTAGTACATAATAGGGCAGGGGGATTAAAACTACCTCTAAGTCAGAGGTGCAGAAAGATGCTTCTTTAAGTAGTAGTCACGTTTGCAGAGTGGTGGAGAAAGGGTGCTGGGCATCCGACCAGCGCTCAGGAATTCCGCTGCGTAGGACTTGCAGGAGGTACCAGGAGGGATTCTTGGCCCCCAAACTCCCTCAGGACTAAATTGGACTTCATCCCCCATCCCGTAGTCTGCCACGAGGCGCGTTTGCAGAGTGGTAGAGAAAAGGGGCCATGGGCTCCAAAGACGTCTTAGCAATCCCACTGTGTGGAACATACTGGAGGAAACAAAAGGGGTAGTTGGCCCCCAAGGACATCATTGGGGGCCAACTTCCCCTCCTATTACCTCCAGTCAGACCCACACAGCAGCACTGGTAAGTACTCGTACCAGGCCACGCCACTTTGCCCACCACTCTACAAACGCGCTCCCTGGCGCACTCTTGGATGGGGATTGAAGTCCCCTTCACTTCTGGGGGTCCTTTAGGGGCCAACTAGCCTACCTTTTACCTCCAGTAAGCCCCACGCAGTGGGATTGGTGAGAGGTAGACAAAGGCCATGCCCCCTTTCTCCACCACTCTGCAAACGCGCCCCCTGGCGCATTGTTAGTTGGGGAATTAATTCCCCTTGAATACTGAGGGTCCCTGGGGGCCAACTAGCCCACCAAGTACCTCCAATATGGGCCACAGAGCTGCGTTGCAGAGAGGTGGTCTGAGGCCACGCCCCTTTTTACACCACTCTGCAACGCAGCTCTGTGGCGCTTACTGGAGGTAACTGGTGGGCTAGTTGGCCCCCACGGACCCTCAGGATTCAAGGGCACTTAATCCCCCAATTTACAATGCGCCAGGGGGCGTCTTTGCACACTTGTCATATCAGGCCCCACCCCCTCCCTGCACCACTGTGCAAACGAGCCCCCTGGCGCGTTGTAAGTTGGGGGATTAAGTCCCCTGGAATCCTAGATGTCCCTGGGGGCCAACTAGCCCACCAGGTACCTACAGTAAGCGCCACAGACCTGCGTTGCAGAGTGGTGTAAAAAGGGGCATGGCCTCAGACCACCTCTCTCCAACGCAGCTCTGTGGCACAAACTGGAGGTACCTGGTGGGCTAGTTGGCCCCCAGGGACCCTCAGTATTCAAGGGGACTAAATTTCCCAACATAGATTGAGCCACAGAGCTCCATTGCAGAGAGGTGGACACATGCCACGCCCCCTTTCTCCACCACTCTGCAAACACGCCTCCTGGCGCGTTCTAAGCTGGGGAATTAAGTCCCCTTGAATCCTAAGGGTCCCTGGGGCCAACTAGCCCACCAGGTACCTCCAGTAAGCGCCACAGAGCTGCGTTGCAGAGTGGTGTAAAAAGGGGCGTGGCCTCAGACCACCTCTCTGCAACGCAGCTCTGTGGCGCAAACAGAAGGTACCTGGTGGGCTAGTTGGCCCCGAGGGACCCTCAGGATTGAAAGGGAATTAATTCCCCAATTTACAACGCGCCAGGGGGTGCGTTTGCTAAGTGCTGCTGCGAGGGGGTGGGGCCTCAGCACGATGCCGGCTTTTTTTTAAAATTATGTTTTGTTGAAGGGGGGCTGTGTGCCCCCCTTCTTTTACAATATTTGGCGCCCTGGGGACCCCATCCCCCAGGGCCTGACCTGTTTTTTTTTTGTTGTTGTTTTTTTTAAACGGGAAGGGGGCCGCGCGGCCCTCCTTCCGAGGCCAATTTCGGCCCCGGGGACCCCATCCCCCAGGGCATGGCCACATGTTTTTATTTTTTTAAATATATATTTGAGGGGGCTGCATGACCCCCTCCTGAGGCCTCTAATTGCCCCGGGGACCCCGCCTCGTTTTTTGTTTTTTAAATTTTTTTTTATTACGGGGAGGGGGGCCGTGTGGCCCCCCTCCCGGGCCTCTTCTGGCCCCGGGGACCCCATCCCCCGGGGCCTGGCCTCTTCGTTGGGGACCGTGGGGGGAGCCCCAATGCCCCCACGGTCCCGCCGGCTCCCCGCGTCCTGCAGGAGCCGACATTGCTTTTCCACACGGGGAACTGCTAACATGCAGCTCCCCGTGTGGAAAAGCAATCTGGTTTGGATTTTGGAAGAGAGAGCAGGTTTCCTGCTCTCTCTTCCAAAACCCAAACCACAGTTTGCTATGACAGGGCGGGAGCCGCGAGGCTCCCGCCCTGCCATAGCAAACAGCAGTGTCCCGGGGGTGGGCACCCCGGGACACTGCCGGAGCCGGCCCTCGGGGGTGACGGTCCCCAGGGCCATCACGGGCTCCAGGAGGGGGGCCGCGCTGCCCCCCTCCCAACGTGTGCACAGCCCCGGGGAGGTGGTGGTCCCCAGGGCTCGGGGGTCCGTAACGGACACCCGCATTTACATACTTAGTGCCCCGGGGAGGTGGCGGTCCCCAGGGCATGTGGGGGGCTTGAGCCCCCCCACACAGGTTCATTTTTTTTTTACACACAAGCCTGGGGGGGGGGGTGGCGGTCCCCGGGGCTGCGGGGGGGCCGAGAGCCCCCGCAAATATTTAAGAAAACAAGCCCCAGGGGTGGCGGTCCCCGGGGCTGCGGGGGGCCGTGTGCCCCGGCAAATATTTAAGAAAAGCCCCGGGTGGTGGCGGTCCTCGGGGATTACATTATGGCATGCCCCCGGGACTTGGCCCACCCGCGGGCTAAATAATAACGAAGCGCGGGAGCCCGCGCTTCATTTTTTTAAAAATGTCGGCGTGATTTGCGGACCCAGCGCGAATTTCGCCGAAATTTATAAAAAATAAATGCCTGAGCAGGCCTAGGGGGTCAGGGTGTTTCTACCCTGCCCCCTTTTCTTGTTTTTCGCATTTGTTTCCCTGTTTTCTTGTGACTCGGTTCTACAGAGTCACAAGATGGCTGCCAACACTTCCTGGTTTGGAGTGTTGACAGCAAATTAGAATAAAGCTCGTGGTCGGGAGGGTCCGCGGATCCACCACGCCTCTAGATATCAAAACTTTTATTTTTTGATTTTCTCAGGAACTACTGAACGGATTTACACCATTTAACAAAAAGGGCTCTTTCTGAACCAAGGGCTACCTTTTTGCCAAATTTGGTGTAATTCCGTTCAGCAGTTCGAGCTGTAGCTGTGTCTAAAGTTTCCTATGGAAAATAACATGGAGAAAACACGTTTTGGGACCCCCCTTTTTTCTCGGCCCCCGCTTGGCGAATCACCCCGAAACTTTCAAGACAGGAGCTGACCCGAGCGCCCCACTAGTTTTGAAAATTTTGCATAGATTCATCATCCGCGTTTTCCCCATGCAATTTTCCATAGGAAACTTTAGACACGGCTACAGCCCGAACTGCTGAACGGAATTACACCAAATTTGGCAAAGAGGTAGTTCTTGGTTCAGAAAGAACCCTTTTTGTTAAATGGTGTAAATCCGTTCAGTAGTTGCTGAGAAAATGAAAAGTAAAAAAGATAGATATATCTAGGGCCGCGGATCCTCCCGAGCACGAGCTTTATGTTAATTGGCTGTCAACACTCCAAATCAGGAAGTGTTGGCAGCCATTTTGTCCCTCGGTAGAACCGAGGGACAGAAACAAGTGCGCAAAGCGCACAAAGGGGGCAGGGTAGAAACACCCTGACCCCTAGGTCTGCTCAGGGGTCCCACAAGGACCCCCTGGGCAAAAAAATTTTTTTTTTTTTTTTAAATCGGCAGGATGCGCTCAGGGAGCGCGAACCCTGCCGAAAAAAAATCGAGCGCGGTCTCCCGCGCTTCGATGGTAATTGGCCCCGGGTGGGCCAAGTCCCGGGGGCATGCTGGGGGAGGGTTAATTTTATGTGTGGGGGCCTCTAAGGGCCCCCAAGCCCCGGGGACCACCACCCCCCGGGGCTTTATGTAGAATGGTGCGGGAGGGCTCTGAGCCCTCCCGCAGCCCCGGGACCACCACCTCCCCGGGGCTTCTTTTTTAATTAAAAACCTGTGTGGGTGGGCTCCAGCCCCCACACGCCCCGGGACCACCACCTCCCCGGGGCACTAAGAAAATTACAATGGGGGTCCGTTTTGGACCCCCAAGCCCCGAGGACCACCACCTCCCCGGGGCTTTCAAAATGTAGGGAGGGGGGCCGCGCGGCCCCCCTCCTGGAGCCCTTGATGGCCCTGGAGACCGCCACCCCCCAGGGCCGGCTCCTGCAGTGTCCCGGGGTGCTGTTTGCAATGACAGGACGGGAGCCTCGCGGCTCCCGTCCTGTCATTGCAAACTTGCTTTGGATATTGGAAGAGAGAGCAGAAAACCTGCTCTCTCTTCCAATATCCAAAGCCGACAGCTTTCCACATGGGGAGCAGCATGTTAGCTGCTCCCCATGTGTAAGCAATGCCGGCTCCCGTAGGACACGGGGAGCCGGCGGGACTGTGGGGGGATTGGGGACCCCCACAGTCCCCAATGAGAGGCCAGGCCCCGGGGGATGGGGTCCCCGGGGCCATAAGTGGCCACGGAGGGGGCCACACAGCCCCCTCCCCAAAGTAAAAAAAGAAAATAATTTAAAAAAGTGCAAGGCCGGCCCCGGGGATGGGGTCCCCGGGGCCTTAAATGGCCTGAGGAGGGGGGCCACGCAGCCCCCCTCCAAATAAAAAAAAACAGGCCATGCCCCGGGGGATGGGGTCCCCGGGGCCAATACAGGCCCAGGAAAGGGGGGCCACGCGGCCCCCTTCCCGTTTTTTTTTTTAAATTTTAATTTTAAAAAAAGGGGTAAGGCCCTGGGGGATGGGGTCCCCAGGGCCTAAAAATAGGAAAAAGGAAGGGGGGCCACACAGCGTTTGCAGAGGGGGAACGAATTCCCCTTGAATACTGGGGGTCCCTGGGGGCCAACTAGCCCACCAGGAACCTCCAGTATGCGCCAGGGGGCTGCCTTGCAGAGAGGTGTACAGAGGCCACGCCCCTTTTTACACCTCTCTGCAACGCAGCTCTATGGCGCTTTTGGAGGTATATGGTGGGCTAGTTGCACCCCAGGGACCCTCAGGATTCAAGGGAGTTAATCCCCGACTTAAAACGCGCCACGGGGCGCGTTTGCACAGTGGTGAAGGGAGGGCGGGGCTTCAGGTGACATGTGTGCAAACAGGCCCCGTGGCGCGTTTTAAGATGGGGAATTAAATCCTCTTCAATCCTGAGGGTCCTGGGGCCAACTAGCCCAACAGGTACGTCCAGAAAGCGCCACAGAGCTGCGTTGCAGAGAGGTGTAAAAGGGGTGTGGCCTCTGTACATGTCTCTGCAACGCAGCCCCTGGCGCATACTGGAGGTTCCTGGTGGGCTAGTTGGCCCGTAGGGACCCTCATGACTCAAGGGGACTTAATCCCCCAACTTAAAACGCACCACGGGGCGCGTTTGCACAGATGTCACCTCAGGCCCCGCCCCTCCCTTCACCATTGTGCAAATATTCCTCTAAAATCATCCGAAATCCGAATTCCGATTTACTCACCTGTTATCAGGAGAGACCTCAGTGCTGCGTCTTTCAGCCCAGTACTGATCCTCAAAAGTAATTTTAACCGTACTTACCGGTAACTTGAATTTCCTTCATAGGCTAACATTGACTGGTTTCACTTGGAAATTCTTCTAAGTGTGGAGTTTTGGAACTTTAAAATATTCCTCTAAAATCAGCCGAAATACGAATTCCGATTTACTCACCTGTTATCAGGAGAGACCTCAGTGCTGCTCCTCAAAAGTAATTTTAACCGTACTTACCAGTAACTTGAATTTCCTTCCATAGGATATCATTGCCTGCTTTTTGCTGAAAAAGTTTCTAAGTGTTGATTTTTGAAACATACAAATATTCCTCTAAAATCAGCCGAAATCCGAATTCTGATTTACTCACCTGTTATCAGGAGAGACCTCAGTGCTGCATCTTTCAGCCCAGTACTGGTCCTGAAAAGTAATTTTAACCGTACTTACCGGTAACTTGAATTTCCTTCATAGGCTAACATTGACTGGTTTCACTTGGAAATTCTTCTAAGTGTGGAGTTTTGGAACTTTAAAATATTCCTCTAAAATCAGCCGAAATACGAATTCCGATTTACTCACCTGTTATCAGGAGAGACCTCAGTGCTGCATCTTTCAGCCCAGTACTGATCCTCAAAAGTAATTTTAACCGTACTTACCGGTAACTTGAATTTCCTTCATAGGCTAACATTGACTGGTTTCACTTGGAAATTCTTCTAAGTGTGGAGTTTTGGAACTTTAAAATATTCCTCTAAAATCAGCCGAAATACGAATTCCGATTTACTCACCTGTTATCAGGAGAGACCTCAGTGCTGCATCTTTCAGCCCAGTACTGATCCTCAAAAGTAATTTTAACCGTACTTACCAGTAACTTGAATTTCCTTCCATAGGATATCATTGCCTGCTTTTTGCTGAAAAAGTTTCGAAGTGTTGATTTTTGAAACATACAAATATTCCTCTAAAATCAGCCGAAATCCGAATTCCGATTTACTCACCTGTTATCAGGAGAGACCTCAGTGCTGCATCTTTCAGCCCAGTACTGATCCTGAAAAGTAATTTTAACCGTACTTACCGGTAACTTGAATTTCCTTCATAGGCTAACATTGACTGGTTTCACTTGGAAATTCTTCTAAGTGTGGAGTTTTGGAACTCTATAATATTCCTCTAAAATCAACCAAAGTACGAATTCCAATTTACTCACCTGTTATCAGGAGAGAACCCAGTGCTGCATCTTTTAGCCCAGCACTGACCCTGAAAAGTAATTTTAACCGTACTTACCAGTAACTTATATTTTCTTCCATAGGAATCCATTGTCTGGTTTTCAGCAGAAAACTTTCAAAGTGTCGATTTTCACAAACTACAAATATTCCTTAAAAATCGCCTGTATGACTTAAACGCATTCTTTCAACTGTTTACAGGAGATGCACCAGTGCTGGATCCAGGATCCAACACTGAGTAAGAAAATACGAATTCCGATTTACTCACCTGTTATCAGGAGAGACCTCAGTGCTGCATCTTTCAGCCCAGTACTGATCCTCAAAAGTAATTTTAACCGTACTTACCGGTAACTTGAATTTCCTTCATAGGCTAACATTGACTGGTTTCACTTGGAAATTCTTCTAAGTGTGGAGTTTTGGAACTTTAAAATATTCCTCTAAAATCAGCCGAAATACGAATTCCGATTTACTCACCTGTTATCAGGAGAGACCTCAGTGCTGCATCTTTCAGCCCAGTACTGGTCCTGAAAAGTAATTTTAACCGTACTTACCGGTAACTTGAATTTCCTTCATAGGCTAACATTGACTGGTTTCACTTGGAAATTCTTCTAAGTGTGGAGTTTTGGAACTTTAAAATATTCCTCTAAAATCAGCCGAAATACGAATTCCGATTTACTCACCTGTTATCAGGAGAGACCTCAGTGCTGCATCTTTCAGCCCAGTACTGGTCCTGAAAAGTAATTTTAACCGTACTTACCGGTAACTTGAATTTTCTTCATAGGCTAACATTGACTGGTTTCACTTGGAAATTCTTCTAAGTGTGGAGTTTTGGAACTTTAAAATATTCCTCTAAAATCAGCCGAAATACGAATTCCGATTTACTCACCTGTTATCAGGAGAGACCTCAGTGCTGCATCTTTCAGCCCAGTACTGATCCTGAAAAGTAATTTTAACCGTACTTACCGGTAACTTGAATTTCCTTCATAGGCTAACATTGACTGGTTTCACTTGGAAATTCTTCTAAGTGTGGAGTTTTGGAACTTTATAATATTCCTCTAAAATCAACCAAAGTACGAATTCCAATTTACTCACCTGTTATCAGGAGAGAACCCAGTGCTGCATCTTTTAGCCCAGCACTGACCCTGAAAAGTAATTTTAACCGTACTTACCAGTAACTTATATTTTCTTCCATAGGAATCCATTGTCTGGTTTTCAGCAGAAAACTTTCAAAGTGTCGATTTTCACAAACTACAAATATTCCTTAAAAATCGCCTGTATGACTTAAACGCATTCTTTCAACTGTTTACAGGAGATGCACCAGTGCTGGATCCAGGATCCAACACTGAGTAAGAAAAAGTAACGATAACAGTTTTTACCTGCTAAGTGAATTTCCTTCCATAGGATAACATTGGTGATTCTATGAGAAAAAGTTTCTAAGTGTCAACTTTTAAAATACAATAATATTCCTTAAAAATCACTACTGTAACCAAAACGCTTTTACTCAACTGTTTACAGGAGATGTCCCAGGACTGAATCTAGGATCCAGTCCTGTAGTTAGAAAAGTAATCCATAAAGTAACTAATTGCATTTAACTAGAAATTCACATTGAGCTGAATGTTGCATTGTGTTTGAAAATGTGTTGCCCATTGCAACAACTGTAACTACTGTACTTAAAAGTCTATTGCCTATGTGCAAAGTATTTAAACTAAAGTAATTCATTCTGAGAAAGTATTTTTTGTAATGTAATGTATAATGTAATTACAATGTAATTTAAAAAATAAAATATGTAAAAAAAAATTGTTTCTAAACAATTTGGAAATCAGTATGAAAAAAATTTATATAACAATTAATACATTTAAAAATTGTCATTTACAAAACCTTTGAAATTCACTGAAAAAACCGTAGGTTTCAGACATGTTATAGTTACAAATTAGCATTTAAAAAACCTTTGAAATTCACTGAAAAAACCATAGGTTTCAGGGACGTTATAGTTACAAATTAGCATTTAAAAAACCTTTGAAATTCACTGAAAAAACCATAGGTTTTAGGGACAGTTATAGTTATTTGGACATTGCACTCGTACAAAACCCGTGAAATTCCCCCGTTATAGTTAGTCCAGCTAACTATAACTCGCGCCCCGCAATGCACTGCTGATGACGTCACATATTACATCACTCATGACATGGTCAGTGACATCACTGATGACATCACTGATGACATCTCAAATGACATCACTGATGACATCATCCACGTGATAATTTCATGCATCTTCTCACACCCTAATATAACCTTTGATACACCCACTCTAAATTACAGACTGCCATTCGCAAAACCATAGACACTCCAACACCAATAACTACATACCCACTCACTGATTCTTAGGTCTACGCACACATCCACTCACTCACCCGTACAGTCACTCATACTTACGGTCACTCAGTACAGGACTATCATATGCACTCATACTCCTATATAGACACTCAAACACCGCCACTCATCCATAGAGGTACTCACACACCTAGTCAGTCATGCAAATAATTAAACACACTACCATTTACTCACCTATACAGTTATACACACACCAGCTCACTTACTCATACAAATACTAGCACATTCTTACGCTCTTATACAATCACTGATACAAGCACACACTCATCCATACAGCCACTATCACAATCACTCACTCTTGCTTATAGCTATTTATATACTCCAACACACATATATACTGCCTTTCACATATGTAGTTACTCACACATGTACCACTGGGACATACATTCACTCACTAACACACTCTTACACACACTTACCCACCCATACAGTCTATCACAGATGCACTCTTTAAACCATCCACCCAGTGAATCACCCACTCACACATCTATGCACAGAGTCGCACACACCCCTCCCACACAAACACTCAGGCACCCATACAGATACTCACACAAGCATTCAATAACTCATATAGACACTCATGTAGCTATTCACAAACACATGCAGCCACTTACACAGCAACAGACAGACGGATACAGACATTCACCCAGTTTAGTCACTAACCCATGCATTCAGTAAGATACGTTAAATCACTCACTTATAGAGTCAGTCACGCACCTACTAAATCATCCATACAGACACTTACACACCCACTCATTCTTCAATACGTCTTTTCCTATATATATTAAAAATATTTAAACTTTACAGAAACACAAAGTCACTGGATGATGTCATCAGTGATGTCATCAGTGATGTCATTTGAGATGTCATCAGTGATGTCATCAGTGATGTCACTGACCATGTCATGAGTGATGTAATATGTGACGTCATCAGCAGTGCATTGCGGGGCGCGAGTTATAGTTAGCTGGACTAACTATAACGGGGGAATTTCACGGGTTTTGTACGAGTGCAATGTCCAAATAACTATAACTGTCCCTAAAACCTATGGTTTTTTCAGTGAATTTCAAAGGTTTTTAAATGCTAATTTGTAACTATAACGTCCCTGAAACCTATGGTTTTTTCAGTGAATATATATATATATATACATATTTATATATATGAGAAAGGAGCCGAGCGTAGAGTGGATGTGAGATTGGATTAAATTCACACTGAAGAACACTTTGTGTGGCCTTGGAGTATTTTGGATAGTATTCCGAGAAAATACTCGTTGTTGTATTTGGGTTCGCGACCCGCCTCGGCCCGCCGTTGCAAGCGGCTCGGGTCTCTTCGCGACTGTGTTTTGTTGGATATATATATATATATATATATATATATATATATTGTGTTGATAATAACTTTAGCACCGTTGGACGAATCTTCATGGAACTTTCTAACTAAACTGCTCTTTTTGCTTAGTTTGTGCATGCAAAGTTTCAGGGTGATTCTTCAAGCAGGGGCTAAGAAAAAGGGAGGGTCGCAAAATGCATTTTCATAATTAATCCATAGTAACATTGGACACAGCCAAAGCCTAAACTATTGAATGGATTTACACCAAATTTGGCAGAAAGCTAGATGTTGGTCAAGAAAGAGTGCTTTTTGTGATTTAGTGTAAATCCATTCAGTAGCGATTGAGGCTCAAACACATTGTATATTTCACTCTGTGGAGGATCCGCAGGGTCAACAGATCTTAAACTGAGTCCGGATTGGCTGCCACTACATTAACAACGATGTGGCAGCAGCCATCTCAGAACACAGAACTCAGGGCCTCACTATGAGGGTCCGCCACCACCATCCGTGCTGTGGCGGTCCCTCTGCCATCAGACAGCACTTTTTCCCCCGCCAAATTAGGATGGCGGGGGGAATCGGACCGTGGCGGGCGCAAAGACCGCCCGCCACAGATCCGCCACAGGCAATCGGAACGATTGCCTGGTGGAGCGGTCAGCATCTGTGAAATGGTTGCAGTGCCTAGCAAGCACCGTCCGCCAAATTACAATGCTGCATCCCCGCCAGCCGGTTTATGGTGGTGAAACCGCCATTCACAGGCTGGCGGGAATTGCATTTGGGGGCCTGTTGCGGGCCCCCCTTGTGTTGGGTGGTACCCCCTACATTTCCCTGCACTAAGTAGCAGGCACCGCGTGGTGCCAGCCACGTAGTGCAGGGCAATGCACGACATGGCTGTTTAGCATTGCGGCGGGTGCTGCAGCCAGCAGCATCCGCCGCAATGTTAAATGGCCTGGATGCGACCGCCATGGTGGCAGTCGCATCGTAATCTGTGGTGCGGGACCGCCGCCTTACAGGCGGGCGGTCCCAGTCACCGCAACGATGGCGGGCAGACTCGAGTCCGCCTGCCATCGTAATCACCCCCTCAGTCCTGATTCCTAGAAAAAGGTTAAAAAAAGACACGAAGGGGCAGGGTAGGAATACCCTAAACCCCTAGACCTGGTGGTGGTGTCCCAAGGTGACCCTGTCTGGGGCCAAACCATTTATTTTTTATTTTGCTGCAAACTAATGGAGGGTCCACAAATCTGTGGAAAAATAATGTGCAGCTCCTGTGCGATATAACCACACCCCCAGGGGAAGGACCAGGAGCCTGGAGGGGCAGCACATTTATAATTTAGGGGAAACAGGTTGTGTGCCCCCTCCCCAAGACTAAGAGGACTCAGTGACCCCATCCTCTGTGGCCAAAATTTTAATAAAAAAGGAGGGGGTGCGCGGACTCCTCCCAAAGTCTATAAAGGCACTGGGGATCCCATTACGGGGGGCTGACATTTTAATAAAGGTGGCTCCCCTCTCAGAGTCATTCGATGACCCCAGAGACCCCATCTCCCAGGGCTGGCTCAGGGACATAGGCCCTGGGTCTCCAAGCCCTGGGACACCGTCTATTTTCCTGTCCAAGAGTGCAGGTAGGCAAAGTGTAACGAGCTCCCACCCAGCGGGAGCAAAAGACACCTCCTCCCGTGTGGTGGGAGAAATGCTAGTTCCCATTACACCCTGGATGGGAGGAGGGAAGGAAGCCAGAGGGGCTGTTCTGCTGGGGCCCTGAGACTCTCCCCACAGCCCCCAATGAGGGACCTGCTGTGGGGTGTCCCGGGTGGCACCTGGGCACTCCACTTAAAAATAAAAAGATGCTGGCTTCATCAGGGAGCCGGAAGGGCTGCGGGGTCTCTGGGGCTCCCCCGAGGCCCCCAGTATAAATAATGCTGTGGGGTACCCCGGGTGGGCACCGGGGCACACCTTATGTAAAAACAAATCACAGGCTCCTGCGTGGCCCTATAAAATGGGGCCACTTACAAGGATCTGGCAGCGGGGGCCCTGAACAAAACACAGCGGGTGTCTTGGGTGGGACTGGGACACTCGGAAAACCAATAATGAAAAAAGTGCGGCTCATTTATTATTCATTGCTTCTACTAAGGAGCACCCCATAATGCCGCGAGGGCTATTTTCCTTTTTTTTTGTTTTCAGTTCGGTGATGTCCATAGAAGGGGCAAGGGCACCACCCAACATTTTTTATGTTATCGGGGGCTGCAGGGAGTTCTGTAGCCCCCAAGCAATGTTAGGAAAAAAAGCAGTAAGCTTCCTGGGTCATTGTATCCATGACCCCAGGAGACGTTATCATATTTTTTAAGCAATCCTAGCTTGAGCCATATGCTCTTCAGCTGGAGAGCAAGGCCCTCTTGTGGTTGTTATTATGATTGCATTTTCTGGGCCAAAAGTTTTTAAAAGAAAGTCTTAGAGACATGTTTTTTTTTTTTTTTTTTTTAAACAATATGTCTCTGACTATATATTTTGACATTTTTTCAGCTAAAAATGAAGTAATAAACACTGTAAAAAGAATCACAGACATGGTTTTTTAATAAAACTTTATTAGACATTTTCATAGTATTCAATATTGATAAACATTGCATTCTGTGAAATATTGAAAGATATATTTGATTAAAAATATATGTGATTTTTGGAGAAAGATTGTAGCTCCACTATGTATATATTGATGTGTTCACCCCTTTATAAAGCCAATATGCTTTTTTCTTTGCACTCCCTTAACAAATCAGCACAAAACATTCCATAATTCGCCAATGTAGAACAAGCTATAGGTCTGTCAAACAGGGGCAAAGTTATTAGCAAGCAAAAATCCAAGGAATTCCCATCTCTGGGAATCCTTTTTGTCTACCAAATGTTATTATTTTAAAAATTAGGAAGCTGTTAGGCCGCTGAGAAGATGAGTAGGCTGAGTTAACAGGTGTGGAATGGGGATGCTGTACTTATACAAAGGCCTCTGTCTTTAACTATTTAGCCCCTTTAACATACATTATACTTCATATTACTAAAAAAACATACCTCCCTTCACATTGTTAACCCAGTGTTCCATGCCTGTATTAATATCTCAATGGTTATATACTTCTGCCTGCTCCTCTGGAAAGGCTTTAAATTCAACCACTCCTATTGCAACAAAATGGAGTTCTGGAGTTCCCCAGTTTTGCCTTGAATACAAAATGTTAGCGCTGTAGTTGCTCATTAGAACTCTTTGGTGATGCTGCGGCTGATCCCAAGGGTTTAACTGACAGGTTTCTGCTGGTGTTGGAAGTCCAGGTTTCACTCTGCACATCAGAATTATTTACTTAAATGAATCTGCTTGATATTTGATAACTCATAGAAAACATGCCCTCGTTTTAGCTTTCTGGACCACTAACCATAATTTCAATGGCAAAATGACCCCTTTCACTTTATTAATTTCTAAAGGAAATGTTTTAAGTTTTACTTTTTTGAGTTGATCAAGATGGCATTTAGGTATGCCACACTGTTTTCATACATACGGAACATTAGCTCTCTAGTTGTTCATTAGAACACTGTGGGCAGCTGCAGCAGAGCAATGGTGAATCGACTGACGGTGCTTGGGCATAATATTGTTTTAAAAATATCGGAAGACAGAAATATCAGAATTCAAATATTGTGACACACAAATATTGTGATGCAGAAATATCGCTGGCAAGAGTGTCATTTTTTGAGGAAAGTGATATAGTAAATAATATAAACGTTTTTAATATCTTTTTCACTAATATAGGGACTAACAATATAGTTTGCTAATTGTTTTAATGTGTTTTAGTTGATACGTTAATTTTATGTGTTACTATTGTATAAAGATTATAAAAAACAAAATATTGCTTGTTATTTTAAGTGATTTTGGATTTTCTATTAATTTTTAATAGTAATTTATAGTGTTGATGTGGGTTGTTGGGTTTGTAGGGGAATATGGTGGAATTAATTAGTTCATTCAAAAAAAGCGACAAAGTGCACACCCTTTTTCAAAATTCTGATTTCTTTCAACTTATTTGGTTTCCTTTCATCCAAGGCGTGCAACCCGGACCCGTGGTCAGCCCAAGCCACGATGTTACGAATATTCCCGAAAGAGCTGGAGTGGATTACCACCCCAATCCGGATGCACAGCGCACTTCAAGTTGCATATGACTAATGCCACAAAGTTATTTATTCTCATGTATATTTTATTCTTTTTTTCAACGTGGTCCAAGTTTTATAATCTTCATACTTTTCACACATCACAAGAGAGGCGTTTATGTCTTCACTTAAATCTTAATGTTACAGAAATGCCCATCCAGGCCTTATCCTGCAACACGACTGTGTACATAAATTAATCCACGATCATAGATCTTGTATTACCCAATGCATTTCGGGCCTGTTATCCGGCCCTTCGTCAGGGGTTTTCTACGAATGAAAAATACATCAATTAGACTACATGTTTATCTCAAGGTCGCCCTTTGTGACATTTCCCAAGAATCAACGTTTTTCCCGCTAGCAATCCTGATTAAACATTACCATGTTAAGATACCCACAAAAAACCTTTCACCCTACGTACGTATTACCCTAATCCTCCTACCTTTTGATACTATGCCCCCTCCTCCATAAAATTCAAACGCATGCCGCTTATGAAATTAACTAGCGCTCCTCATTTCTATGTATTTGTTTCAATCCTTTACCTTTCAAACCGTCCGTATGACCATCCTCCCGACTCCTTCAACAGCAACACTCCCAACTGAACAAAAACGTTCAACTCTCTCTCTTCTCTGTTTTTAACCTTGCTTGTCTCCACCCCTCAACTACACCTGCAATTAATTCATCCTCCGATGTTCCAACGTGCTGCCTCATCCCCTTCAATCTTACTGAGTGCCTACACCTCCCATAATCCACCAGTATGCGCTATGCGTAATGTATCTGAATATTCCTCCCGTTCTCACTTACCCTCCACTCCCAACTTCTACCTCAACCTCCCGTAGTAACCCACATACATCAATCCATGCCATAGTGATTCAAAAAGTTATCATCCCTCATTGTCCTTCGCTCACACAATCATGTAAAATGTTCAAAAATCAGTGCCCCGCCCTCCCGCAGTTGTCAATAACGTTGATTATGTTCGAGTTAAAGTAATCTAAACATCACTTATAAGATCGTATTATACTGCAACAAACTCTGCGTTTTTTAAAAATTAATTAGTTAACATATAAATAAGAAACTACTTTAATAAATTGTATTTAATTATATGATTGATATTTATTATGTAATTTATGTAATGTTGATTTATTTGTGTTATGTTATTTGTGGGCTGTTAGGTTTGTAGGGGTATATGGTCATAAGGTAATTAAGTAATACTTATTTAACAATTAATTATTAATTGCTAATTATTATTGAATTGATTTTTAATTCTGTAACCTATGGAATACATATTTATTTTACTTATATTTTAATTGCAGGCTGAGCTGCTAGGTTTGTAGGGATGTAGGGTTGAAAGTTAAATAAGTAATAGTTAATTAACAATGTGTTATTAATTGTTAAATATTTATTTAATTGATTTTTAATTATGTAAAATATGGAACATTGATTTACTTTACTTATATTTTAGTTGCGGGATGCTAGGTTTATAAGGGCATAGGATGGATAGTTGATTAAGTAATAAGTAATTAACTCTGAATTATTGTTTGTAAATTAACTATTTAATTGAATTGTAAATATGTAAATTGCAAAATACTTATTTAATTTCATTTTATTTTAGTTGCAGGATGCTAGGTTTGTAGGAAGTTAAGTAATAATTAATTAACAATTAATCATTTATTTTAAATATGTAAGTTATGGAACAGTCATCATTTTAGTTATAGTTTAAGTGTGGGCTGCTAGGTTTGTGGGCGTACAGAGTGGGAAGTTAATTAATAATGGACTAACAATAGTTTATTTGTTGATAATCAATTTGTTTAATGAATAGTAATTATGTAATTTGATTAAATAACCCTGTTAGAGGACCCCTGAGTTTGGTCAAGGAAGGCTGGGAGAAATCTCCCAGGAAATCTCCCCAGAATGTAATGAGTTACATGCTGGTCTTCAGGAGCCAAAGGGCTAAGTTGTGGAAGTCAGCCTCCAACAACATAGAAGCCAGCCAAGCTGTCATGAAGGAGTGATATGACAAAAATTCTATCACTTTGGATTTGCAGCCTGGTCAGAAAGTGTGGGTAATGGAGTCAGTGAAGTCTAGAGCTCTCCAGGACTGCTGGACTGGCCCATATGACGTGATTGAGAGAAAGGGGGAGACCACCTACCTTTTGGATCTCAAGATCCCTAGGCAACCTCACCGGGTGCCGCATGTCAATGATCTCAAGCTCCACTTTAAGAGGTCTGACGTAATCATGCTGCTGGTGACAGATGGCGAGGAGGTCGAGGAGAGTGAACCTCTCCCTGACCTCTTAGCCTACAAGGAGAAAGATGAGTCTGTGGAGGGAGTAATCCTTTCCCCCACTCTAACTCCTGAACAACAGAGACTGTCACCAAATGTTGGAGCAGTACTCCTCTCTGTTCGCCCTTATACCTGGGAATTCCCACCTGTGTACTCATGATCTGTACACCAGGTACAACCTCCCTGTTAAGAATAAGTCTTATAGGTTATCAGATAAGGTGAGCTCCAGCATTAAGTTTGAGGTGTCCAAAATGCTGGAGTTGGGAGTGATAGAACCCTCCAGAAGCCCTTGGTCCAGTCCTGTGTGGTGCCACCGGGCACCACACTTAAACTGAGGTTTCTGTGTGGATTACAAAGGGCTAAATTCTGTGACTAAGACTGATGTTCACTCCATCCCCCGGCAGATGAGCTGATTGGTCTCTGCTGCTTCTCTGGATGACACCATGTCTTCAGTAGCAGCTGGAAGGACCACCTTTTTTCCCCTCCAGGAAGTGCTTCAGTCACTGCAACAGGCAGGCATGACTATCAAGGTAAGTGAGTGCCAGATAGGGCAGGTGTCTGTGGTGTACTTGGGACACCTAGTGGGCAGGGGAAAGGTGCAACCCCTTCTGGTCAAGATACAAACATCATGGCCTGGCTGCCCCCCAAACCCAGGCTGAGGTCAGAGCATTTTTGGGCCTCACTGGGTACTATATGAGAGGTCATGTTTACATTTTTGTTTCCTTCTTACATATTAACCATCTCACTAAAATGAGGCATTTGTATACAAAACGTTTTCTACTTCATAGAGGATTCCAATACAGTGTACTTTAAAACAAAATGAAACACATTCCACTCCATAATGGCTTTTACGTGTTTACATCTCTGATCATACTCAAGAGTTGAATGGGTGGCACATACGCAAAATTAATCACCATGAGAAATACCTGTAAAGTACATTATCACTACTCTGGTGGCCCACAATGACCCTCTATGGTCCATAGTTGGATTTCCGCTGTACCACAGGATCATAGGACTCCATTTGTTCAAATATAAGTATAATGCTCTCACTTATAATAGCGTAAGAAGGGCAAAGACAGAGACATAACTTCTAGAATAAAATATCATGGATTATGAGTACATCAAAGCAACCTCTTAAATAGGATATATTGAGACTGAAAAAAATTGAAATATAATTCCAAAGTAATTTATCAATTAGCAGAAGGTTTTCACTCCTGACTTTACAGGGAGGGTGCCACATTGATAGGGCGGTCTTTCAAAAATACTATACTATAAAGCACAGATCACCCAAGAGTTCAAACTGTCAAAAGATACAAAAGTTCAAAAATTCAGGCCACCCCAAAATTCTATCTTCCGCTCTGTAAAAACATGTAATAAAAATAAGTCGCTCAAAATTGCCAATGAAAGTGTCTATGCTAAAGTGCTAATTCTAAGATCACATAAGCAAAAATAAATAGAGAAGGCAACCCTTTTGTGGGCCATGACAATGCCATTACTAAAGTGCTTGCATCGACATAATGAAGATGTAATCTCCCCATATATTTAGCACCAGCCTCCAAAGTATTACGACCGTACCCTGGGTTATCTCATAATAAAGTGCATGCTCTTAAAGTGCCTATGTTTGGGCTACCTCCTCTTAAAGTGCCTATTTTTGGGCTACCTCCTCTTAAGATAACTTATCCTAAAATACTTTAACATATTTCACCACTATCCTCCAATACCTAGATTTAAAGTGCTTGATCTCACATCCACAAATCCCATAGTCCTAAAGTGCATGTTCTTTTATTTATTTATTTATTCAGTGTTTTATATAGTGCGAACATGACCCAAAGGGTATCAGAGTGCTTTACAATTACATATTAGCAAATTTTACAACAATACAAGAGAGAGGCATCAAAACATAGAAAAACGAATAGCTTGAGTAGTCTAAGTAAAAAAAAAAAGTAAAAAAAACGCAACTGTCACCAAGAGACATGCGGACGACAGTTTAGGTAATAATATCAAGGACCATACGATATACTTAGAAATGATAATCGACCCTAGGTAAATAGATCAAAATGGTCATTGCGTGATAACTCCCAGATAGATAGGCATTTCTGTTATGCTCCATCCAGCACAAATTTGTTATGATAGAAATACATGGAGAGAATGGATTCCATAACCAGCGGGACTAGAGGGCAACGTTTGCAAAAACAGATATCAAGGGAAACGTTAAGCCGTCTGCTATGGTAGGAATTTGCTCATAAGGAAGATCTTAGCTTCCTCCTTGAAGGACAAAGTGGACTGAATTCTTCTAATGTAAGGAGGAGGCAAATTCCAGATTCTCAGGCCAGCTCCGGAGAAGGCTCTGTCATAGGTTTTCTTCTTCTGGATGATGGGCAGTTTCAGCACTAGGTCCCTGGCGCTCCAAGATGGTCTGTCTCCACCAGAAATCTCAATTTATTTAGCAAGATACATCAGCGTTTTGTGGTGAAGTGCTTGTTACATGCCAGTTTGAGTTGAATTATGGCTTCAAATGGTAGCCAATTAAGAGCCTTCAGATGAGGAGGGATGTGGTCAAATTCTTTAGACCCTGTTAAGTCTTGCTACAGCATTAAGACACGCTTTTAGTGGGGTTGTGGAGATCCTGGGTAAGCCTGATAGAGTTGTACAGCCATATTCAATCCTAGACATGACTAAGGCATGTACTTCCAATTTAAGGTCTGTAGCTGAGATGAATGGTTTTAGTTTCCTTAGATAGCTCAAGTGAAAGAGGGCGCTTTTTACCATTAAGTTGATGTGAGTTTGCATGTTTAGGTTCTTATCAAGTGACAACAAGGACCGGGGTACAATTTAGAGCAATGATCGTCTTGGTCCATTCCTTAAAAGCAGAGGAGCTTTTGGGTGGAGAAATTAAAAGGAATTCTGTTTTTTGCGTATTAAGTTTAAGATGATTGCTGGTTAGCCATAGTAAGGTCAACTTTAAGGCATCATTCATTGTCATGATCTCCTCCAGAGAAGAGATCTTCATATAAATCTGGGTATCATCAGCGTACATGTGGAAAGATGTGTTATTGTGCTGTAGAATTTCAGTTAGCGGTTCGACGTAAAGGTTAAAAAGTGAAGGGGATAACGTTGAGCCTTGCGGGACTCCAATCGAGATAGGGGACGGCAATGACAGATCTTGGTTGACCAAAAATCTTTGGGTTCTGTCCAGCAAGAAGGATTTAAACCAATCTAGTATAGTACCTGAAAACCCCATCATGTTTTCAAGTCGGGCTAGCAGTTTTTCATGGTTTTCCGCAGATAACAAGTAAGAAGAACTAATAGACAGGTTTAGTTTTGATTAAGTGCCTGTAGAGCATCGTCCACTATATGAAGAATTGCAGATTTGGTATTGTGACCTGGTCTGAACCCAGATTGGCAGTTGTCAAGCAAATTGATTTTCAGAATGTGTTGGCTCAACTGTTGTTGCACATATTTTTCTACTACTTTAGCTAAAAGAGAAATATTGGTCAGTGGCCTAAAGTTATTTGGGTCTACAGGGTTCCCTGTCGGCTTTTTTAAGATGGGAAGGACTTGTCCTGTTTTGCGACAGTCTGGTAGGGAACCTTGAGACAAGGAAGCATTGATTATGTTAGTCCAAATGGGGACAATACACTGGTAGAGTAACAGAAGGCATTTAGAGGGGAGAGGATCATTGTAGTGGTTATTTGGATTTATAGACGAAAGGGTTCTAGCAATGGCATTGTGGTCATATAGCTTGAAATCCGACCATTGTGCTTTATTTTTAGGCTTTGCCAATGGAGAGAGTAGTGGACCAGGTTGGAATATCAGCGGGTTAGTGAGTGAATCAGCGACTATCAATAGCTCGCTTTCCAAGAAGTTGGCTTTGGACGTGAAAAAGGTAGAGAATTTCTCGCAGCTTAGTTAGGATTTTGATGATTTATGTGAGGATTTGGTCAGCCTGTTAGATTGTTGTTTTATCATTTCGAAGAGTTTACGTGGTCTGTTTTTGGCATTATCAAGTTCAGTACTAAAGAAATCTTTTTTAGATCTGAGAATGCTTTTGTTGTAAGCGTTTCTAGTTTTTCTTAGTAGCTGTAACTGGGAGGATGAGGGGTGTTGTCTCCATTTCCTTTCAGCCAGTCTCAGATTTCGCCTTTCGTCATTTACCAACCCATTGAACCAAGGATTTTTATCTTTATCCTGAATTCTTTTCAGTTTTAAAGGAGCAATCAAAATGATTATGTTCATCATCGTAGAGTTATAGTGCTCAGTAAGTTCATTCACATTACCCATATTGTTTGGTCGGTGTAGCTCCCTCTTACAGCGTGCAACTATATTCTCATTGTTAACACTTTTGGTGTCCCGTACCCAGTGTTTAGTTTTGACGGATTGCGGTTTTTTTTTTTATGAAAGGTATTTGGAAGGTTATGATGTGGTGGTCAGACCAATTGCAAGAATCAATTGAGTTTATATTAACAGCCTTATCTCTGGAGATAATCCAGTCTAATGTAGAACCTTTTACATGAGTTGGGAGAGAGCAAGCTTGTGTAAAGGATAGGTCTTCCAGGAAATCTTTAAGGACATTGATTAGATTGTCATTAGAATCATCCCAATGTAAGTTGAAGTCACCAAGGAATATATCATTAGAATGAAGGGGCGAATTAGCTGTAATGATCTCCATTTAATGGTACACGAACTGAGCGTTTCTACCAGGTGTTTGGTAAAATGCGTGTAGTTTGCAATTTTGACTGTGCGCAGTTTTAATGGAAAGACAGAGGTATTCACAAGAGTCATGAGGATCGGTATGTAAAAAAGTAACATAGAGGTCAGAGCGATAAATGCAGGCAATACCTCCCCCTTTTTTGTTTCACCTGTCAAGCCTTTTGATGTTGCAGTTAAGAGGAACCAGTAGATTCATGCAAGGGGAAGACGATTTGGTAAGCCAAGATACGGTTAATGATGAGCTCAGCAATGTCAGAGGCATTTTTCACAGCTGAGCGGCAATTGCTTAGCAGTCATAATAGCAGTTTCATAGTATTGCCATGGTATGTGTCTTGATAACAGGTGGTTAAAGTAACACTTTTTAGATTATTACGGTTGAGATTTCTATTATTCGGAACCGTGGTTCTATTAGCATTGATTGGGACGGATCTAATTGTTACGTCTCCAGTGCTGGGGAGACTAGCTGTCGATTCATAGGAGAGTAACAAGACTTGAGTTTCATCATCCGAAAGATGTTTAAGCTGATTGTGTGTGTGATGTAGCCTATTTGTAAGAGCCATGTGAGTAGGTTTTAGTTTCGTTTGGAGCTCAAGTACTGATTATTGAATAAGCTTGATTTTGGAGTGAGAGTTTTCTGTGAAGTGAATAGTTTTCTTCATTTCAATTAGTGCGTTTTGATAGTCTTGAGCTAAACTGCCGGTTTGAAATGTAAGTATATCTGTAAACATAAGTGGAGAGGGAAATGGAAGGGGGGAGTACAAAAACCCTGGTTTCGGATTGCTAGATAGCTCAGGATCAGTGTGAGTAGGATCAGATATTGCTCCGATGTTCGTTTTTTTCCTTTTTCGAAGGGGTGAGTGAGGAGCCTTTGAGGAAAGTATATGGGCTGTGTGTGGGAGTGACCAATTTTAGGAGAACCATATTAGGCCTATTACTAGGGATCGGTGAATGGTAGCAATTAGCGTGTTGTAGCGATTGAGCTAAAGTGTACTTATGGCTACTGATAGGTGTACCGAAGTTTCTTGGGGTAGGGTTAGGCTGCTGGGACTCTTCCAAGATAGAAAGTTCAGTCCTAGTTGGCAGTCTGCTGGACTGAGGGACAATTTGTGTAATAGCAGATCTCGTGATAGGGTTGTTAAGCACGTGATCTTTTAAAGTGGCAAAGAAGTCGTCAAATATCTTCAAGTCTTTTCATTTCATTTATTAACTTTATTTGTTTCACATAAAGGAAACCATAAAAGTACACAGTAAAATTAGAATTTTAAAAACAGTTTCTCAATTCACAATACCCAATCCCAATAGCAAAGCGAGGGAGTTTTGAGAAGCACCGAAGGCTTTTTAGACCTGAAAACAAAAACCTACTAAATGGTCCACCATGTTAGTGAATAAAATGACCTAGAGCAACTATCCCGTATACCATACAGTTTACTCTTTTCTGCTATAGGGGTCTCCTTAGAAATGCCTTTCAAAATCCCGAAACCACTAAAACTAACATTAGGATGGTTAAAATTCATGAGCATATACTTTAAACCAACAATAGGCCATTTCTAGTCTGTGTTCATTGACATACGTGCCCGAACTGCAGTTTTCAGAAACACCCCCACACAAAAGATGCTTTCATCATCAGCGAGTAGGAGCAGCTTCCGGTGTGATTCTCCATAATCTCTGGTGGCAAGCCTTTGAATTAGGGGAAGTAAAATTCTTTTAGTGTAAATAGAGTAAAAACCACAGAAGAATAAAAAAGGGTAGCATGGCTTGGCCTGAGCTTCCATTACATGGGCAGGGGATGGAGTCCAAATTAGCCTGAATTCCTAAGTGGAAGCATAACATATATTTCACTGTATCCGCCCTAAAATGGAACAACAGACATCTCTTCCATCGCCCCAAAGGTTTGGTTAGATACATCGCCATGATTCTGTCTACTCAAAAAATCATATATGCTGCTACACTTGACTTTAAGACCTCAGTTGCCGATCTGTCAGCCTTGCGAGGATTCTACAGAGCCATTTGAAGCTCATTTTTGCTAACATTTGGCAGTCCTTCCGGGTTTTCAAATAGGTGATGGTCTCCTACTTCCCTTAGGTGAGATTCCACGTTTGCCAGCCATGGCATACTCTTGCCCTTTTCACAGACGAGACAGTCTCAAATAATATCTTTGGTTAGACTTGCCTCTGTGTTCCTCTATAGGGCGTGCCATTATAGTGGGGGTCGGGCGTATATGCAATCCTCAATAATCGGGATATTCAATTCACTATGGGAAATAAAATTAGATGTAGAGATGGGCACCCTTAAAACTCTTCTACAAAACCTGTTTTCTTCCGCTTGAAATGAATTACACTTGTTAATACCCCATACCTCTGCCCCCTATGTAGCTATTGGTCTGCACTGCATTTAAAAAATCTGCAGGAGAAGGAGAGCTCCTCCCTTCCGCGGCTGCAGCAAACTAAGCAGCAAATTAACTGCTCTTAATAATTTATTGGTGCTTTGTGTGACATGTTCGGTCCATGAACCATTATCTGTGAACGTTATTCCCAGATATGAAAAAGTGCGAGTGCATTTTAGATATCTTCAAGTCATTATTGGAAGCTTGAATAAGAACAATGCCATTTTTGTAAATGGTAATAGATAGATCAGCTCCTAGTCTTTGTGAGGGAGCGACCAAGATCTTATGTACCATAAGGAATGTTTCTGATTTCTTGTGTGTTGAATATCTTGGTCATGGCAGTGCGCCATTTTGCAATTGTTCTGGTATAAAATATGAAATCATTAACAGTAATGCCTTTTTTAAGGTTGAAGGAAGAATCCAAGATCAATGTCTCAGGGTAATTCCTCAGTAAATTGTGTTTGAAGTTTCTAGTTGCAGTCCTGGAAAGGTTGGAGGGGTATATTATGGAGGAGGAGTTACTACCTGCTGGTGTCAGGTTGGTTCCAGGCATATTTGGGTAAGCGGTAATAGTTATATAAATCACTCACTGGGTAGTCACGGATAATTGCCAGATTATCTATGGGATCCTTCGCTTGGATATAAAATACCAGCAAACAACTATGTCAAGGTCTAGCAAAGCTACAAACCTGAGCAGGACCTACAAATGGAAACAGCAGCTCTCACAACGAAATGAAAACAGTCATCAAAGAAGACAATGCGAACGAAGGAAGATCCAACGAAGATGAGTACAAGGAAGATCGAACTAAAGGATTGCCTAGGAAGTAGAATGGGACAAAAAAACCTAAGAACAGCCCCTAGCATCAGATTGTTCTGTTCGAAGGAAGCTCAATGACAATGTTATAAGATGCCCACCTATTTGCAAAGATGAGAACAGCCAAAACGTGGTAGTCCTATCTTTATTTCCATGAGCAGTGGTAGTCAAGTCCTCGCACCATTACTATAGCAAGAGGAGTAGCACAGGAATCTGCCATTTTGAGGGTGAAAGGCAGAAATGAAAGCAAGAAGGAGGGTAAGATGGCCGGGTCAATAAAAACAACAAAAGGAAGTCTGCCACATGCCCAAAGAAACCGCTTCAACAGGCCACCGAATGAGTCAGAACTTACTGCCGCAGGGCCGATTCCGGCACCAGCATGTCAAAAACGATGATTCTCCGGCCCCTCTCCATTCATGCTGATATTTAGACCATATGAGTGGTAAGACTCACTGGGACGGCAGCACGCCCACCCGGCAGAGTCTGAAAAAGCAGCAGTCGCCCCAGCCTCTCAACAGAGAGTCGGCCTCTCCTAGCTCCGCTCTGAACCCGGGAGGCAGGGTCCACAGACACCAACAACATGGGAGCGAAGGCACAACAGCATCCACAGCATTTCCCAGAGGAGTACCCAGCAAACAGGAAATCAGGCAAACAGATGTGGGCCAAGCCAAGGCAAAACCCCAGCAGGTCTCCAGGGAGCAGGCAGAAGAACCACCCGACTACACTCAACCATGCACACTCACTACCGGCAGAGCAATCCAACATGCACTCCTGAGCTCTCCTCGACCCACGGCCTTAGATTCATCTCAACGAAGGAGACTGCTCGATCACCATCGACGGCCAGATCAGCTCGTGGGAATCCAGAGCAGTGCTCAGAAGAACAAGACCGCTCGATCATCAGAACGACAGGTCAGCTCCTGGGCAGCCAGAGCAGAGCTCAGCAGACGATGAGCACAGCAGCGGTGAGCACGTTCTCAAACAATAATCAATCGTAATTGTAATCCCCCTTTCCTCTGGGTGTTTTCGCGCGGGGCTGTGTTCTGTAAGAATCACTGTCACCTCAGTCAACGCTCAGAGGGGAATTACGCAGCCACTCACTCACCCATACAAGCACTTACATAACCATTCACACATCCATACAAGCATTCCCACATCCGCTCACTTGCCCATACAGCTATTCACACAGGAAAACACCCTCCAATACAGCCACTCACACATCAACTCACTTAACCAAACACCCACTCAAACAGTCACTCACTCAACCATGCAGCCACTTACACACCCAGTCACTCACTCATACAGCCATTCAGACACCCACTCACTCATACAGTCACTCACACACCTACTCACTCACCCATACAGCCACTCACACAGCCACTCACTCACCCACACAGCTACTTACCCATTTATACACACATACAGCCACTCACACACCTATTCAGCCACTCAGCTAAATATATGTTAGAAATAGTATCACTCATGAGTGATGTAATATGTTAGGTCATAAGCAGTGCATTGTGGGGGTGTAAGTTATAATTAGCTCAGGTAACTGTAACTGCTGAATTTCTATGGTTTTGTATGAGTGAAATCTGAGCCTAACTATAACGTCCCTGTGACCTTTGTTTTTTAAGTGAATTTCTATGTTTTATTAACTAGTAGCAGCGTTTGTAGAGTGGTGGAGAAAGATGGCGGGGCCTCCGACAAGCTCTCAGCAATCCCGCTGTGTGGGACTTACTGGAGGTAACAGGAGGGCTTTTGGACCCCTAAGGACCCTCAGCATCAAAGAGGACTTCATCTCCAACCAGTAGTGTGCCAGGAGGTGCATTTGCAGAGTGGTGGAGAAAGGGGGTGGGCCTCCGGCCAGCTCTCAGCAGTCACGCTATGTGGGACTTACTGGAGGAGGTAACAGGAGGGGTTCTTGGCCCCCAAGGACCCTCAGCATCAGAGGGTGTGGGACTTCATCCCCCAAGCAGTGGTGCACCAGGAGGCATGTTTGCAGAGTGGAGGGTTGTTGCTGGAGAAAGGAGGCGGGCCTCTGGCGATTTCCCCAGGCCGGCTGTTTTTTTCTATTTTTTATCTTTTATTAGGAGAGGGGGCTGCGTGCCTCCCGGTCTCTGGGCTGATTTTGGCCTCGGGGACCCCATCCCCTGGCCCAGGCCTATTTGCAATGGGGGAGGGGGGCAAAATGCCCCCCTACCTGGGCTGATTTGTGCCCCGGGGACCCCATCCCCTGGGGCCTGGCATATTTGTATAAGGGAGGCGGGCCTCACGCCTCCCTCCCTGGGCCGATTTCAGCCCTGGAGAGCCCATCCCTCGGGACCCAGCCTTTTTTCAAAGGAGGAGAGGGGCTATGCAGCCCCTTCAATTGACTGATTTCGGCCACAGGGAACCCATCCTCCGGCAGCCCTGCCATGTCTGCTGGGTGCCCCCAGGGCACCTAGTCTCCACTGGGACCACAGGGGAGCCTGAAGGCCCCGCAGTCTCTGCCGGCTCCCCACCTCCAGTGGGAGCCGGCATTGCTTTCAGGCTAAACATGCAGTTCTCTGTGCCTGAAAGCAATTCTGCTCTGCTTCCAGCAAACAAGAGCATTTCTGAGCTCTTGCTTGCTGGAAGTGAAGCGTTTGCTGTGGCTTGGCGGGAGCAGAAAAGCTCCCACCAAGCCACAGCAAACCTCTCTGTCCCAGGTTTGGGCACCCCGGGACACAGCAGGAGCCAGCCCTGGGGGATGTTGGTCCATGAACGGGGCCACGCAGCCCTCATCCTTTGTTGTTTGTAGGGCCTGCTCCAGGGAGGTGGAGGTCTCAGGGAACAAGAACGGCCCAGGAGGAGGGCCGAGTGGCCCCCCTCCCATTTAAAAAAAATAAATTGGCCCCAGTAGGTGGTGGTCCCTGAGGCCCCTCATAACAAATTGAATTTGGCCCCAGAGAGGTGGTGGTCCCCAGAGCACTGGGAGGTGCATGAGGACCCCCTGATTTATTATTTCAACATGGCCCCGTGGAGGTGGAGGTCCCCGGGGGGTCCGAGAAGCCCCCCCCATAACAGTACATAAGATGTGGTGGTCCCCAGGGCATTAATAGGCCCCGGGGGGCCCGTGTGCCCCCCTCCTTTATTTTTAAAATTCCCCCGGGACCTGGCCCACCTGGGAGCCGATTACTAAAGAAACGTGGGAGCACACGCTTCTTTTTTTTCGGTGGGAACCGCAGATCCAAAGTGGCTCCCGCCGAAATTTAACAACACAAACAATGCTTTTTTGGCTCTGCGGGGTCCCTCTGGGACCTACCCCCCCAAGAGGCATAGGGGGTAGGGGTATTCCTACCCTGCCCCTTCTCTTGTTTTTAAAAAAAGTTCGTGGGACTCAGCTCAATCTGAATCCCAAGATGGCTGCCAACACTTCCTGGTTTGAAGTGCTGGCAGCCTATCATATATAGGGAAGTCAAAAAACGCTTTTCCTATGGAAACTAGGTCCTAACTATAACTACCTACTGGCGACTGTGCCAGTAGGTTATATATATATATATATATATATATATATATATATATATATATATCCACAAGAATTCCGTCACCCGCTCCAACTTCGCTGAAAAGACGGTACGGACCCAAAGATTAGTGCAGATAATTTATTTCATATCATAACCCAGCACTGCCGCCATGACGCGTTTCGGCCCTGAAAGGGCCTTGATCACATGACGCAACGAGGAAAATGTTTTTACTTTTAAAGTGACAGTGATTACAACACGTGACCATAGAACCATAGTTGCATAGATATAGAAAAAACACTCTCATATGGGCAAATAAACATATTGAGAGTACAACTTCCAGCCCAATGTGCAAATAGGCAAATAAATAAGTTATTCTCAAATATTGCGCTTAGATGCATAAATCAATTTCAAAAGAAGACATTTACCAATCAATTATCTGTAAAATACATAAAAGCTAAGTTAAATGTTAAAAGATTATTATTATGGTCACACTAAAAGCATAAATTCTAAAAACCGATGACATGGTTTAACCAATTAAGACAATGTGCAAGTAGGCACATGCAATTACACTTAAAAACAGGAAGAGTTTTCATGACTGTGCAAAATTCCATGCTATATGTGCAAATACGCTGCGTATAAAATATGCATCAATTCTTAAATACCCAAAATGTTTTCACTGATTGGCAATAATAGCGCATATTACATTGATAGACTTCCTGAAGTTATGACATAGGTAAAGGTGATGCGACAACATAGATAACGTGAAATATGCTTCTTCCTTTTCCAACATCACCTATAACAAACATATTAAGCCCCAGTGGGCATTTGTTAGTTAATTCACCATATGCATATTAGCTTCATACAGGATAATTGAGTATCAAACTATATAAATGAACACTTCTAAAAGCACATGCAGAAAATGTTTGGGCAGAGTATTAAAAAGGTCCCCGATATAGAGCACGCATTCAATTTTAAGTATAGTTAAATTGTCAATCATGGGCATTTTTCATTAGTGTAGATGCTCCATTGGTTACTTATGCTCCCAGTGACCAAATTTAACACTACAGATAAAGGCTGGAATATACTGCAACTTTGACTGTACGGTATAACTAAGAACAAGTGCCTGTGCATATGTGTGTGAAATTTCTTTTTATAAAACACCGTGTATATTAAAAATAGCTGTTATATTTAAAATCTAATGAAGAGGTCTGTGCAATATGTTTATAAATATTTCGTATTAGAATGTTGCACATAAAGTGAATTGATTCATAAGCAAGTATATAGATCATCACTGGAGTTGAGCCCGTTCGGCACCTTCGTATCCAACTCCAGGATGTATTTGGTCTCCAATCTCCTTAACAGCGCCTCTCGGTTGCCACCGCGTCTAAGTGGAGGAATAGTATCCACCACAAAGTAGCTAAAATGATCAAGGCAGTTTTTGTGAACTTCATTAAAATGCCTGGCAACTGGGTAGGCCGCATCGCTGTTACTGATTGCCCTCATGTGCTGGAGTATCCGCTTGTGCACCTGCAACTTGGTACTCCCAACATATTGAAGGCCACAGGAACACTCCAGCACATAAACGGCAAATTCTGTCTTGCATGTAAGTCTCTTGGAAATTGCAATGGGCAACTGATGAAAGGGGCTTTTGTATGTAGCTTTATTTTTACCATATCTACATGCTTTACATGTTTGACATCGGGTAAAGCCTTTCACATTCGATAGCCATGATTTAGCCACCGTAATTTCAGGACTGCTTTTAACCAACATGTCGCTCATGGAGCGTGCTTTACTGAATGTTATGTTGGGTGTATTCCTGAGAGTTTCACCTATTGTGGGGTCATTACGAACTACCACCCAGTTTTTATTAATTAATTTGCGCAGGACCCGATGTTGACGGTTATAGGTTAGAATCAACCGGGGCTGCTCAGCCCCTATTGTTGGTGCTTCTTTGGGTTCCCTTTCTTTCTTGGGAATTAGTGCCATAGCTCTGGGTATTGAGTTAGTTTTATGGATGGCCCTGTCAAGGATATCTGTCGAATAACCTCTAGCTAGAAACCTATTCTTGCTCTCAGTTTGGGCTGCTAAGCACTCTGCATCCACGCTACAGATTCGTCTGATTCGCAGCATTTCCCCAAAGGGAATGCTGCGAATCAAGTGGTCTGGGTGATGGCTGGTAGCGTGAAGCAACGTGTTGCCTGCTGTGGATTTTCGATGTAAATTAGTTTCGAGTTTTCACCCTCTGACTGACATATATTTCCACATCCAAAAAGTTAACTGTATTTTTGCTGATATTTGACACAAAGTGCAGGTTCAAATCATTGTCATTGATCTGTTCTATGAATGAGAGAGCTTCTTGTTCATTACCCCTCCAAATCAAAAATAAATCATCAATGTAACGATACCATCTGATTACATTATTTGCCAAAACATACGCAAATTTAGTTTTGAGGACCTGCTCCTCCCATAGTCCCATATGGAGACAAGCATAACTTGGGGAGAAGCAGGCCCCCATGGCAACTCCTCTCATTTGTTGAAAAATTTGGTTGTAAAATAAGAAAAAGTTGTTGGTCAGGCATATTAAGATCATATTCAATAGCATCCTGTTATGATTCCACATGCACATATGTTTTTTGTTAAGAAAGTACTCTACAGCTTTGATTCCATCACGATGGTGTATGCTCGTGTAGAGCGCACTGACATCCAAAGTGATGAGGACATAATCTTCTTGCCAAATTACCTCCTCCATCTTTCTTAGAAAGTCACTAGTATCTTGTATGTAGGAGGGCAGTTGTTTGACGTGTTCCTGCAAGAAGAACTCTACATATTTGGTGGTATTCTCCAATATACTGTCGCGTGCTGAGATAATTGGCCTTCCCGGTGGCTTGGCCGCGTTCTTGTGAATCTTGGGGATAAAATAAATGACCGGCATCACCGGATGGTCATTTTTAAGGAATTTAAATTCATCCCCACTTAACAGCCCTGCCCCCTTCCATGCTACAAGTTTAACATAGAATTCGCTCCAAGCTTCCCTCACTGATTTCATGTCACTACGCTATTATATATATATAATCTACTGGCGGTCGCCAGTAGATAGTTATAGTTACAACCTATTATCCATAGGAAATCCGCGACATTCTATTTGAAATAACTCTCTTGCCGGTTGACGTATCTTCGCAAAATTTTCAAACTTTATGGCCCGCTCCGGTCCGCTCCTACCCTGAAAGTCTCGGGGGATTCGTCAAGCGGGGGCCGAGAAAAAGGGGGTCCCAAAACGCGTTTTCCCCATGCAATTTTCCATAGGAAACTTTAGACACGGCTACAGCCCGAACTGCTGAACGGAATTACACCAAATTTGGCAAAGAGGTAGTTCTTGGTTCAGAAAGAACCCTTTTGTTAAATGGTGTAAATCCGTTCAGTAGTTGCTGAGAAAATCAAAAGTAAAAAGATAGTGATATCTATGGCCGAGTAGGGTCTGCGTACCCTCAGCGCACCCTGCGCGCACCGTCCCGATCACGAGCTGCATGTTAATTGGCTGTCAGCTGGCTGTCAACATTCCGATTCAGGAAATGTTGGCAGCCATTTTGTCCCTTGGTAGAACCGAGGGACAGAAACAAGTGCGCAAAGCGCACAAAGGGGGCAGGGTAGAAACACCCTGACCCCCTAGGTTTGCTCAGGGGTCCCACAAGGACCCCCTGGGCAAAAAATAAAAATATTTTTTTAAAAATCGGCAGGATGCGCTCAGGGTGCGCGAATCCTGCCGAAAGAAAATCGAAGCGCGGTCTCCCGCGCTTCGATTGCATTTGCCCCGGGTGGCCCAAGTCCCGGGGGCATGGTGGGGGGATAATTTAATGTGTGGGGGCCTCAAAGCGCCCCCAAGCCCCGGGGACCGCCACCCCCGGGGCTTTATTGAAAAAATAGTGCGGGAGGGCTCTTCTGCCCTCCCGCAGCCCCGGGGACCGCCACCCCCCGGGGCTTCTTTTTTATTTGAATAAGGTGTGGGGGGGCTCCAGCCTCCACACGCCCCGGGACCACCACCTCCCGGGGCACTTATAAAATAAATGTGGGGGTCCATTACGGACCCCCAGAGCCCCGGGGACCACCACCTCCCCGGGGCTGTGCAATTTAAGGGAGGGGGGCCGCGAGGACCCCCTCCTGGAGCCCTTGATGGCCCTGGGGACCGCCACCCCCCAGGGCCGGCTCCTGCAGTGTCCCGGGGTGCCTACCCCCGGGACACTGTAGTTTGCTCCCGTCCTGCCATAGCAAACTGTAACTGAAATCCCCTTCAATCCTGAGGGTCCCTGGGGGCCAACTAGCCCAACAGGTACATCCAGAAAGCGCCACAGAGCTGCGTTGCAGAGAGGTGTAAAAGGGGTGTGGCCTCTCTACACGTCTCTGCAACGCAGCCCCTGGCGCATATTGGCGGTTCCTGGTGGGCTAGTTGGCCCCTAGGGACCCTCAGGATTCAAGGGGACTTAATCCCCAACTTAAAACGCGCCACGGGGCGCGTTTGCACAGATGTCACCTCAGGCCCCGCCCCCTCCCTTCACCATTGTGCAAATATTCTTCTAAAATCATCCGAAATACGAATTCCGATTTACTCACCTGTTATAAGGAGAGACCTCAGTGCTGTATCTTTCAGTCCAGTACTGGTCCTGAAAAGTAATTTTAACCGTACTTACCAGTAACTTGAATTTCCTTCCATAGGATATCATTGCCTGCTTTTTGCTGAAAAAGTTTCTAAGTGTTGATTTTTGAAACCTACAAATATTCCTCTAAAATCAGCCGAAATACGAATTCCGATTTACTCACCTGTTATAAGGAGAGACCTCAGTGCTGTATCTTTCAGCCCAGTACTGGTCCTGAAAAGTAATTTTAACCGTACTTACCAGTAACTTGAATTTCCTTCCATAGGCTAACATTGACTGGTTTCACTTGGAAATTCTTCTAAGTGTGGAGTTTTGGAACTTTAAAATATTCCTCTAAAATCAGCCGAAATACGAATTCTGATTTACTCACCTGTTATCAGGCGAGACCTCAGTGCTGCATCTTTCAGCCCAGTACTAATCCTGAAAAGTAATTTTAACCGTACTTACCAGTAACTTGAATTTCCTTCCATAGGATATCATTGCCTGCTTTTTGCTGAAAAAGTTTCTAAGTGTTGATTTTTGAAACATACAAATATTCCTCTAAAATCAGCCGAAATCCGAATTCTGATTTACTCACCTGTTATCAGGAGAGACCTCAGTGCTGCATCTTTCAGCCCAGTACTGGTCCTGAAAAGTAATTTTAACCGTACTTACCACTAACTTGAATTTCCTTCCATAGGCTAACATTGACTGGTTTCACTTGAAAATTCTTCTAAGTGTGGAGTTTTGGAACTTTAAATTATTCTTCTAAAATCAGCCGAAATACGAATTCCGATTTACTCACCTGTTATCAGGAGAGAACCCAGTGCTGCATCTTTTAGCCCAGCACTGACCCTGAAAAGTAATTTTAACCGTACTTACCAGTAACTTATCTTTTCTTCCATAGGAATCCATTGTCTGGTTTTCAGCAGAAAAGTTTCAAAGTGTCGATTTTCACAAACTACAAATATTCCTTAAAAATCGCCTGTATGACTTAAACGCATTTTTTCAACTGTTTACAGGAGATGCACCAGTGCTGGATCCAGGATCCAACACTGAGTAAGAAAAAGTAACGATAACAGTTTTTACCTGCTAAGTGAATTTCCTTCCATAGGATAACATTGGTGATTCTATGAGGAAAAGTATCTAAGTGTCAACTTTTAAAATACAATAATATTCCTTAAAAATCACGAAAGTAACCAAAACGCTTTTACTCAACTGTTTACAGGAGATGTCCCAGGACTGAATCTAGGATCCAGTCCTGTGGTTAGAAAAGTAATCCATAAAGTAACTAATTGCATTTAACTAGAAATTCACATTGAGCTGAATGTTGCATTGTGTTTGAAAATGTGTTGCCCATTGCAACAACTGTAACTACTGTACTTAAAAGTCTATTGCCTATGTGCTAAGTATTTAAACTAAAGTAATTCATTCTGAGAAAGTATTTTTTGTAATGTAATGTATAATGTAATTACAATGTAATTTAAAAATAAATTATGTAAAAGAAATTGTTGCTAAAAATGTAGTAAATCAGTATGAAAAAAATTAATATAAAAATTAATACATTTAAAAAATGTCATTTAAAAAACCTTAGAAATTCACTAAAAAAACCGTAGGTTTCAGGCACGTTATAGTTACAAATTAGCATTTAAAAAACCTTTGAAATTCACTGAAAAAACCATAGGTTTCAGACACGTTATAGTTAGAAATTAGCATTTAAAAAACCTTTGAAATTCACTGAAAAAACCATAGGTTTTAGGGACAGTTATAGTTAGTTGGACATTTCACTCGTACAAAACCCGTGAAATTCCCCCGTTATAGTTAGTTCAGCTAACTATAACTCGCGCCCCGCAATGCACTGCTGATGACGTCACATATTACATCACTCATGACATGGTCAGTGACATCACTGATGACATCACTGATGACATCTCAAATGACATCACTGATGACATCATCCACGTGATAATCTGATGCAGCTCCTCACACCCTAATATAACCTTTGATACACCCAATCTAAATTACAGACTGCCATTCGCAAAACTATAGACACTCCAACACCAATAACTACATACCCACTCACTGATTCTTAGGTCTACACACACACATCCACTCACTCACCCGTACAGTCACTCATACTTATGGTCACTCAGTACAGGACTATCATATGCACTCTTACTCCTATATAGACACTCAAACACCGCCACTCATCCATAGAGGTACTCACACACCTAGTCAGTCATGCAAATAATTAAACACACTGCCATTTACTCACCTATACAGTTATACACACACCAGCTCACTTAATCATACAAATACTAGCACATTGTTACGCTCTTATACAATCACTGATACAAGCACACACTCATCCATACAGCCACTATCACAATCACTCACTCTCGCTTATAGATATTTATATACTCCAACACACATATATACTGGCTTTCACATATGTAGTTACTCACACATGTACCACTGGGACATACATTCACTCACTAACACACTCTTACACACACTTACCCACCCATACAGTCTATCACAGATGCACTCTTGAAACCATCCACCCAGTGAATCACCCACTCACACATCTATGCACAGAGTCGCACACACCCCACCCACACAAACACTCAGGCACCCATACAGATACTCAGACAACCAATCAATAACTCATATAGACACTCATGTAGCTATTCACAAACCCATGCAGCCACTTACACAGCAACAGACAGACGGATACAGACATTCACCCAGTTTAGTCACTAACCCATGCATTCAGTAAGATACGTTAAATCACTCACTTATAGAGTCAGTCACGCACCTACTAAATCATCCATACAGACACTTACACACCCACTCATTCTTCAATACGTCTTTTCCTATATATATTAAAAATATTTAAACTTTACAGAAACACACAGTCACTGGATGATGTCATCAGTGATGTCATTTGAGATGTCATCAGTGATGTCATCAGTGATGTCACTGACCATGTCATGAGTGATGTAATATGTGACGTCATCAGCAGTGCATTACGGGGCGCGAGTTATAGTTAGCTGAACTAACTATAACGGGGGAATTTCACGGGTTTTGTACGAGTGAAATGTCCAACTAACTATAACTGTCCCTAAAACCTATGGTTTTTTCAGTGAATATATATATATATATATATATATATAACAATTTAGTTTAATGTAACTTTATTTGCTATGGGGTTTTATTTTAATTCAATACCCCCCTTTATTTTCCATGGGAGGGAGTTGCACTACAGTGGTTGGCCATGTGTGGTGCTACTGTTTCTGTTTTTAGAAATAACTTACACTCAGATTTTGTGAAACAGCAAACAGTAGTAAACTTACCCAAAAGTGTAAATTTCTCAAAAGTGTAAGCTACCGTTGTGAACAATACCCATTGGGGCATATTCACAAGGACTTATCGCCGAGTTATCGGCACTTTAGCGCATCAAAAGTGGAGATAGATTTATCGCCCCATTCACAAGCGGGTGCAAACTGCAGACATCGCCAGTATTCCCGCGATAACTGCCGCAAAATCTATCTCCACGGGTGACACCACCAACTAACCCTAATGAGATGCAGAGTAGGCGTTCCCGTGCAAAAACACACGAAAACACCACTTCGCCACATTCACAACGAACTGCCAGGTCCGCGATGTGATTCAAAACCACGCGATAAGCCGCGGTAGCAGCAGGGATTTAACACCTGCCTATTGCTGGTGTTAAGCAGGACGACTACCTGCAGCAGGTAACGGAGCCCCGCCCACAGCCACACCCGAAGAACAACCGACGCCATGGAGCTACTCATCATGCAGCTTGGAGCCCCAACAGGGCCACAACACCCACCGCCACCACCCCCAGGACCGCCACCACCCCCAGGATCCGGACCGGCACCCCCCCTCTGGACTACCACTAAGGCAGCGCAGAGTAAGACAGCGGACCTACCAAAAACACACTAGTCTCACAGACCTAACGCCCGAGGAAGTCATTGCCCACTACAGGCTCAAAAGGACAACCATCCTCCGCATCATGACCCACATCGGCCACAGGCTGATGGTCCCAACACAGCGGACAACCAACATCCCTCCGCAGACAAAGCTGCTGCTGTGCTGCACATGTTGGCCTCTGGTACCCTCCAACCAACAGTTGCCAGAGTCGGAGGAGTCTCACAGCCAGCCCTATCAAAGTCCATCACACCTGTCCTGGATGCCATCATCAGCTTCATACCCCAGTACCTTTACTTCCCCCACACTGCGCAGGAACAGCTGGAGACCAAGCAAGGCTTCTACGCCATAGCTGGATTCCCTCACGTGTTGGGGGCTATTGACTGCACACATGTCCTACTTGTGCCCCCTGCGGACACTGCACACATCTACCGCAACAGAAAGCACACGCATTCCATCAATGTGCAGGCAATAGTGGACCACCGGGGAATGTTCACCAATGTCGTCGCAAACTACCCAGGCAGTGTGCACGATTCCTACATCTTCCGACAGTCCATCATCAACCAGCGCTTCCAGGATGGCGCCTATGGAAATGCACTGCTCGTTGGTAAGTACCAAATCAACACACCACACCTCAAATCCACCATCACACAACGCACAACTGTGGGAATACACACGTGACAAAACCACATACAACATGTCAATCAAAATGCCCACCTACCAGACACGACAACACAACT
The DNA here is from genome assembly GCA_963921515.1 of Calotriton arnoldi. NCBI lineage: Eukaryota > Metazoa > Chordata > Amphibia > Caudata > Salamandridae > Calotriton > Calotriton arnoldi. The sequence goes on along the minus strand of CAWUFW010014507.1, from coordinate 218,098 downwards.
CCATTGGGATCCTGGGCTTCCCATGTACACAAGCCAGCTACATCATGGCACCACAGCCACACAACAGCTGAATGTGTGGAGAGGCGGAAAGCAGGCAAGTGTGAAGGAGGCAAGTGACCCATGAATGGGAATGTACACAACGACAAGTGTGGCGTGATTGTGCCGGACAGACTTGGGTATGCAAACCACAGATATGTCCATGCAGACATTAACTGCTGGTGTCTGGAGAGTAGTGGACAGTGGACGCAACCATGTCACCTCAGGCTGTGGGGTAGATCGTGGAAATGTCGCTCGCTGCGTCATCAGCAACTGGCAGGTACGGACTTGGTGTTTGGCATGAGTCTGTAGCATTCATATCCGTCATGTTGCCGGACACAGCTGGTATGTGCCCTCTGCATCATGCCCTGGGGGTACACCTTCCACTCTCCCCCGAGACACTCCGCGACAACCACCTTTGATACCTACGAGACCCTGCTCTGCTCTCATGACCCTACCCCAGTGCCCCGCAAGTGAATGTATGATGATACAACGCGTACCATCACAACGCTGTATGTTACATCGCGGTCTTGACAACGCAAGTCGTTACATCGACTTGTGCTGGAGGGCGCTGGACTTAGGAATAGTGTGAATTACTATTTCAACTCCAGTCTACGTACAGTAGGGAAGGTGTTGGAATAGTAATTCACACTATTCCTTAGTCTAGAGTGCCCTCCAGTGCAAGTCGATGTAACGACTTGCGTTGTGAAAACCACGATGTAACCATACCGCGTTGTAATGGTTTCGTGGTAAAGGATGTTTCCCCCCGCAAGTGAGCGTCCCGTGGCGGTAGGGCCGTGTCGGCCGTTGTGCATCCAGGGCCACTAACTCTGTGCAACTCAAGTCATGGGCCCTTGCTGGTCAAACATTGCATTTCTGAGTGACTGATGACTGTTGTAGTTGTTGCCAGCACCAACCACTCCCTGAGGGCTGCCTTACACTCACCCCACACACAGCCAGCACAGGCGTCACTGGACTAGTGGGCCTGGCAACACATCATGCCGAACCAAGTATTGACTCTTTTCTCTCTGCACTGTCACAGGTGATCAAGGATATGCACTCTGCCCTTGGATGATGACACCCCTCCAAGACCCGAACACACCCGCCCAGAGGCAGTACAATGCGGCCCACATATGCACCAGGGGCATTGTGGAACGCACATTTGGCGTGTTGAAGTCACGTTTCAGGTGCCTGGACATCACAGGTGGAAGGCTCATGTACAGGCCAGACATCGTGTGCAAGATGATCGTTGCATGTTGTGTGTTGCACAACATCTGTGTACGCACAAATGCCCCATGGATCCAAGTGCCAGAAGCAACGGACGATGATGAGGACGATGGGGCAGGTGGCCCACATCCCACTGCAGCTGCAGCAGGAATAGCCCGTAGGAACACCCTCATTGCCAATTTCTTCACATGAGCACGTCACATTGTGACCGTCCCTGGCAATGATGGGACAGTACAAAATGTCCACAGGCACAGCATGTGTGAATAAAAAATGATTGCAGGTTACAGGTTGTACTCGTACATTGTCATGTCACAGTTTCCTGCTATGCCAGATGTGATTGGCCATGTTGTGCACATATGCGGCACCAGTTGTGTCCTGTGTTCTGTTGTGGAGGTGTTGATGTTTGTACCACGATGTTGTCAATGTCGAGGTGCCCTTATTCTTATGTGCGTATGCTGCACAGTGGGTGAGTCGCTCCTGCAGCTCTGATTTGGCTGCCACTTATCCCTTTCATGCGGTGTGCCTTTCAGTTCTGTGCTTCTACAGTGCTGAGATGTTGCAGACTTGGGTAACTTGTGCCCTTTGTCGAGTTGTGACTCTTGGGCATGGTTTGTCCGCAGATGTGTTGTTGACGTCAGGGGTTGTTTTTGCAGGTGGATGTGTCCTAGTGTGACCTGCTCCTTTCCGGTTGTGGTCTGCACTCAGCCACCTCAGTGTCGTGGCGTGCACATTGTCATGATGATTGGACTGCAGCCATGCTACTCATCATGTGGTGTCTCTTGCATTGTCAGTGTGGCTGATGTATATGCATGTTTGCTGTGTTTCGCACGTGTGCATGTGTTGGTTGTGTGATTGGTGATGTGTTGGGTGGGGGCCCCTTTGGGCACATGGTGGACGTGGGACTACTTGGTGTTTGTGTGTGTGCTGAAGTGTTCCCGTGGGATCAGGGACATGATCCAGAGTCATTGTGGGTGTGCAGTGTGATCTGCTTAATTGTGCATGTGTGCCATTGTGCCCATCTCCCCCGTCCCCCCACTCCCTGGTCGGTACGCACCCTGTTGATGTAGTGTCGGGTCATGTTGAGCAGTGTCCGGATCCCCTACTCCTGTCACCGTCTCCCGACTGATGACTGTGGCCATCATTTTCTCCATGTCATTCAGCTCCTGGTGTTCTGCTGGCCCCCCTCCTCCGAAGTGCGTTGCTGCTTTCATGTTGGCAGCGAGTTTCTGCTTGGTTTTGCCATTCACATCAATCCAGCGCCTCTTGTCCTCTTCCATTGTCCTCCTCGGCGCTGCGACGGCATTCACATGGTCCAAGATGGTGTGCCATCTTTGCCTCTTTGTTGCCAATGACACGTTGGAGGTGACGTACAGTTGGTGGTGGTGTTCTATCTCATCCGTGACGATAATCGGGTTTTCCTGCAGACTGTACCCAGTCTTCCTCTTCCTCTTCTCATTGCCCTTCCACGACCCCTGGATTCCTGGCTGTTTCTCCTTGGGGCGTGTGGGGTTCATGTTGTCCTCTGCAGTTGGTCAGGGTGCATCCGTAGTACTCCGCAGTTCATTTCCTTTTTGGTGGCATTTTCCGTATGCTGTTCTTGTGCTTTTTCCCGCATTGCGCGTGGGTATTGCTGGCCTCTCACTGGTTATCACTGTTTTCTTATCGCGTTTGGGTCCATCGCGACTTTTTACTCGTTGGGGTTTGTGTTTTTATATCTGTCGCGGTGGTTGTATCGCGGACATTGGCCGCGTTTTCGGGAGACTATCGCATGGTACCGCCGTGTTGTGAATTCCACGTTAACACTGGGTTATTTTCCCGCGATAGACTGCGATGTGTAAAGTTGCGTTAACCTTTTTTGGCGATGTTTAGCGCACGTTCTTGCGAATATGCCCCATTGTGTCTATTTCTTGTGTGCCTCTATCTTTGGGTAAATGGGCTCTAGAATTTACTAATAAATTTAACCCTACAGTATCTGACAGGAAGGATTGTTTATTGATACATGGTTTCTCCAGGTAAGTGGCGGGACGTGCATGGGTCACTGACTTTCAGTCTTTCCTAATCATGTTGGTAATCTGTTGTTTCCATCGGGCTGGATTTGTAAACAAGTATCACCCCGTGGGGAGATCGAGGGCTTTTTTGTGGGGAATTCACTTTTATTTGTCTGGCCTTTTGGTTTGCTTTCTTCTGAAGACATGAGTGTATTGTAGGTCTAAAACAATCCTCCAAGAAAAGGCTACATCTACAAAAGTACCCCTCTAAGATTGTCATTTAAAACTCCACTAATGCAGTATTAAATTTGATGGGGAAACAACACATGGGTGCCTGTTGACTGTGTGATTACTGGGGCCTTCCCATGCTGTAATCTCCCCTCCTCTCTCTACTACCACCACTGCATAGTGATCATCCAACCATAACTAGCTAACCTGGTGTACTCTGGAGCAGTCTGGATAATGGTCATAACGCTGCAGGAGGAAGTGCGAGAGATACTATCAGGGTAGGTTTTTTCTTTCTCCCTTTTATCTAGTGCTCCAAGAATTCCCCAATCCTCCTTTGTTACAACCTAGTGGGTATCCCATTTTCCAACTATTTCCAGGTATTACCCTTCACATCCTTGGCATGGTATTCCCCAGACTGTTTGCCTCCAAGCTCTGTTTTTGCTGAACTTTTTAGGACTGTGCACTTTACCATTGCTAACAAGCGGTAACGTGCTTGCGCTCTCTCCCTGAAACATGGTAAAATTAGACTATACCTGATTGGTACTTTCAATGTACTTATACGTTCCTAGTATATTGGACTACATGTACCCATTGCCTTTAAATTGAATGTTACTAATGGGCTGTAGCACTCATTGTGCCACCTACTACAGCAGCCCGGTAAAACATGTCTCAGGTCTGCCACTGCAGCCTGTAGTACAGTTTTAAACTGCCATTTCGACCTGGCAAAATAAACCCTTTTGCTAGGCCTAAACCTTCTTTTTCATATTTAAGTCACCAATAAGGTAGGCCCTAACCACTCCTTGGGCAGTGTGCATGGTATTTAGAAAGTAGGACGTGTATTTTAGCTTTATATGTTCTGACAGTAAAAAGCTCCTAAAGTTGTTTTTCATTGTTGTAAGGCTATCTCTCCCATAGACCAATACTGGGTTACTGTTGGAATGTGGTTTATTAGTAGGGGTAAGTAGGTGCCTACCACTAGTAATAAGGGCACAATCACAATATAAGGCCCAGTCAAGGTCTCAATAAATTATTCCTTTGCACAACCCTTGGTAGCTGGCTGAGAGCAGGCAGGCTTAACTTAGGAAACAGGTATATAAAGCATCTAAAACACCAATATATTAAATAAGTAAAATACAACACACAATAAAAATCCAACACAGATTTATAAAAAATAGGAATTATTTTTATGATTATAATAACACCAAAATGACAAACATCCAATGGAGGGATTCGGAGATATGAACTTTTGAAGAATAAACACTTTCTAGTGCCTAAAAGCTAAAAGCGCCACTTTGGGACATCTGGTCACACTTGAGATGATGCAGGTGGAGCTCTTTTAACTTATTTCTTTCAGGGAGCCCACTCCTTCAACTTTCACAGCAAGTCAAAGTCCTTTTTGGGCCAAAGAACAAAATGTGCAGAGGGTGCAGTCCTTATGAGTATAGTCCTCTCCTGTGCAGTCCAAGGGTCCAGCAGGGCAGTCCTTCTTCTTGTAGTTTCAAGGCAAGGATCTGAGTTGCTGGGCAGCCTGTCAAAGGCTGGCCAATCAGGAGAGGCTGCTAGAAGGCTGGATTTTGGCACATAAGAATAGCAAGTTCAATAACTTATTTTCCGTAATAGTTACAATATATCTAACATTGGCAAGTTGTTGGATTTGTCATAGGTATTTTTTAAGCCTTTGAATTATTATTTTAGCTCACTCCTGTCAATAGTTATACTTTGTTAAAGTATTCCCATGTTAGCCTATGGAAATAATGTGCTGCAATGGGGAGAAACTAATTTGGCAGTTTTTCCCTCACCAGAGCATAGAAAATATATTTTAAAATGTACCTGCTTATTTTAACCATGCACCCTATGCTTGGGGCACCATGGGTAGACTTTAGGGGTGACGTCTATGCAAAAATAAGGTCATTTAAGATTTTGAAAGTATCTTTAATTCCAAAGTCGAATTTTCACACACTTTTAATTTAATAGCAGTCTGCAACACAGGGCTGGCTTTTAAAAATGACAGCAGGCAACACAGCAGTGCACACTTACGTGCCTTAAATCAGCTTGGCCTCTAAACCTACATGCCCTACCAAACACTAAGGACTTCAGGTAGGTTGTCAGTACCAATTGTAATGTTACCTAGTTACCATGTACTTTTTACACAGAGCACAGGCCCTGGGTCTGGTTAGCGGAGCCCAGGGCGCAATAAGAGTCAGAAAACCAGCTTCTAGAAGTCAAAATGGGGCCAGAAAGTGGGGGGCACGCTGCAAAAAGCTCTGCCCCCCCCCACCCCCCATCCAACAGCCCAGGAGACTCAGCCTAACCCTCGGAGAGTTTCCCTGGTCTGTCAGGTGAGGAAGAAAGATAAGAAACTATGCAGTGTGCAGGTCCTACTCTGCCTTACATCCTTCTGCTAATGTCACTTCCTCTTGGTTGGAAGCTGACCCATCTCCACAGTGACAGGACCCATTTTAAACTGAAAGTTCATCACAGCTGTTTCATTTTCTTCCTCCCTTTTTAGTATGGGTAGTGAGGTGTCCACCTCCTCTATCCCTAACTTGGCTGGGGCAACACCTAGCTTACCCACAGAGGTTACCCAACACTTGACCAATCCTACCATGACCAACAGGGTCAGGGGGCCTAACTTACTTTTGGTCATGTTTCTGCCTCCCATGCCAAGTACAGTGCTGCCATGAAAGCCAGCACTCAACAGAGGCTACTATCAGCTGTCAGAATCCAAAACCGCACTGTAAACTCTCCACTGGACAGGGGGCTGAGCTGCTTTAGGGGCAACTGTGGGTTCCTGGAACCTCTTCTGCTCTTCAGAATAGAGGGCTACCACACCCTTCTTTCACTCTCCCTTCTGTCAGTGCAGGGGTGACACCCTGGTGCTAAACAGGTTCCTTTTTGCTCAGACTTCTTTATGGTCAGGTGAAGCCTCGCTAGTGCCAAAATTGGGTTTCTCCCTTACTGTGACAGAAGACCCTTAGATCACTGGGACTCTCTTTAAGAGTGGCTTGCATTTCCTCTTCTTTTTCCCTTTCTTTGGGACCCCAGTCTCCAAACTGTAGGGACTGGCTTCCCAAGAATTTTTGGTTGGAGGGTGCCATAGGCGACCGCCCCATCTGGGAACAGACCAACCTCTAGGAGGTCATTGCCCAGGATACAATCTAAGGGGAGGTCAGAACAGACTACCCCCTTATACCAGTCAAAGGTACCCTCCTTTTCTAGAAGGACTAAGGCTTCAGGTTTGGTTGTGACCTCACCTGTGGCTATCCTGGCTCTTTTTCTCTGTCCCGGCACATACCGGTCCGGGGACACCAACCTGCCACTCACAAGGGTGTGACTGACAAGTGTGTCTCTCAGACCAATGCCAGGTATCCCAATCACCTAAATGGAGTGGAAAGTGCCTACTCCCACCCTCAGGAATCACCAGCTTACCATCTGGACCTTTCTCCCAGCACAATGCTATGAGGGCCTCCTCACCTGAGGCGTACTCTTCTAAGGCAACGCTGGTCAGCCCAGTGCTAACCTTCTTCTTGGAACAGGTGGGGTCAGCCCTGAAGTGACCTGACTGATGGCAGACAAAAAAACACCCTGTTATCCAAGTATCTTTTTAGCTCTGGGTCCCCCTGCCTCTACTTATTAGAGTTGGGGTGGATCTACTCTCCTCCTTTTTAGGGTACCGGACTACTGAGTGAGTCTCTGTGGTGGGCTTACCGCCTCCCTCGTATGGTTTTTGAGAGGCCTCTCCCCCTTTTTGGAGTCTCCCCCCAGGACTTCTTAGGTACCCACCTATTAGCTGTCTCCCCCAGTTCCCTAGGACCAGACAGCTTAGAGTTAACTAGATATTGGTGTAACATGTCTGAGGTACAATTACTCAAAATGTGCTCCTTCATGAACAGATTATAGAGTCCCTCATAGGTACTTACCTTGTTACCCTGTATTCAGCCCCCTAGTGCCTTTACTGAGATCTCTACAAAGTCCAGCATGGGGTTCTGACTTTCTGGGTGTCCTGAACTTCATCCTGTACTGCTCTGGGGTGACACCAAATTTCCTGATCAGACACTGCTTCATGTGGGAGTAAAATTCTGCTGCTTCCCCCTCTAGGGTCAGGAGCCAATCCCTCCCACCTACTCAGTTTAACTACCACAGGAGTGACCCCCAGTATTTGGAGTGGACCCTTCTCATCTGAAGGGGCCCTTTCAAATGCTGTCAGCTATTTGTCTATGTCGTCACCTTCCTGAAACTTGGGAACTATCCCCTTGAGAAGTCTGTGACCAAACCCACCACCCCTTGACATCTCTTCATATTGCTCTTCTTTGCTGCCACCATTCTTTCTTGCTTTCGCCTCTGCCCACTTCTCCTTAGCTAGGTCCATCTTTTCCCTCTCAACAACTTTGTATGCCAGTTGAGACTCAAGCTCTTGCCTTCAGAGGGTCCTCTCTGGATCCTCTGTGGGGGAGCCCCCCTTCCGCCATTAGCTGAGTGCCTGGACCTAGTAATAGAGGCAAGGGACACTGTCATCCTCCACCTGGAGGTTGTTGGAGCGGTTATTTTACCCCTCCCCTTCATTAACTTGAGCTGGCAACAGCAGGTAGCCCCTTGGCCCTACACTGTGCCCTAAGCACAGCTACTGTGAGGGTAGACAGGTTAGACAAATCAAGCCCCATGTTATTCCTAGTTTTGGGTCACAAAAAACCTTTAGCACCAATTGAACACAAGAAGAATTTTAAAAAATCAAAAAATAATCAAAAACAGTTTTGTCCAAATTTAAAAATGTTTCAAAAGTCAATTTTTGTTCTAAGTCAATTTACTGGATTTGTAAAGATCTTTACTTAATTACTGTATGATGTGGTCAAACACAAGTACTGTATCCTACTAATGCACACCAAATGTTGGAGTGTAGCTTATTAGTAGGTGTAGATAGGTATCTACCACTAGTAATAAAGCCATACTCACAATATAAGGTCCAGTCAAGGTCTCAATCACTTGTTCCCTTGCTCAACCCTTGGTAGCTGGCTACGAGCAGGCAGAATTAACTTAGGAGACAGGTGTGTAAAGCATTTAAAAACACAAATACATTAAATAAGTAAGACACAACACAGATTTAAATAAGTAAGGCACAACACACAATACAAATCCAACTGATTTTTATTGTGTGTTGTGTCTTCCTTATTTAAGTTTTTATGTTTACGTTGATAATAGCTATTCATACTGAAACTTGGGTTCAAGAGCTTGACCCCAATAATGTATTCCAAGAACGGATTGGCTACCCCAAGGTTTTTATACGTGCAACACTTGTACGATGTGCCATCTGGGTATGTATAAGACAACTACTTTTGTGTACAACACTGGTTGTAGTCATAAGATAAATGTGTTCATCAACTGCTGTACCACTTTTGTGGTTTATGCCATTGTGTGTACATGTGGAAAGGTATATATTGGCAGCACCACTAGAGAGCTTAGACATAGAATATCAGAACATGTCAGAGCCAACAAAAATAGAGATACAGCTTATCCGTTATCTTTACATATATGCAATAGGGACACCCACTCTCCCTTTAGGTTCCATGGAATAGATGTAGTCCTGTTGGTGTTCGCCGTGGCAATAGGGAACAATCACTAAGACAACATGAAGCCAGATGTATTTCACGCTTACGCACAGTGGAACTGGGCCTTAATAAGGAACATGAATTCCGTCATTTTCTGTTGAAGTGAATCACTCGAATAAATTGTACAGGGCAGTGAGTTTTTGTTTTTAGGTTGAGGAGGTGTTTTCTGCAATGGTGCTCTTCTGTTTAGGTCAATGTGAGAATGTACAAATGTGGACCTCTAACTAATGAGTCTAATTTAATTTGAGTTGCCTTTGACCTATTTTCACTATGTGCCTTATTACATGACTGTTCGTCCTTTAAATATGGTTGATAGTGACTTTGGTATGGCAGTTTTTGCTACATTCTTGGTTCGTTTATGATGATGGTACTAGTTATAGATTCTGCGGCTTTTGCTTTACAACATTTCCACCATGCTTGATGACTCTTGTAGGAATGGTCGCAATGATGGCTAGTGTAGATTTAGCACTTCTTTTTGCTGAGATATCCAATGCTATCTAGATTGGACATTTTTGTCCTAATATAGTCACCGGTCATATTATAACATGCTGTTTATTTGCCTCACTTATGAGTGTGTCACTCTCGGGGATTCAGCTTGTCTCTAGGATCATTTTACTTTCTAGTAATATTGCTAGTCGCAGTTTAAGAATCTGTGACATTCCCAAGTACATTATTATCATTTCCAGGATTTGCTCATCATCAAATCATATAGTTTGTCATTAAGACTGTTCTATCTATGCTCATGATATTTGTTTGCGTCTACAGCACTCACTGTTATTTTGTACTGTAGAACGTTCAATTGCTATTGTTTTTGGTCCACTTCCAGGATGACCGACATTGGGGCTCTTTATGATTAGAGAACTGAAGGAACACTCCGGAATATGTGATTACCATATTTGGGAAATATGTAAAACAGTAAATCTAGCCTGGTATGTGAATTGTTTTGTTTCATTTAGGTTTAAGTAATCAGTTGATGTTTGTGGCTTTCTTAATTTGTTTTGTAAATTGGAACATTTATTTCTTATCGCATTTGGTGCCGCTTCAAGATGGCGGATGCTTAGGCTCCCTGTGAATATTTGTATGCATCTGGCAAGATGCATGGATAATTTCACGATGCTTTTGTGTGATTATTTAATCACTGCACAGACGACTTTCCGGTTTTGACATTGCTGAACACGCCAGGACTTTAGCGGTTCAATTTGAATCAAGCCGTAAAGGTAAGATGTGGATTTTGGATGATTGTTGTCTATGTATAAGTGTGCTCTTGGCCTGCAAATGGTATAAAACGTTTAAGAGGACAATACAGTGTGTGTTTTTAATTAATCTTAAACATGTAGAGATGTTGTAATTTGCGATGCTATTCTGCTGCCCACTCTGGCCCCTATTTTGCTTTAACTATGAATACATTGTCTGTGCTAGCTGGCTAGTAAACACTGCCGTTTCGTCTTGACACCGGCATCCGTGCGATAAATTTTGGCTTGCATGTGCCGGATGCTAATGTGATTTCTGCTACTTGAGCATCAAGTGTATTGCATTTTTTGAAACACCTATAAGAATGGCTTAAGAGCTATCTTAACTACCTTGCCATTGTTTTTGTAAATCAGCTCTTACGAGTTTGTTGGCTTTTCTCCATATGTTTTTGTGAAGTATATATGTATGGAAGTATGTCCGCTCAATCAGCTATTGATGGCGGTTTTGTCTATATAGATTACACTATCTAAATTATTGGTTTCTGCGGCCATGGCTTCTACACCAACCCCCAAGATAAACATTGCTTGGAGACACATTTGAAGTCTCTTTTCTCTGACCTCTTTTTGTTATCATATAATTCTGGTAAGCCGTTTTTTGTTAATTGGATAATAGAATACGAGAGGCCGTTCTTGACATCTCTTGGAGTGTGTTAACAATTTACGCATGTCCCTCCTTACAGATAGATTGCTAACACGGAATACTAAGGACCCTTTTTATTTGGGCAAGGACTATAGTCCTGTTGGACAAAGCAATATTTGGTAAGTGGCACTGGTCTTGCACTATGAGGAACTAATGTTTTGGCAAATTCTAATCCTGTGTGAAAGTTTGAAGTCACATATTCAGGCCTTATCTGAGGGAGAATTAATGAAATCCTGAACTTGAGCATCAAACTAAACATTTAACGCTATTTATTGTAGATTAATAAGGGGAGACTGAATATATTTAAAACAGTTAGTTGGTTATAAAAATCTTGTATGCCAAAAGTTGTGTATTAATGTTTTTTGTTTACCTGTTCTCTTTTCTTGATGGAATCTTTTCTGTAGTAAATGTATAAATATTGTCATTTGTAATGTTTAATATTGTCTTAGTGGTTGAGTACATGTAATGTCATTTTGTTATACATTATGTTTTGTTTTTTCAACATTGTATGCATGTGATTGCAATTATGTTTGTTATTATGGTTTGTAAGTCTTTGTTCTATGTGTCTTTTAACAACCCTGAAGAAGTCCCTATGTGGTGGGACGAAACGTGTTGGCTATATACGTGTGTCCTTAATATGAAGCAACTATTAAAAGAAAGAATACAACAAACATACAAGTCAATATGATGCCTTATTTTGGGGGGTTTTCTCTAACATACTGCTTTTTTGATTGATTTATTGACAATGAGAAAGATGTGACTTCAGTGATGTAGCTTGTCTTATTACCTAACTATTAGATTAAGATAGTGCTCCTTCTCCTACTAGCTTTGTGAGTTTTACTATTTGGATGTTTTTAACGGTTGACCCTGGAAGAGAGCACAACTACATCTGGAACTATACAGAGTGCAGCATTACATACCAAACCGTTCTTTGCATTTTCATTGGTAAACATAGATTGATTGCTGTACTTAATGTTGAAAGTAAACTATTTGCTAGAACATTTTCCCTAAATTTGGAAGACTGCATTGATGAGAAAAGGTTAGTTCCTGTTTTCTAGGATCCGTTTTAGAAGAAGGTGTCAACTGGAGATAGTGTTACAGTGCAGTTCCTGCTTGCCTCAGGGGTATTATGTAAGAAAGAAAGCATTCTCTGTTGCTATCTTGATTACAGTGCGACCTATAGCAAGATTGATTACTCATTGTTCTGGTGAAACTCTACAGGAAGAACACAGATTCAGCTCTGTTTAAGTTGATAATAGCTATTCATACCAAAACTTGGGTTCAAGAGCTTGACCCCAATAGTGTATTTCAATAACGGATTCAAGCAGGGGTGAATACTTAATCCCTGTTTATTTAATCCTTATATGACTGATTTAGCCACTCACCTTGCAAAGGCTATTAGCTTCCCTCCCCCACTAGGTGGTCCTCACATAACTATGCTAGTCTATGCAGGGGATATTATCCCCCTGGACCAAACCCCAGTTGTCCTTGGAGTCAGGTGACCTCATTATGGAAGTACCATAATTTGGATTACTAGTGAATCACACAAAAACAAGTTATATCTTTTCGTAGTAGAAAATCTAACTACAATTCTATTACACAAAGTCATAGACTTGATGTGGCTACACATTATAAATATTTGTGAGTGACTCTTAAGAAATCATTCAGTTGGAAGTCACATCATTGCTCTCCAAGTTAGTATCTACTGCTCAGAATTAGGGCACTTTAAAAGTCAGTCTTGTACTAAAGCAAGTCAGCAATTGCTTAAGGTTTTTTTAGGGTAAGGTGGTCTCAATGGTGTTGTACTGCTCAATGGTATTTATAGTTATAATTGTAATGATGTGCTAGGTAGGATTAAATATAAAGAATGTATAAAGCTCGTCCATGTTAGCCCAATAGCATCATAATGTTTATTACTACTCAATGTCTGTATATCAGCTATTGCAATAAGATCTGGCAAGTGTTTTAATGTACAGTAACCAGCTCTGTAATATTGAGGATGATTTATTAGCCGCAATAATTTGGAAAGGACTAGGAATCTTGTAAAGAGGACTCAATCCCCATATATCGCTTAATTTACAAAAAGTACAGTTTAGAACTGCATTGGCATGACTCGAATGTATCTAATGCTACGATGAAAGCTATAATCAAAGACAGTGTGTTAAAGTCTAGCTTTTGGTGAGACATTGATAAAGTGAATATATTTAAAATTGGGTCTTCTTTAATATTCCAGCTTATCTATTTCTCGGTCTAAACTCCCAAATAAATAGAACATACCTAGGGAAATGAACACAGCACATTGATTTACTAGAGTATAATAGCCATTGCAATATGAGTGATAAACTCAACAAGAGCTGCCACATGTGCACTCTACAAACAGAGGGCCTCATTTACAAGAAATGACACATCACTGCGCCAAGGCAGCGATGAATCAAAATCTCTTGCGCCTGCGTTAAAAATCCTTATGATGCCATGGATGCACCATATTTACAATACAGGGCTCCATGGTGCAAGGTCCCAACGATGTGTCAGTAATTCTGATGTATCCATGGGAAGGATGCCGCAAGGCGTCCTGCCCAAAAGTGGCACATTGCTGTAGTTTGTCATGAAACTGACTCAACTACAGCAGTACATCAAAAAACAGAGGTGATGCATCAGTTTTGACTGACGCAAGTAGCCTACTATATGGGGACCAATGTAAAAGAGTGTGAAAAGGTGAAAAACTCACCTTGTGCTCTATTACATTGGTCTTGGATGTCACGCATACAAGTGGGCATAGTGTACTTATGTGTACCACCATGCCCACGTATGTATGACATAAGTCATTGATATAGTGTATTGTGACATGTACTGTGTTATCCACCTTATGTGTGCACTTACCAGTTGGGGGGGCTTGATTTCCTCGCAGATTCCATCGTTGGAAGTGACTTCAGCTGGTCAGATACCTCAGCCACAGCCAATGCGTCATTCCTATGCCTGGGTTATTGAGACGTAGGAATTTTGGAGCATTGCTAGCGCAGCGGCCTTCTTCCCGGCAATGTGTCATTTTAAACAAAATTCATAAATACCACTACATCAGTTTTAAGGGAGATTTTCCAACAGAACGGCTACCTTGCATATATTAAAAATAACGCAATGCAGCTGATTCCGACGGAGGAAAAAACACGATGCAGGCCAAAGAAAAGTGGCGGAACAAGGACAGCGCCGCCACTGAGTCAAAAGAAAATGACGCAGCAGCGGCAGAAGCTCCTTGTAAATAAGCCCTAGACTCTAAAACACATTATCACAATTTGTCCAGGAGCGAAATTCTTACATATTGGATACCTGCACCCTATTTTCAGGGAAATTGCAAATAAGCCTTTCAAAGAGGTGAAAAGTCTGAGTGGACGAATCCACACAATTATTTATTATACCGTGTAATTGATGACCAAGGCGATAGAAATATTAAATATTTGTACATCTTGTGCCAAGTAGGAGAGTCTCAGAGGAGTGCCTAACACCTTTTAGATTCTTTAAGAGTAAGCCTTCTAGGATCCTTCTGATCTAACATAATGCCTGTGTTTTTAACTTTTTTTAGCATATTTTTGGCCTTTGCTGAAACTTAGCATAATTTAACATACACAAATTAGAAGGAATAGGGAGGAGTATTTACCACACTTGGAAAATACCATTAGGTATCAATGACCACACTACGTTAGACTTTAAGGAGTTCTTGACCTTACCTAGAAGCTTATATATTGCACTCATTAGATTGTGTTAAAAATTATTGTAAATTACTGCGTTTTTATCACAGGGCATCAATCCTACATTTTTTTTTGCTCAGAAACCTTGCATGGAAGTAGCATTAAAAAGAAGGAATCTTGCTTTCAGAGCCTACGTGTAGTAAAGAAGCACTTCCGCGTGATTGCACAGCAAAACATGCCTTTTTATCTGCCACAGTCTGGCGTTTCGGAACACTACTGCGCTTTACACATCTCCAGACAAAGAAAACGAGCAAGGAAAGAATTTCAAGAACCATTATGATGTGTCACAAGACGCAGAGAAAGAAAATTTGGGATGGCTGACAGTAAAATGGGGAAAACAGATCAATTTGTTTGTGCAACATATAGCTGGCTGAAGGCTGACAGCCCATCTCACAGCTCATTGCACAATTTAAAGTTTGTAAACCTCATGCCTGAGAGCTCATTTTCCACTAGAAGGAGAGGGATGAGGACTAGAAATTCTTCAATTTCTATTTTCTTTCAATAGCAGACCATCTTCCGCCTGCCTCTGCTAACTAATAGCAAACTCGCTACCCTTCTCTTTCAGCCGTCAAAACAAAAACTCTGTTTTTCACCTACTATTTCCTCTCGCCTTCTCCACATAACCATCGTAAAAAATAATAATTCATCTGAGCAGCAGATTTACTTTATGTAAAAATGTCATAACATTCTGTAAAGGTGATACTGTCCCTTTTTTTATGCAATTTATACATATGTGTGCTGATCAGCAATATGTTAGACTGTTTGTCCACTGTGCTTTTATTATCAATAGCAGAATTACGCTAAGTAATCACAAATGGCTTTCCAGTGGACAAAATGTTGTTTATAATCATGTTATTTTACAGGCGCTGTGATCCAATGCTCTCTTTTATCGAACCTAAAAACAGTTAATTAGTCCTATAATCATTGGTTTTTACGTCTGGTGCTGCCAAATAACTCTTGCTGCTTTATACACAAAGAGTGCACTTCAGTCATTGGATTCTCTTGGTCAGTCAGTGCTTGTTTAAAATATTCATCACGTTTTGGAGAGCCCACCTAATTTTGTGGATGTTTACTTCTTCGGGGGCGGCTCCTCCGCTAAGGTGGAGGAGTGTCGCCCCACAGTTTTTTTAGCAGGAAAAATAAAATTCATTTTATTTTTCTCACATTCGGGGCTGGGTTGGGGCAGGCTGGAGGCACAGGGGGAGGAGTGGTTTGCACACTCCAAGTGCGCATGACTGCTTGGCCGTCAGTCTCGGGCCGGCCAACAAGTCATGCGCACTTTGCCTGTTCCCCACCAGGCTGCATTACACAGCCTGGTGGGGAACATGCCCAGGCCCCCAGTCCCCATCTGAGCACCAATCCACTGCACTCAGACCAATCAGAGTGCTTCATTGCAGTGTTGTGATTGGCTATGGGGAACCTGAGTGCTTCCTGGTTCCGGGACTCACCGGAGAAGCAGAGGAGAGACGCGGACAGCGGAAGCGGTAAGTGGTATTTTTTATTTTTGCCCCCCCGCCACCTTCCTTCCCCCACGCCTCCATCCTCATCCCTGCCAGCCGCTACTGTACTTCTTTTATGTTTACAGATAACATTGGCGATTGGATATCAGAGTAGTCCCCTAGGTTTGGATATCAGTGTAGTCCCCTACAATTGGATTTCGGAGTAGTCCACTACAATTGGATATCAGTGTAGTTCCCTACAAATTAATATCAGTGTAGTTCCCTACAATTGGATATCAGAGTAGTCCCCTACAATTGGATATCAGTGTAATATCCTACAATTGGATATCACAGTAGTCCCCTACGATTAGATATCAGAGCAGTTTCCTACAATTTGACATCAGAGCAGTTTCCTACAATTTGACATCAGAGCAGTTCTCTACAACTGAATATCAGAGAAGCTCCCCGCTCTGTGATGGAAGAGGCACAGTGAGTCACAAAAAAACATTTATTGTCAATGCCGATAGGTCTGTCTTTAAACAAATTTTGTATGGGAATGTGAAGGATTACAAGTGAATAGCATGAAAGTGCATATGCATTTGTGTGGAAGCAAAGAACTGTAGAATAATATAGATGAAAGTTAAAAGGTCAGTGACGGTTGCACTGTCGAACCAGACCTAGGCATCCACGTAGGTTCATGAGTGCCCTCCTATAATCTGTGCTGCTGCCAGAGAAAAACACCATTAATTATAGAGTTACCTAAGACAATGTAATAACATTACAATGCCATGTCTGTGCCCCTGAACGTTCAAGTTCGGGCAGATGGGTAAATTAATAAAAGGATCACAGCTGTGTGGAGAGCAAGCACTTTTTTGTGTAGGACACAACTTCTGTCCAATCAAACCATGTACTCCTGGCTCTCAACATGAGGGCAGAGCATAAGCCCCTTTCTAGTGATGCTCACATAACTGGTGACAGCTGCAGTGTGAGGCCAGACCATAAAAAGCTATACTGCTCATTGACTGTGTTGAACACAAATATCATCACATTAAAAAGGAAATCCCCTCATCTAAGGTGGCCACCATCTGAGCATGTTGTATTGCCAATCTTTGATGAGCTATGTTCTTCACAAAATTAATGGTCTTCACGTGCCATGGTCGGAATATGGGCAGGGATTTGCAAGCCAATGTGCAGCAAGGCAAATACAAAGCGCCAGTTTTGGCCTCATGAGAAAGGCATTGGGAACACGACATTACGCCCATGGTAGATTCCTGTGGGGCGGGCACTGTGCCATTGCCTGTCCCTCTCCAGCTTGAGTAGACAGTGAGACGCTGCATCGACTGAAGAAGTACTGAATTCAGATTAGACCACATTTCAGTTTATAAGAAACATTACGATGTCCATTTAGCGAAGGTGTCTCATTTGTCTGTGATTCTCACACCACTTTCTCACAAACAATCTGAGGAACAAGTAGGGTCTGCTTTTTAAAGAATTATCTCATGTTGAGAATTTGTGCATATACTGGGACTAGGAATCTCAGAAGGTTAGGTTATAACTTTCTGGTTGTTCCTCATTTCAAGAATGGGTGGGTGACTATCAGGGTAAGCTAGATACACAATAAAAGATAACCTTTCTCACTCTCTGGTAGCTTGGCACAGAGCAGTCAGGCTTATCTAAAGAGGTAATGTGTTAAGTAATTGTGCAGCACACACACATAGTAACACAATGAAAACACCACAAAAATACTCCACAGAGGGTTAGAACAACAGATTATATTGTTATGAGTAAAACAAGACCAAGGGGGCGTGGCTAACCTCCAAGCATGGCGGACGTGTTCTAGCCGAGTTCTGGGCCGGGTCCTGAATCCTGGAAAGAACTGAGCCATTGCTTGGCCATCCGGACTCCTACGCTGCCTGGCGTGCTCCCTGTGCCCCCCAGGCGACACCGTGGGGGCAAAAGACGTGTGCTGCCAGAGCAGAAATCGAGATATGCTGGGGCAACGTTGACGCTGCAGCTCATACCACGAGGGCGGCCGCTGCCGCACTACGCAGCACCGGGAAGAGAGTGGGCCGAGAGGAGGCTGGTGTGCGGTGGGCCAACGTGCGACTGGAGCACACATCGCACCCACTGGGGGCGCCGCGGCTGCCGATATTGTTGGCGCACAAAGTGAGAAGGGTCTGACTTCGGCTGGGAGGTCCCGTCGGTGGCCACTGAGCGGGACGGAGTAGTGGTGACCGGACCCACTCTGCTCGGACGGCCGTGTAACACCGGCTACTGCCGCTGCCCGGTCCGGCGTTGGCGGACGACCCGGGGGGGGGGTCGACAACTGTGAGCACTCGACGTCACTCTCCCCGGCCTCGGAAATTGCCATCCCACATCACCCCTGGGGACGGCCTACATGGAATAGCTTCTGGGGCGCAGAGCTGCCCCGATCGAATTGGGAGGACAAGCTGCGGGCCGGTGACTGTGGAAACGGCCGGAGCGGGTCCTGTTCCACGACACTTGCAGCAGGAAGACGGACAACGCCATGGGGCCTGCGCTGATGTCCCGTAATGGGAACTGTTGACTTTCGGCCTCCTCCACTTGGGCCGCGATGAACAGTGAGTACTGTGCCCCGCAAGGTCTCGTCGGGCCGCGCGAGGCCCCTACACTGATCTGATCAGGCTGAGCTGCAGATAGATACCACCTTGCTCACTTTCCCACAGCCCACTGAGGACACTGCAATGCTAGTAACCCTTGCCGGGCGCAGGTGAATGAGATTGTGGACGGTGACCACCCTACGTGCGCAAAGCCCACCGAGAGGTGATTGATTGGGCTCTGATCTGGCGCCGCATGATTGGGAAGGGTACACATGGTAGGGGCGCCACAATCTGCGATCAACACGCGGGTGGACGGACTGATATCCTAACAATACACAGGGCGCACCTATTGCGGGACTTGGGGCGCACCAGGGGGAAGCAATCAGAGCCCCTTGCTTCAGGAGGGCCTGACCACAATGAGCAAGATGACGCAACCAATGTCCCAGACCCAGACTGTGTCCCACCAACAGCTCTGGGAAGCCAAGTAGATAAGCTGGACTTAATATTGCAGGAAGTGCGCGACTCCAGGAAGGCGATTGAGCAGCAAGTGAGTGCCCTCACCACAGGCTTCACGCTTTTAAAGGCCGATCATAGTAAACTGGCGGAAACTGTAAAGAATAACAAAATGCACATCACAGATATATTACCACAGCAAAAAGCTCATTCAGCGCAAATTGAACAATTATGGCCCCAGCTCTCTGGCTGCAGGACAGGGTGGATGACGCCGAAGGGAGAGCTCGGCGCAACAATGTGCGGATTGTGGGCATACCGGAATGCAGCGAGGGATCGAATCCCACCCAATATATTGAGCAATGGTTGCGAGACACGATTGCGCCAGAGGGACTCACCAAATTCTTTAGTGTTGAAAGAGCACACAGGATACTGTCGCGACCCCCACTCCCTGGTGCGCCGCCTAGGCCGATAATAGCGCGCATCCTAAATTTCAAAGATCGGGACACCTTACTACGCGCCGCCAGAGAAAAAGCCACGATTCAATTCGAGAATAAGCGTATCTCACTATACCCGGACTTCAGACTGGCAGTGCAGAGGCTGAGAGCATCGTTCCAGGAAGTCAAAAAGCAGCTTATAGGCCACAATTTGAAATATGTTCTAATATTCCCGGCCCGGTTAAAAGTAATTTATGAGCAGAAATCCCACTTCTTTGACAGTCCGGAAGAGGCTGCGGAATGGATGGAGGTCACGTTGTCGCCGTGCCCGTCTCAGAGTTCGACTCAAGCCACAAAGCAGAAACCACGTAAATCTCAGAAGACTGGGCGCGACAAGTCCAACCGCAGAACATCGCCCCATCCAGACGCTAAAACAAGCCCGTCCCCAGAGCAAATAATTGAAGGCCAGAAGTCGGAAATACTAGCGGCTGCAGCACTGGATGAACAGGCTGTAATCTCGATGGCTGGATCACTCGATTCTTCTGAGGGCACTACTTTACACTCAGACTCCGAAAGCAGTATGGCTCTCTTTCCTTCTGTCACCCCACAGACAGTGAATGACTATTTGGGATAATGCACTTGGTTTGTAATCACGGGGGCCTGGGAGGCCAGCTGAAGGTAGACTCTATGATACATTCTGCATATATTGTCCTAGCAATGCTTGTTTATATGATGTGATAGGGCCCGAGCTTGGCCGGCTGTGGTCTTAGTTCGGTGTATTGCACCCCTATACTTACAACAGATTATGGTTTCCACCTCCCCCATTGCAACTGCACTTCCATATCAGTTGCTAGGATTTCAAGTTGTACTTACTATCATGGTTTGGTCCTCTGCCGTTTTGCGGGGAAACCTGTATTGGGGATTGTTATGGGGTACGTTCAGACAGACTCACTCACTGAAATTTCTATCATATGTCCTCAAGGCCTTATGGGGATAAGTCTGTCACAGCACCACTTACCGCCACATGGCTAAGACGGGGAAATACACGTCACGACCTGGAATTTTAGGGGGATGGGGTCTGTGCATAGGAGGCATAGGATGTATGCCCAGCTAAACAGGAGGAAGACTCACATTGTACTAATGCAGGAAACGCATCTCACCCACTCTGAAGCCACTAAGTTACGGAAAAAATGGAGAGGGCAGCTGTTCTGTACATCTTACTCCGCATTTGCGAGGGGAGCAGCCATATGAATTAGGAGCGGCACCCATTTTGTGGTCCTGGAACAGAGGATAGATACTAAGGGCAGGTATGTGCTGCTCCGTGGCACACTGGATGGGGAACACTAGTACTTGGTAGTATATACGCCCCCAACGCATCACAGGATACATTTTTGGGGACACTCAACACAGTTCTAGCCGACTGGGAGGGTATTCCTGGATCATGGGTGGGGATTTTAACACAGTCCTGAACATAGACTTAGATCGCTCACACCCACCACTATTAGGGGCCAGCAGTAAGAAGCAAGCTGAGGCATTGAAGAGGTGTGCAGAGGGATGGGCACTGGGCGATGCATGGCGTGTACGCAACCCGGCAAGCCGGGAAAACTTGTTTTATTCCCGACCGCACATGTTACACACACGAAGTGACAGGGTGTTCTGTACTATACCACTAATTGCACACATTACCCACACTACTTACCTTAGGAAAACGCTGTCAGATCACAATCCTCTGGAGGTAGCGCTTACCTGGGGGAGAATCCCCACACCGGTACCAACATGGAGAATGCAGCCCTTAACGTTAGAGGACCCTGTATTCCTCACCAACCTCTCCAACGCCATATCTCATTATTTTACAGAAAACACAGACACAGCAAGCTCACGACAGATGGAGTGGGAGGACTTCAAGACGGTCATCTGAGGGGTGGCCATTAGTACCAAAGTGGGAGCCCGAGTCAAATTAGATAGAGAGCTACGGGAGATAGAAGATCAATTGGGTAGGCTTGAACAGGCCGCAGCTTCGGACGATACAAACAAGGCTGCCTTGCAAGAAGCTCATATAAGACATGCAGAACTCCTAGTACAGTTACGAACTATTGACTATTGCACTTACACTCAGAAACACCAGGCAGAGGCGGAAGGGCGGGTGCCCTTCTGGCGAGGATTATAAGGGATACACCGGCCACTGCCCCCATACACGAGGTCAACACGTTAGAGGGAACTACAGTTAATATGCAATTAGACATTAATACGGCCTTTAGGAGATATTATGAAGCACTGTACGCGGCACCAGCAGAGCTCCAGGAGGAGGAGTTTGTAAACTTCCGCAATGGCCTAGAGTTCCCCCAGCTTCTGGAAGCACAAAAATAAGAGCTGGCAGCTCCCATAACAAAAACTGAAATTAGATCAGCAATTAAAGATCTCCCACGAAACAAAACCCCGGGCTGGATGGCCTACCTGTAGAGTTCTATGAGACTTTTTCGACACAATTCGTCCCCCACCTAGAAAAACTATACCACGCAGCACTAGAGACAGGCTTCCTACCCCCCACTACACGGCAGGCATTGGTTGCATTCCTCCAGAAGCCCGGTAGGGACCCCACGGACATGTCAGGATACCGTCCCCTTTCCTTATTAAATACCGACTATAAGATCCTAAGCAAAATTTTGGCTCGTAGACTACTCCACTACTTACCACAGCTGATACACATAGACCAATTTGGCTTTGTCCCTGGCCGGAGCACCTCTCTCAACAACAGGCGTTTACACCAGGTACTAACCTCTGCTCCGGTGGATAGTGCTGAGGCGGGCTGTATCTCACTAGACCTGAGACAGGCATTTGATACTCTGCACTGGAGCTACATGCTGCGAGCCCTTCAGCAGTTTGGGATACCATGCAAGTATGTGAATTGGGTCAGGTTGCTGTACATGGATCCCACGGCACGGGCCCGCACGGGGGCCCACATCTCACAGCCCTATCTGGTAGCTAGAGGCTTGCGTCAGGGATGCCCTCTATCGCCCCTGCTGTTTGTGTTGATGCTCGAACCACTGGTTAAGATACGTGCGGTTGCAATAGACAGAGGTATTAAGATGGGGACTACCACTCATATTCTCTCCGCTTACGAGGATGACATAATACTCTACCTTAACAATCTTCAGGGCGCCAATGAGCCCCTACCCACGGTGTTTCAGCAATTTCAAGCACTCTCAGGCCTATCTATAAATGAGTCAAAATCATGCTTAATATTTTAATGATACGGCACGGTTAGAGCCCATTCACTTTGGCCACTGGGCGTTTCCCATTGCGTCCGTCACATTTAGGTACCTTGGCATATAAATATATAGGGAGCCGCGGGACCTGTTAGACGGCAACCTGGGCCATGCCATTAAAACGCTTAAAACCCAAATAGCCTTCTGGACCTCACTGCCGCTTTCAGTGGCGAGGAGAGTGGCTATTTCTAAAATGGGTTTGCTCCCTAGACTGCTTTACTTCTTTACCAATTTACCGATAATAATCCCGGCACACATCTTTACAACACTAAACACGCTCCTATTGGAGTTAATATAGGGTGGGGGTCGTAGGAGAGTAGGACTTTCGAAACTTCAGCCGGGCACAGACCGGTGAGGCCTGGGTGTTCCGGACTTCAAGGCATATTGTTATGTGAGCCAACTCCAGTGGCTCTCATACTGGATAGCAGAACGCCACTTGCAGGAGATAGGGATGTGAAAGAGAACATGGGAAAGAGGTGCGCTCCACACCCTGATGCTGCCAAGAGGTAGGCCTCTGTTGACAGCACCTTCACTGTTAAAGGTGGCTCTCTCTTACTGGAAGAAAGCTATCCATTATACTAATGGTCTGCTTCCCTACGCCCCTAACATCCCAATGCTAGGGATCCCCACACCGTCCAGAATAGTCACCACCAGATGTCTGACCAAATGGTCGGACGAGGGAGTAAACATGATTGGGATGCTGTTCGCCGATAACACGCTAATGGACCACGAAACTTTTATCAGGGAGGAAG
This sequence comes from Calotriton arnoldi, assembly GCA_963921515.1. NCBI lineage: Eukaryota > Metazoa > Chordata > Amphibia > Caudata > Salamandridae > Calotriton > Calotriton arnoldi. Next base: position 194,460 of record CAWUFW010014507.1, on the reverse strand, counting down.
GGGTTCCCAATTCTCTGTATATCCTCCACGCTAGAATTAGCAGATATGTGAAAAGTACCTGGTCACCAGACGGTATGGAGCCCCAGACACATGATTTTGTGCACATGCTAAATCTCATGGGCAATGGGGGACACTTAACCAGGTGGTTATATAGAGGTATTCGTTCCCACGCGGCAATCCCACTCCAGGAGCTTAGAGGCAAATGGAACGGGGATATTGGACGTGTAATGTCAGACAAAGAATGGGAGCGAATACTGGAACACCCCAAGAAAGTATCCCGTAACCCCAAGTTTAAACTAGTCCAATACATGTTCTTGCATAGGGCATATTTGACTCCGCACAGATTGAGAAAGATGTTCCCGGGCACAGCAGACATATGTCCTAGATGCCACACACAACCAGCTGACTTAATACACATGATATGGGCATGCCCACGACTGGCCTCCTTCTGGGCAACCGTGCTCAGAATCCTTAGTGAAGTGGCACCTGTTACGGGGGTGACACAATTGACTACTGCATTCTGGGGTTGTGCAAAAAACGTAAGAAGCAGCGAACGGAAACTAGGTTTGCCAACCCGGTGTTAATTTTGGCGAAACGATCAATTACGATGCGAAGGAAATCTGCACAGCCCCGGATGGCTCTGGCGTGGCATAGTGAGGTTGTCTGATGGGGCAGGGCTGAAAGCATGAAAATCAGAAGGGAGGAAAATAGAGGATTGCGTAAGACTCCGATTTCGTTGGAGTGGGATGCGATGTTAGAACTGTTTATTTCCAGCGAACCTTCGTTGCACTGAGACTCTTTGGCACTCCTAGTCTTCTTAGCAGCACTATGGGCTCAATAAGTAACAGACCCCACATGAACCCTACAGGGCTGTAATATGTAAACCTGTAGGCCTAGTACCTGAGACCATTTGTCAGAACATGACTCCTCTGGACCGACCACCGCTGCATCCATTTCACCTTCCAGAAACCCACCACACACCACCGCACCCAACAGATCCCACGCCGCTGCTGGAGCAAAGTCACCGAAGACCAACTACGGGTAACCCTCGCTCTCAGCCCTCCCTCCGACCCATCCAACACCGACGACGGTGCCTGCAACCTCAGACGATGGATGGACGATTGTGCCAACACCCTCGCCCCGCTGAAAAAACTCACCTACAGTGACACCACCAAAAGAGCCAGCTGGTTCACCTCGGAACTCCTAGCTTCCAAGCGTACCTGCCGGAAACTAGAGATGAAATGGCACAGTGATAAGACACCGGACAGCCACGCAGCCCACAAAGATGCCATCCGTAACCACCACCACCTCATCAAGTCCGCCAAGAGAATCTCCTTCAAAGACCGCCTCGACAACAACGCACACAACAGCAAGGAGCTTTTCAACATCGTGAAGGAACTCTCCAACCCCAGCTCCAACACCAACGACATCCCGCCGTCGCAACCCCTGTGCGATTCCCTCGCCACCTTCTTCCACCGCAAGATCGCCGACATCCACGACAGCTTCAACACCCAGACAGCCCCAACTAAGATCGATGCACCAGACCCGCCGCACACCATCGACCACGACCCCCTGCCAGCCTGGGCCAGCGTGAACATCGAGGACACCATCAAGACCATGAGCACAATACACTCCGGCTCCCCGTCAGACCCTTTCCCGCACCACATCTTCAACAAAGCCAGCAGCTCCATCGCACCCCACCTGTGCAACATCATCAATCTCTCCTTCGAGACCGCGACCTTCCCAGAGAGCTGGAAACACGCAGAGATCAACGCCCTACTCAAAAACCCAAGGCGGACCCGAGAGACCTCAAGAACTTCCGGCCCATCTCCCTGCTTCCGTTCCCAGCCAAGGTCATCGAGAAGATCGTCAACAAACAGCTAACCCGATACCTCGAAGAAAACAGCATCCTGGACCCATCCCAATCGGGGTTCCGCAGCAACCACAGCACTGAGACTGCCCTCATCGCCGCCACCGACATCAGGATCCTGCTGGACAACGGTGAGACCGCAGCCCTCATCCTGCTGGACCTCTCCGCCGCCTTCGACACTGTCTGCCACCGCACTCTACGCGCACGCCTCCACGACGCAGGGATCCGAGACAAGGCCCTGGAATGGGTCACCTCCTTCCTCGCCGGCAGAACCCAGAGAGTCCGCCTCCCACCATTCCGATCCGAAGCCTCCGAGATCATCTGCGGCATACCCCAGGGATCGTCCCTCAGCCCAACACTGTTCAACATCTACATGGTCCCGCTCGCACGCATCGCCAGACAGCACGACCTCAACATAATCTCCTACGCCGACGACACTCAACTGATCCTCTCCCTCACCAAGGACCCCCTCGCCGCCAAATCCAACCTCCATGAAGGAATGAAGGCCGTCGCCGATTGGATGAAGATCAGCCGACTAAAACTGAACATGGAGAAGACAGAGGTCCTCATCCTCGGCTCCAACCCCTCAGCCTGGGACGACTCCTGGTGGCCAACGACGCTGGGAGCAGCCCCGACACCCACCGACCACGCACGCAACCTGGGAGTCATCCTCGACTCAACGCTCTCCATGGCCAAGCAAGTCAACGCAGTCTCATCCTCCTGCTTCAACACCCTCCGCATGCTTCGCAAGATCTACAGGTGGATCCCGACAGACACAAGAAGAACAGTCACCCAGGCCCTCGTCAGCAGCAGACTTGACTATGGGAACGCCCTCTACGCGGGAGCCCCGGCCAAGCTCATCAAGCGACTGCAACGCATACAAAACGCCTCCGCACGCCTGATCCTCGATGTACCACGCCACAGCCACATCACCCCCCACCTGAGGAACCTGCACTGGCTCCCCGTCGACAGGAGAATCTCCTTCAAACTCCTCATCCACGCACACAAGGCACTCCACAAGTCTGGCCCAGCCTACCTCAACAGACGACTCCTCTTCTACGTCCCCAACCGCCAACTCCGCTCCGCCGACCTCTCCCTCGCCACCGTCCCTCGCATTCGAAGAACCACCACCGGCGGCAGATCCTTCTCCCACCTCACCGCCAAGACCTGGAACACCCTTCCACTAAGCCTACGACAGACCCAAGACCTGCTGACCTTCAGGAGGCTACTCAAGACCTGGTTGTTCGACCAGTAGCAGCACCCCCCCTTTTTTTTTCCCCAGCGCCTTGAGACCCTCGCGGGTAAGTAGTGCGCTTTACAAATTCTGTGATTGATTGATTGATTGACTTGTCCACCGTCCACTGGGCTATGTTAACAATGTAGTGAGTCTGGGGTGGGGAAGAGGGTGGGTTTCTTCAGTTATTTGGTACAGGGAGGGGGAGGGTAATTCTTTGTTTATTTATTTTATTTATTTATTTATTTAAAGAGTTTTATATAGCGCTGGCTAGACCCGAAGGTATCAGAGCGCTTTACATAAGGTTCCACATAGTTGCAAACATACATCAGTTACAAGTTACCAAAGATACCAGTAAAAACTTTTAAGGAGCATGGAAGAAAAGGAAAATGGAGTGAGGAAGGGAAAGGGGGTAGGGGAAAAAGGGGTAGGGTATAGATACGATGGAGAGACGAAGGGAAGGTCTGCCCAAGGTCCGGCTGGGTAGGTGACGGCCGGGAGGGAAATCCGCAGCCCATCTCCTCTTCAGCTATCAGGTAGCTCCACCGGGCATCGGTCAAATAGCTAGGTCTCAACAGAAAAACAGAAAAGGGATAGAAGATGAGAGGAAAGGAGCGTAGAGGGGGAAGGGGGTAGGGTGAATGGGAAGGAGGGGGATACGACAGAGAGACGAAGAAAAGTCTGCCCAAAGTCCGGCTGGGTAGGTGACGGCCGAGGGGAATCCACCGCCCATCTCCTCTTCAGCTAACAGGTAGCTCCACCGGGCCTCGGTCAAATAGCAGGGTCTCCACGGTCGAGGGAAAGTTCAAAGAGAACATGTCCTGGAGGGAGAGCAGGATCAAGGTCAGGAGAGGGATGTGATTAAGTACAGGTCGGGGACCAGTTCGATTGTCCAGGAGTGGTCAAGCATCGTGGAGAGACCAACTGAGGCGGCCATCTTGAGGTCAGGCATACCTCGTGGGGGCTATGAAGGTAGAGTAAACGGACCCAACGTTTAGAAAGGGTCTCATAGTCATTAAGTTCAGAGTCAAGTTGGGGCAACGCGCCAGGTCAGCAATGTGGTCAGGCAAAGTCAGGGGATCGACTGTCCCATCGATGACAAAAGGTCTTGAAGGTAGGAAATAAAAACAAAAAGGGTACCTTGAGCGAAGATTGGCCTGAGGGACATTGTGAGGCCCTCTACAAGTGGAGCAGCCACTCGGGAGGGAAACCGGAGCTCAGACAGGCTGCAAGCACCGCAGTTAGACACCCCCGGGAAATCGCCATCAATGGGGAAGCGTTGGTGGAACCGAAAGTGGAGATCAACACTGCTACTGGCATGTTCCAAAGGCGGATCGAGAGGACGTCGCGGCATGATCCGGGTCCGCAGTAGACAAAGCATAGAGGCTGAGTCCTGAAGGTGGGTGTCAGGCTACAAATCTGGGAGGCGTCGCGGGGCATTCCGGGCAGGGTCCGCAGAGAGCAGAGCAAGAGGTCGAGTCCTGGAGGGGGAGGCGGTTGGAGGGGAGAGCCACCAGCTCAGACTCCACAGCAGCGAGGCATCTCTGCCGAGCCAGCGGCCATGTTGGCAAAGGCTCCGTGGGTGCTCCCTCAAAAACTCGGAGGGTGCGAAGCAGACCACCCGGATCGTTCCTGGGGTCGGCAATGCGTGTAACAATATGTCAATTCCTGGAGGAGGGTGGCGGTCGGAGGGGGGAGAGCCACCAGCTCAAGCTCCACAGCCGCAAGGCATCTCCTCCGAGCCAGCGGCCATGATGGTAGAGGCTCCGTGGGCGCTCCCTCGAGAAACTCGGAGGGAGTGCAGCGGCTACCCAGATAACTCCAAAAGGAAAGGAAGGCACCGGAGTGCAGGTACAAGATCCACCGTAGGCTTGGGACTATTCGATTGTACAGATTGCCGCTATAACTGTAGACGATCACTCGGTTATCATTGTTCCTGACAAAAATGTGCCTGTTATTGGAAATCTGCACCCAGTAATGATACTCTGGTAACCACAAAATGCTGTTCTTATCAGATTCTGGTACTGTAACATTCATGCCATATTGGATGGTTCCTTTTTTGGAAATTTAATAAATTATGTTTTAAAAAATAAATGAGTAAAACAAGCCCAAAACGACAAAAATCCAATACGTAGAACCAGAGTTATGAATTTTTAAAGAATAAATCAAAAAGTTATGCTTAAAAGCAAACAGAACTTAGGGGTTACTTCAGGTCGCGCTGGACCATAGTAAATCCAAAGTTCAGGCCGACCGCGATGGAATGCATGCCAGCTACAGACTCACGCAGGTCCTGCTGAAACAGTGTTTAGGATGAGCAAGCATCAACATCGAAGACTTGATGCGTCAGTTCCGATCCGTGCATGTGATGAAGGCTCGGTCGACAAACCCCTTTACAATGCAGGCACTGCGTCGCCGTCGAGCCGTGCTGCCCGTTGTCGTCAAGCCATGCAGTCCATCAAAGTGATGCCATCGATCTGCTCCTACGTTGGCGTCGAAGGGCAATTTGTTGGCTCTGACCAGCCTGTCACTGCGTAAATTTTGATTGTTCTGTACAGCAGAAGTCACCTTTGAAGGGCAGAGGAATGGATTGTCACCACTTGGGAGGTTAGGGCTCACAGATGGCAGAGTCCAAGTGCTGTTGCAGGGTTGAAGGAAATCTTTAATGGCCCGGAGACTTCAGAACAGGGGGCAAGCCACCAAGCAAATGGAGTCCCTCTGGGTTCAAGTGAAATGGGTCCAGTCCTTGTCCTCAGCAGGGCAGAGATTAGTAGGGCAGAGATCAGCAGGGCAACACAGCAAAGCAGTTCTTCCCAAGCAGCAGTCAAGCAGAGTGGCAATCTTTGTAGCACAGCAGTCGTTACTCCTGGCAGAGTTCTTCACAGGTCCAAAGGTGTACTATCTTGGTAGGGTCAGAGCCCCTGTACTTCTACTCAGTTGTGCCTTTGAAGTGGGGGTGACTTCAAAGAAGGGTCTTTGAAGTGCACACAGGTCCTTTCTTGCCAGCCCTGGCTCCAGACTATCAGTAAGGGGTAATCAGCCCTTTGTGTTGGAAACAAAGCACTGCCTATTCAGGTGCAAGTGTCAGCTCCCCCTCTCTCTTCCTGCCCAGGAAGAGCTATCAAAATGCAGATGAATCCAGATGAGTTCTCTGTCACATCCACCCTTCTTGTGTCTGGTTCACTAGAAGGAATTCACAAAGTGTAGTCTCACCCACCCCAGATGTGTATTGGAGACAGTCTGTAAGGCACATAGAGCAGTAATAGCAGAGAAATGCCACTTTCTCAAAGTGGCCTTTCTAAAATAGTAATGTTTAATCCAACTTTACCATTAAAGAGGATTTATCATTACTAATATGTAGACAAGATATAAAACATGCTGCAGCTACTCCTTTCTGATCAGGAATTACTGCTAAAACGTATATTAAGGAATTCCCAATGCTAGTCTATGAGAGTAGTAGGCCTCACAGTAGTGAAAAACGAATTTAGCTGTATGTCAAGTTTTTATAAATGGCAAATCAAAGTGGCAGGAAACTGCACACACAGGCCCTGCATTGGCAGGCCTGTAACAGGTTTAAAAAATGCAAATTGTGTGTGGGTGGCACATTCAGTGCTGGAAGTCCACTAGCAGCATTTAGGTTACAGGCCCTGGGTATATGGTATACCACTTTACAAGGGACTTACAGGTAAACTAATTATGGCAATTGTGTATACACCAATGTTACCATGTTTAGAGGAGAAGCACATGCACTTTAGCACTGGTCAGTAGTGATAAAGTGCTCAGAGTCTTAAGGCCAACAAAAAGATACAGCAAAAAGAGGAGGTAGCAGGCAAAACATTTGGGTGAAGACGGCCCTAAGGATGACAGGTCTAACAGAACCACATACAAAAAAGGTGAGCCTTTTAAAGTTTATATGTTTAGAAAACATTGATTCCCACCTACCCCAGACTTTTATGTTTACTCTAATGTTCAACATATTTGTACGTTCTTCATGTTTCAGTGTATTCGTTTGTTACATTCAGCCTGGATTGATGAGGATCAAACATAATAAGTACGGTGCCTAACCAACGCACACACCCCCACAAGGAAAGTTGGAAGCATAATCAAACAACTGAAGGAGGCCTAGTCCTTCTATATCAGTCAATCAAAAGCATGTTACATGAGGTTATTACTGCTTGAAGCTAGTGGTTCTCAATAGTCTGTCTCATTACAGGAAATCAGACATCTGTCAGTTAGACTGCAGGGTTTACCAGAAAGTTGTGTTCGCCTATCCCACCTGTATTCCACTGTATTAAATAGATGGGAGAGGAGCGAATGACTGGGAATAGTTCGGTCGCATCATTTCATAGACTATACATAGTGTCATATTTCCCACTGGGGGCCTTGGGAACAATTGGAATGGATTTCCCTCATTCTCTCATCATGGTCAGTCCCTGCTAATGGCTAACAATCCTAACAATCCTCCCCAGATTGCCTCAAGCTTTTCCAGTTGATCATTTAAACAGTAAATCATCCTTGCATACAACAATACTGTACACATCTCCTTCAGCCAAGAATCAACACCCGGAATGTGAATGGCTCTCCAGTGGTTCTCGAGAATGTAGGGATCCAAAGTTTGGCCCCCGCAAGGGCAGTAGCGAACCACCAAGCTCTTTGGTGTGTTATTTCAGGAATGTTAGTGTGATTGTGCAGGAAGATTGCCTGACTTGTGGGTTGCCCTAAGGTATCTATGGATTCCTTCATTGTGTTCTGTATTCCTTTCCAGTATGTGACAAAGCATGCATATTTCCATAGAAGATAGACGATATCCCCATTAAGGGAATTACATCCCTAGCACATTGCTCCCGGCAGTATACCTGTGTATTTCAACCATTTGGGAGACCAGAGCCACCTATGGAGAATCTTAAAGTAGCTCAACTTCAGTTGAGCCTCTCTAAGAGGTTTATCTTGGGTGCTCATGATCTCCTTCCACTTCTTGTCCATGTACTGTACTTGGAGTCCATGGGACCACCGTTCTTTCAGATGTTGTTTTATAAGGGTTGAAAAAAGTATGGTATGGTAGAGTCCTGAGACTGTGCAATTATATGTTTCCCATTTGTGCAGATAAGTGACTATAGTGGATTCACCTAACTGTATTGGGGAGCAGAGAGCAGTGTGTGAAGACAGTGGTATATTTGTTGGAAGCTCTAGAAGGATTTTGCGGTAAGCTGAATTCCATCCGCACTTCAGCAAATGTTTTCAGCCTGCCGTCTACTATCAGGTTGTCTAAGGTTTTTAGCCCCCGGAATTGTGCCGCTGAGGGTTCAACACTTTCAATTTTTACACATGCGTTGTGCCCTAATGGGACTCTCTTATGAAGCTGACAGATCTCTCCCAAAGTGGTATGAACTTTGTGACACACATACATACATCATTGCTCGAATAACAGGTTGGAGGATGGGAGTTTCCAAGTGTCTGCTGTGTTTAACACTTGCATAGGGTCCACTGATTTCAAAAGGAACCTCTCCAAGTGCACCCACATTGATGCATCCAGGGTATTGTGGATCATATAACAGATTAGGGCATGCTAAAATACTAGCCAGTATGATTCTATATGAAGTATCTGCAACCAAGCACACTCCATTGTGGCATGAAGTAGCGGTTTTCGCCTCTCCCATAAAAAAAATTTCATCATTTTAGTCAGCATCTCAATCCTACAGGGCGGGATCTGTAAGGTCAGTAATGCACGTATGTAACTTAGACATGGCATCATATTCATTTTGGGGACTTCAACTTTTCACCACATTTAAAGATCAATCAGAGACTAGTTAGTTAGATCAGCTTAAGCTTTGAGATCATCAGTTCTATGTTATCGTTTATTAAGCAATGGGGCCCTATTTTCAGGAATATCCCTAGACACTTGAGCTTGGTTTGTTGCTATTTAAAATGGTGTAATTTTAGTGGGGTGTCTGAGAGGTAGGGCCTTGAATTTTCCCCAGTTCATTTTATAGCTGGAGAATGTTTAGAAATGTGAAATAGTCTCACTAAGGCTATGAAGAGACTTGATTGGATTAGACATGGTGACTAGTATGGCATGTGCATAGAAAAGTGCTTTGAGTTGTCCCCCTGTCATCGCTATACCTTCTAGGTCTTTGTTTTGCCTGATGGCTGTAGCTAACGGTTTGTGCACTAGGATGAAAAATAGTGGAGATAACAGGCATCCTTACCTCGTTCCTCTATGGATCTGAAATGCAGGGGAAGTGTGTCCGTTACATCCCACCATCGCCATTGCATTAGTGTACAGCCATCACCTGGTGAGGAACTGGCTTTCTCAGCATTGAGAGAAAGAGAGCTACTTCTCAACTCTATCATCTTTCACCTGCCAAAGAACATGTAGCATTGATCTTAAAAGAGATGAAGAGGAGCTATGAGAGACAAATCCCACTTAGTCATACTGAACTAAATATGTTAATATCGCTTTAAGTCTGTTGGCCTGTACCTTGGCCAATATCTTCATGTCTGCATTTAATAAAGGTATTGGTCTGTAACTGGCATATTCTAGTGGATCTTTACCAGGTTTTAGGATGAGAGCAATTTTAGCCGTGTTTGCGTCCCGTAACGTGTAGGAGCCTTTGGCTGTTTCTGAAAATTGTTTACACAGCAATGGTACTATAAGGGCTTAGTGATTCTGTAATATTCAGAAGGGTAGCCTGGTTACATAGGCGGTTCTCTATTACCCCTACTACCTCATCTTCTGTTATGTCCTGGTCAAATGACTGTACCTGTCCCTGGGAGAGTTTCGGGAAACAGAGGGACGAGAAGAAGACATCCTCCTCTGACACTGTTTGGGAGCAGTCTACAGGATATAGTTCTTCAAAGAAGTCTTTAAATCTATTGAGAATGTCAATAGGGTGTGTAAGTAACAATCTCCTTGATTCACTAGCCAGGATTGCTTTTGGGCCTCTTTTTGTCGGAACTGCTTAGCCAGTAAACGCCCCGCTTTTCCCCCCCCATAGCAACGCTGTTTGTTACTGAATAGTGTATGTTAGAAACTGGGTTTCTGGTTGGCAAAGGTATGTAGCCTGTCCAAGCAGAAGCCACAATCCTAGTCAGGGTAAGCTAGATACACACTAAAGAATAACCTGCGCTCACCTTCTGGTAGATTTGCACAAAGCAGTCAGTCTTATCTAAAGATGCAATTTGTAAAGTAGTTGTGCAACACACACACAGTAACACAATGAATACACCACAAAAAGACTCCACACAGGTTTAGAAAAAGAGATTACTAAACTCTGAACAAAACAAGACCAAAATGACAAAAATCCAATGTATAGAAGTTGAGATATTGAATTCTAAAGGAATAAATGTAGTAAAATGCTCAGAAGCAAGTAGCGCTAAAAAGGTTACTTTAGGTCATACTGGACCAGAGCAAAGTTAAAGTTCGGGCAGACTGCGATGGAGTGCCAGCCGACTATAGAACACACGCAGGCCCTGTGAACAAGGTACCTTTCCTGGTCGCAAATAGCAAGATGCGTCGATCTTCTCTAGGCAGTGAAGGCGTTAGGTCAGTACCTAAGATGGGTGCCGGAGTGGAGAGGCATCGAGTGATGCACCGGATTCTGCCACGCAGTCGAGGAAATGTGTCAATCTTACCAAGCTGCAGCGCGGCGATACTCTGTCCGATGCATCGATCTCTAGAGACAAAGCATTGGTTCCAAAGCGATGAGCCGATTTAACTCCCACAACTGGGTCGATGTGCCAGTTCTGTTACACACAGACAGGAGATGCGTTGAAATCCATGTTACAAGTATCTGGGCCACTTCCAGTGAGCCAGGCACAGGAGGAGGGGTAGAGACTTTGATATCCCTGAGTCTCAAGCAACAAGAGGCAAGACAACAAGCCCTTGGAGATCACTTGGAGGGAAGGCAGAGTCCAGCTCTCCTTCAGCAGAGTCAAAGAACAGCAGGCAGCGGGGCAACACAAGAGAAAAGCAGGTCTTCCAAGTCTGCAGTCCAAAGATGAGTCCTTTAAACAGCACAGCAGTCCTTCTGACAGAGGTTTAATTCAAGATCTAGAAGTATCTGATTTTAAGGGTTCAGAGACCCGGTACTTATGCCCTAAAGTGCCTTTGATGTGAAGGGTGATTTCAAAGCAGCTCTCTGAAGTGCAAAAGTATCCTTTCAACCCAGTCCTGTCTGCCAGGCTATTTGTGGAGTGTAATCAGTCATTTGGGTGAGGACAGAACACAGCCTATTCAAGTGAAATGTTAGCCCCTCCCTTCCATCCTGCCCAGGCAAGGTCATCATAATGCAGATGTATATAGATGGGTACTCAGACACACCTATCCTTCCTGTGTTGTGGCTGTCTAGAGGGAATGTACAAAGTGTAGCTGTCACAAATTCCCAAAGGTGTATTGGAGACAGGCTGTCAGGCACACAGAGCAGTAAGTGCAGAGAAATGTCCACTTTCTAAAAGTGGCATTTCTAAAACAGTCATGTTAAATCCAACTACACCAGTAAGGAGGATTTATCATTACCATCCCAAACATATGAAACATAAAAATGTTACCCCTCCCTGATCAATAATTACAGCTTAAAGTATATTAAGGAATTCCCAATGCTAGCCTATGAGAGAAGTAAGCCTCCCAGTAGTGAAAAACGAAATAGGATGTTTGTCACTACCAGGACATGCAAAACAGAAAGGTACACGTCCTAACTTTTACTTACATAGCACCCTGCCCTTAGGGTTACTTACGGCCTACCTCAGGGGTGCCTTATATGTAATAAAAGGGTAGTATAAGGCTTGGCAAGTAGTTTTAAATGCCAAGTTGAAGTGGCAATAAACTGCACACACAGGTACTGCAGTGGCAGGCCTGAGTCAGGTTTAAAAGGCCACTTCTGTGGGTGGCAGAATCAGTGCTGCAGCCCACTAGTAGCATTTGAAGTACAGGCCCTGGGTATATGGCCTACCACTTTACAACTGACTTACCAGCACATCAAAAAGGCCAGTCAGGTATACACCAATGTCATCATGTTTAGGGGAGAAGCACATGCACTTTAGCACTGGTTAGCAGTGGTAAAGGGCTCAGAGTCCTAAGGCCAACAAAGAGAATCAGCAAAAACAAGGAGGTAAAAGAAAAAAAGCCTGGGGGAATACCACCCTGAGGATGCCAGAACTAACAATGTAGTTTTTGCTTTCATGTAAACAATTGATTTAGGTCATATTTGGCTTGCAGTACCCATTGTAGTTTTGTCTTGGTGTGCATAATCTCATGAGTATAGGTCAGTTCTGACACTTGGTTCTCTAGGTTTCTCTGTTTATTTGCTTTCTTTTTCCAAAGGGCTGAATCACTCATTAATTATCCCCTAATACTTTCTTTCCCCCTGCCCAGATGCCCAGAGCATTTGAGAAGAAGATACCAACATATCATGCTCAGTCAGGTATGGGCGTAATGTTGTAAACGGTTTTTGTTATTCTTGTGGTAATTTGTAGTGGGACATGTTGAGCCCCCATTGGCCTGTCAGGGTTTGCTTAACCCTAAGTTGGAGCAAATCTGGATGGCGTCATGATCCGAGGTGCTGTTCGTTATTATAACTGCGTCATCACTTTGCTTCAAAAGCAAAATTGAAGTCAGGAAGTAATCTATCATCGAACACGTCCCATGCGCGCAAAAAATAGGAGTATATTGTCTATCTGTAGGATGGAGTAATCTCCTGGGGTCACAGAGGGAAAAATCAGTTTTAAAGCCCAGGATGGGTCATCTATCTGTCCCGTTCCTGGACAATGGGGGGTCCGACTTATTCAGGTAAGGGTCCAGTGTAAAATTCCAGTCACCCTCTAAAAGCGTTCTCAAATGTGGGTTCTGTAATAAGATTCTTGTTAGGACCCTAAATATCTCACACTTGGCAGAGAGTGGTCCGTGTATGGATCCAAGGAACTTGCATTGGAATTGTATTGTACCCTTAATGAGAACATAATGGTCACGGGGATCTTGAACATTTGATGTATTCTGATAGGCAAATCATTTAGTATGAGAATTGCTACACCCCCTTTATGGTATGGCTTGGTGGTGGCACTGGTAGGTTTATCAGCATTGCGTTTATCTGCCCAGTATACGACTTGTGGCATGTAAAAGGTGGGTGTCTTGAAATAAAGCTAAGTCTAGGTGTAGTGTGTGGAGGTATGAAAGTATTTACTTCCTCTTAATGAAATAGGTCAATCCACTTACATTCAGAGATAATATTGCTGTGTTAATTGTAGAAGCCTGTTCATGGTTAGAGAGCATGCATGCAGAGATTACTGTTTACTACTGTTTGGTCCAAGAAGCATATAAATGAGTAGGTCAGGAAGTGAGTGTGCTCGATTTAAGATTAGCTTGAACGCCAATTTCACTCTGTCCGGACTGTTGATCTATCGTCCGCCTGGCCCTTCGAAAGAATTCAGGGATGAACTGCCCACTATGGCGGGTCTATTAGCTATTAGATCCGCCAATTTTAGCATCATCGGGGATTTTGAACCTTCATTTAGATAACACCCAAGACTGCGAGATAGGCAACTTTCTCGCAGACATGGCTGCTCTTCAGCTTATACAGCTAGTCCCCGGTTGTACACACTCGGCGGGTCACCTACTGGATCCAGTTTTTTCTAACCTTACTACCCTGAAGGTAGATATGCCCACTCCAATGAGTTGGTCTGACCATTTTTTGGTCTCTATGACCCTCCTGGGAGTAGAGCCCAACCAGGGAGCTACTCGAAGTCCAACTTTAAAACGGCCATGGCATAAATTGAATATTGAACAGTTCCATGCGCTTCTTTCTATGCATACACCCACTCTGTCGAATGATCCTGAGGTGGCCGCAGGGGCCCTTTCTAACTGGATCGCTCATGCGCTTAACATCCTCATTCCCGCCAAGTGGGCTCAGAGCCGGAGTAGGCATACTAGCCCATGGTATAACAGCAACTTGACCGCTGCCCGAAAATATTGTAAAACTATGGAGCGGTCGTGGAGACGGGAATATGACCCAGTCATGAAAGGGAAATATCGGGGAGCTATTAAAAGCTACCACAAGGCCATCCAGTGGGAGAGAGCGGCCTATCTGGGGGATTCGACGCTTCTTCCCAGAGCAAGACCGAAAAACCCTGGTCCAATCGCTGGTTCTCTCTAGACTTAACTACTGCAATTCTCTTCTTACTGGCCTCCCCAAATCCCACCTGTCCCCCCTCAAATCTGTGCTCCATTCAGCAGCTCGTTTCATATATGGGACCAAAAGAAGCGACCACATCACACCCATTTTATCCTCCCTCCGTTGGCTTCCCATCGAGGCAAGATCTATCTACAAGACTGCCTGTATCACCCACTCTGGAGGCTCTAGACCATCACGTAATGTGGAAAACTTATTGCTTGAACCTCCCACTTTCAAAAAGGAAAGATCGATGGCCCAATCCTTTTCAGGCAACGCAGTGAGAATCTGGAACTCACTTCCGCCTCAGCTCCGGACCACCACCTCTTCCCGGTCCTTCAAAACTGACCTCAAATTTCTCCTTCTCCAAAGACACTTCCAAACCTAATTCACGCCCTCTCTACTCCCTCAAGGAAGTTCTTCCACTATCGGAAATTCTGTACTCCATGCCTATAGAAGTGCCTTCCCAGTGTGTTCTGAGTGACTGCCACTTTTATTACAGTATTATACCTCTATTTGTATTTTGTATCTTATGTATCATGCACACTTGTCACTTTTTCCTCTTGTAACGTATCATTTGCTACCTCTTTTTGTATCTTGTTTGTTTTTGTTATTTGCACAATTGTCACTTTTTCCTCATGTAATGTAACGCTTGCTTTTGTATTATGCTCACTTGTAATTTTCTCCTCATGTAATGTTACTGTTCCTATTGTGAAGCGCTCTGACACCTTCGGGTAAAGTCCGCGCTATATAAAAACGCATAAAATAAAAATAAAATACTATGCAGCGGCGATTAGAAATAGCAGAAATCCAGCCAAGTGCATTTTCTCCATACTCAATGACCTTAAAACACTAGGCCAACTTAAACCGCCCCCCCCTCTCGTCAAATCAGCAATGTGAGGCCTTGGCTACCTTCTTTGTTAAAAAGGTTGAGAGCATTTATCTAACTTTTCCTCACCCTGTGGATAGGGGTGACCCTGTTTACGGGTCCCCAGCTGCCCAAGCCCTCTTGACCTTTCCAGCTCTTTCAGAGGAGGAAATGTCCATGTTATGCAAAAAAATTAAATCTGGCTCCCCGGCTGACCCCCTTAAGCCGGATCAGTTTCTTCAATCCTTGCCTCTGCTCCTTTTTCCGTTCTGTAAACTGATTAACATGTCTATTTCTTCGGCGGTTGTCCCTAGGGCCTGGAAATTGGCCAAGGTAATTCCGCTACTGAAAAAGCCTACACTAGATGATTCCAAACCTGAGAATTATCACCCCATTTCTCTTCTTCCATTTGTATCCAAGATTGCTGAAACCTATATTAATGCTATTCTCATGCGGTTCATTGAAGGGAATAATTTGCTTGACCCCTCACAAAACGGGTTTCGCCCTCGCCACAGCACGGAGACGGCGCTCCTGGTGGTGACTGAACATTTACGGAAGTCACTGGATGTAGGGCAGACATCCGCTCTGATACTGTTGGACTTGAGCGCTGCATTCGATACAGTGTCTCACAAGATCTTGTTGCAGCGCCTGAGGGAGGCGGGTATTGGAGGCCTAGCCTTGGGTTGGCTTGCCTCCTTCCTTTCTGATAGAACTTTTCAAGTATCAGCGCCCCCTTTTAGGTCCGGCGTACATGCCATCCAGCAAGGAGTCCCCCAAGGCTCTACTCTTAGCCCTACCCTATTTAATGTTTACATTCAACCTCTGGCGGCAGTGGCAAGGAGCAGAGGACTAACTGTGGTGTCATACGCAGATGACACACAGTTAGTCGTGGCACTCTCCAATGATCTCTCACAGGATGCGTTCAAATTTAGAGAGGATCTAACAGCCATAGCAGACTGGATGACAGCCAACTGCCTCCAATTGAACGCTAGTAAATCAGAGATCTTGCTAGTCGGGAAGGATGTGACACACTGGAGCGAGCAATGGTGGCCACCTACTTTGGGCAGTTTACCTGTCCCTAAGCACACAGTTAAAAATCTAGGAGTCTGGGTAGATTCTGCCCTCTCCTTCCAGGCCCAAACCAAAGTGGTATCTGGTACCTGCTTTGGTCTTCTGCGTGGGCTCAAACCACTGCTAGGCTTTTTTGATTCCACTACTCGGCAGGTCATTGTCCAAGCCAGCATTCTTTCTAGGCTGGACTATGCCAATGCTCTCTATCTGGGGATGAACAAAGCTGAGATCCTCCGCCTTCAAAGGGTGCAAAATGCAGCTGCTCGGATGCTACTTCACCTCCCAAGAAGATGTCCCACAACCAGTGCTATTCATAGACTGCACTGGTTGCCAGTGGCGAAACGCATCGAGTTTAAAACTCTTTGTATAGCTCATGGAATCCTAAATCTGCAGGCCCCGGACATTTTGATGCATCTCCTTACACCCTATGTTCCCACTAGGTGCCTACGCTCAAGAGATCAACACTTGGCTGTTGTCCCGAAAACAAGATGGTCCGAGCAGGAGGGCGCTCCTTTCGTGCCTTAGCCGCGAAGCTCTGGAACTCCCTCCCCATGGGCATCAGTAATAATGCCCAATTCCGTAAAGCTATTAAAACTTACCTCTTCCCCTCCTGAGTGACCTGGGTGCCCGCTACATGGTCCTCCTAGCGGTTCTGCAGCAATAGCGCCGGGACGCCCCTTTGTTGGGGCAGCTGTGCGCTCTACAAATCTGCTAACATAACATGTGTTTCGACCATAGGGTCTAGAAAAAATACTTTTAGAATTTGGAGAGTGTGATCCATTCCAAATATGGCAGATTCTCAGTTGTTGTAGTACTGTGAATCTATAGAAAAAAGGCGGGAGAAATTATGCCAAGTTCTAATTGTTAGAAGAGAGCTTTAAATCAGGTGTGCTAAAGGATAAGTGTGATGGGTCCCTTTGAGACCCTGACTGAGGGAAGGTCGACCTGCAACTCAGGTGGAAACCTAACACCCAGTGGCTTACCTCGCATCCACCAGGCAGCACAGCTCAATAAAATAAGTTAAACTATTGCCACAATAAATAGGAGCAAGCCCAAGGATGGCCCTTGTGAGTTAGTGTATATGGATAGGGCGTTTAAAAGAAGGGGGGCTCGGATAGAGAGCCTAGTCTATAGTTATAGGGGGAGATGACCTACGTTTTCATGACATCAACAATGAATATGTTTGCATTGTCCTGTTGGGATGGTTCAAGTGAACAGGGTGGGGTCCTCAGGAACAGTGCTCCCCAGAGGCCCACCTTCCAGGAGCTCTGACTCAAAAGAACAGAGTAATAGGGTGGCCAGATGGGGAGAAGGGACTTAGGGTAGATACATCAGAAAAGGAGATATGAAATACAAAGGCAACCAACGAGAATGCAGGTGTAATGCCGGGCCCAAACAATACTCTCATCACAGTGCAAACATTTTTTGGCATGCACTTCAATGGTTAAATCATTTCTTATGCTGTTTCTCTTCTGAGGAATGCGAGAAACAATGCACGAATTCACACCCATAAATACATCAGTAATGAAATGTGTATCCATCTTATATACATGAATTCCTTAGTTGGTTGCACCTTCAAACTTAATATCAGAAATTAGAACACAATGTGATGTACTGCATTCAACTGAAATATGTCCCAGTAATGGCGGGGACCATCACGGAATAATGACACAAAAGGAAAATACCCAAATAAATGCTGAGAAGCAATAGTAACTTGCACTAATGATGTATGAGACAAATACCCCCTCAATGATTATTGCCTCCGCAACTGTCCACTGCTCAACTCCCAGTGCGTGGCACAACGTCCGTAATAGCGCCATAATTAAAAGTCAGTTGAGCGCTAAATTAAACTATTATGTATAGCCAGTTGCCAGTCCAAACGCCTCTCCACTCACACGAGAGCACGCTGCCTACGTGTTACCAATCCGAATTACACTGAAAATGCCCTGCACAGAGGACACAGCGCAGCACAGCGCGCACACGCCAAAGCTACCAAAGTACGGTGTCCCAACACCACAAGGCTTCCCCTAATACTTTCCATGGAATAGCAAGTCCAGGTCTCACCCACTCAGAACTTCAGAGTAGTAGACGCTTGCCCCATGATTTGGCTGTCTCTGTATACTACCAGATCACGTTTACAGATAGGATGACATCTGGCAAGATTGACATATTCCTGAGCCTTGTATCAAGCGTCGGCCATCTTGGAATGAAGTCTATCTCTGTTAACATAAAGGTTTTCTTCCTTGCATACGTTCATGCCAGCAGGTCCACCACTGGCGGCCCCCTTGAACATGTCTTTTTCCACACAAATCATGTCCCGTTTTGTATATGATAGCACGGAATGGGCACAAGTACCACAAGTCCTGGCACCTGGTTAAACAGAAGTCGAGGAATAAATGAATGGATGCTAGAAATAGAGAGGGGAAAGAAACTCACAAAGCATCAACACAAGTGAACACTGGATGGACAATATAAAGTCTCTTATCTGCCACTGTATCCCGTTCCTCTCCACCAGGATGCTTTCAAGGGTGATCTTGACTTGTCCCTAGGAGAAAGTGATCTGTTAAAAGGATTGTTTTAGACCTTGTGGACCAGTGCTTGGTCACCTAATCTAGTTGTTTCCTCTCCCACAGTTGTTCTTGCCCTGCAGTTGCATACAAATGAAGCGGATGGCACAGTGTCCTTATGGCGCTAGGAAGTATTCATGTATGTGTCCTCCAGTGAGTCCAGCTACTGCTCCAGTTGTCCAGAAACCTCATATTCAGTTGTTTTCTCATTGTATGTGATAAGCAGAGTCACTGGGCCAAGCAATCCGTATCTAACCCCCCTCTTTGATTGTGGGCATACTGCCAGGAATCGCTTACGTTTCAGGTTTGTTTCTTTTGAAAAATCCCCGGTAATTGAGACACGGTGGTCACCCACAGTGAAAGGCCCATGTTTCTTCGCTGCATTTATTTGTCTGAGAAAACAGACATTTATCTGTTGAGGGCTTCCTTTAGTTTAAGGTGTACGTGATATCAGTCTGTGTGGTTGTTAAATTTCCAATGGGGGAGTGAATGGTAGGGTTGGGAGTTCTGGGATGAGGCGTACCAGGAGCGTGATCATATCGTCCTCCATTTTTTCGGGGATGCTGCCAAAATGCAGGTTGTCTTATCGGCTCCTGTCCATAAGATCTCTAATTTTCCATTGCATTAACCAGTGATCTTGCTTCCAGTCAATGGATGTGTTGATTTTCGGCTCCACTAGGAGTAGACTGTTCTCTGTTTTTTGCAGGCATGTCGAGGTGATGTCTGATCTTATTGCCAAGATCTCCGCTGTAGACTTAGTTGTAGTACCCTTCACTGTGGCCATTGACAGTCGTAATGCAGTGAGTTCTTTCAAGATAGTCTCGAGTGCTGAGCTGTAGGCTGGCATCACTTTGTCCTCCCTTGGTTTGGTTGACTTGACAGTCACCGCCTAAGTAAAAAACAGTTGTCTTGCTTGCTCAGAAATGGCACTGGCACCTCTGTGGAATCGTGGGAGCGAGTATGGCATTTCAAGTGGAGTAAACTCCTATGAGTTCAGTGAAATGGGGTGCCCAGGTGAGAGAGCTTTACCATGCTGTAGTACTGCTGTTAGTGCCACTAAGGTGTAACAACTATTACAGGTTGTCAGCTAATACATTCAAGGCAAGATATTATGGCAGGCATAGGTCAGAGTTTCATGTCTACAGGGGGTGCATCCCCCAGATGGTTCCTCTGTCCGCTAGAACACCCAGGATATATAATGAGTGCTGAGAAAGTTCCAATCAGCGCCTATACTAGCACCAAGTCGTTCCAGCACCTTCGATATATGCCCTGTAAGTGAGTAACCATGAATTGCTCACTGTCCCAACAGAGTTTCTGCCAGTACTGCCTGACACCGGATTAATGTGCAGTGGGGTCCAGAATGCATATCCTGTATTGGGCACTGTAGTGCTGCATGCGCAGGTCCACCACTATATTGGTGCAGCACCATTTCAGCTGTAACTATGAGAATTACCACCACAAAACTGGGCTGGAGGTACAAGAGAGAAGAATTGTCAGATATGCTTGAGTATAGAGTGTGGTGTGCCCCTTTTATTTTCCCTGAATTACTCCAGCCAGGCTGCGAGGGAAATGTGAGTCAGTCCTCTCTCTATGGTCACGAGTCCTGACTGAGTTCTCCTGCACTGTGCGCCCAGTGCTTACCTCCCGTCTTAACCAGCAAACCCCCAGTGACTCTACTCTGCCATTTGGACCAACTCCCCAACTGCCAATAAACTCCTTCTTATGGCAGGTACCAATGTGCCATATATCCATCATACAGGGAGTCCTCACCCTGTTGCCGTGTCTGTGTAGGCCATGTATGCGTCCCTCGCTGCTCGAGTGCAATTCTCACTTTTGTTCAGCCTCCCGGAGCTATTCGTTATCTCCGCAAGTGCCCTGAAGTTTCCTAGCCCTTGACAGTGCTGTTGATGGCGGCATCATGTTTTTGATGTGCCACGCCAGGTTCTGAGAAGAAGGCTCTAGCAAAGCGTTAGCAAATCACCACCATTAGCTCGGCTGCTTGGCTCTGCCCCAGCTTCATGAATTACAAGATCCAAAGGCTAAGTGGCGTTTTTATGATGGTTGAGGTCTCAATGGCAGATCTTACCTCAGAGCAGTAACTATATCTTCTTGTATGTTCCCCAGAGCGGTGGCCTTCTCACAGCAGACTCTTGGGCACATTTCTCAATGGAGCTTTCATTAACTTTGTCAAGAGAAGGGCTTCTGTGGCCCTCGCTCTTCAGCCTCATTACAAGAACTCACCTTGGCACCATGATATTCCTTGCCTTAAGCCCAGCTTCACTACCCACTTATTCTATGTCAATAAGACTTAATTTGCTGATTCACAATCTCTATCTCCCACAGTCGTCATTGCACTCCCAAAAACACACTCTGGGAAGATTTACAACTGTTTTAGTGAAAATCAGGGCAAAAACCAAATTTGTCATGCTGTGATGCACAAGGAGGAAAACACACCACAGAGCCATATCTACTGTCATCCCCTGTGCTTGTGCTCTATTTAGGAGGCAGCCTTGCACAATGCACAGCCTTGCAGTATGGTGCAAAGGTGAGCGTGCGCATTCTAGCATAGGTTTGTACTGGAATATACCTACCAGTACAATTCCTATGTCTAGAGAAAGTGAGATGATTCCACAAGTGGATGTGTGATGTTCACTTTAGTACACATACAATGCATGGGGTTTTGGGATAAATGAAAGCTTTTCCGCTTGTTAATGCCTGCTTCAAGGAGTTTTTGATGAAAAGCCCTGTCTGGCTTTTTTAGGAGATTGGCATTTGTGTCAAAACCTATGGGTGTTTGCACCAATCCATCCACGAATGCCCCCTTGACTCAAAGTGACACAAAGCAGCACAAAGCACTGTTTGCACTGAGAAAATGACTTTTTGTGCTGGAAATAAAATACTAATGCATTGCTTTGCATCCCTTTTCGACAGTTCACAGCCATGTAAATCTGGGCCCCTTTTGTGCATCAACTCCACCTGCACCTTTGGCATTTCATCTAGGCATGGCTTGAAATAATGTTATATCATCTAAACCTGGATTACTCATTTTGATACAATGGATTACTCATTTCAATAGCAACATGTCTACTATGCAATCTTCCTTTTCTTATAAGCAATTCTTCTGTCGCATTAGTGGTATTAACAGGGTCCTTAATCACTCTTCCTGGACCACAGTACCAACTCTATTCCTTCCTTCTCCTTTTAACTTTACATTTCTCTTTTATTAAGCCTAATCAGTTACTTTATTTGATTAACATCCCCTCTTCTTTTCTGAGGCGACCTGCATCTTTGCTCAACTTTTACATGTCCAGTTAATTCCTTTCTTTCTTCTTGGAGTTTTCAATCTTCACTTTTGCTCTGTCCATGTCCCTTTCCCTTTCTCCTTACTGCTGATTGGTAGGGATCCCAGAAGTTCCATGTGGTGGTTAAAAATTACTGGAGAAAGCATTGACCATTGTCGGAGTCTGCAGGTCACAGGGATGGAGTCGAAATGGAAAGGATCATCTGGACAAACTAAAATCTGTTGTTCAGGTAGAAGCAATCTACTGGGGCTGTCGCCATCAAAACCTTAACTTGAGAAGAGAGTGTTGAGTAGGGTTTGATGAGTATCAGAGAACCATGGCTAACTTGGTTTTAGGTATTGTTGCTACAGTTCAAGTGGTGCTTAAATAACAACATCCTGAGGCAATAATTAGGCTCGGGCAGAGGTTTTATTTCCGCCGACTCTGTCAGCGGAATTTTAGTGATTCTGTGTTACTCTTTTAATGTGGAATTACTTGATTAATTAAATTACGCAAATCCGCCAGTGGAATTAAAGTATGCAGTGGTTTTTAAAGTTTAGAAACCACTGCATACCACTAGGTTTGTTTGGCTGCGCTATTGTAAAATGCACCCTTGCATCCATTTTTGGATGCGAGGGTGCATTTTACGCTATGAAAATCGCACCAGATGCCCCTTTCCCCTGCAGCAGAATTCTGCGGAATCTCGTGGAATTTTACTGTAATTCAGCGCGATTCAGCCAATTCCACCCAATTCCGCCCACCCCTAGCAATAATGTTATTGTAATACTTTAGTAGACAATTATCTGCTTCTGATTAGTTAAGATAGGCAAGTCTTGAAGAAATGATGTCCGCATGAGCAGCAGGACATAGGTTTTCCATTAGCTGCTTCACTTCAGGGCATGGAGTTGTGACGGGAGATAAGAGATCATAGTGTATAACTAGTCAGATTCTGTTGATGTTGGTAAAGTTGTATGAGGCAGAGTTCAGGCAAAAACTGGTGGAAATGGTGCAAGGAGGTGTTGGTAGGTAGCATGTTGTGTGAGTGTGATTAAGATGAGAGGTGGGGCCTGCACGAGGTATGGTTTCTGGCCTTTGGTCCTTACGTTGACCTAACAGTCCAAAAGAGGAGTTGTTCCTGCCCTCTCCCACAATTAGCCAAAAACTACTAGGTAAACATGTTTCAAGTAAGGCTTGGTGTTTGCTCTTTATAGTATATCCAGTCAGCAGGACTTTGTATGTCAAAACATAAAAGTTCCTACGTGTTAGTAATGTCTTATGGGGAGATTTACTAAAGGTTCATGCAACACAACGCAGCAAGGCAAGTTGCTGAGCTTTGCTGTGTTGAATGAATGGGAGAGAGCTGAACAGCACCATTTTTACAATTAGATGGCTGTTCAGTTGGCTCCCTGTGCTCACACACTTGTGGTTGCCTCACACCATCACAGGTACCCTTGTGCCATGACACAAGGCTGCCTGCGTTACGAACAGGATTGTGCCTCGCTGCTTAAAAACAATCCTTACAGGCATATTCCTCTTTCTATATGTGCTGAAGAATGCAACACACATAAAAAAAGGAAGTAACAAGGAGAAATTAGGGCATTTCTCAGGTAGATGCACCATTTTGGTGCAAATCCAGGTTTACTGTCTTTAGTAAATATGGGTTTGCATCAAAATATATGGGTGGATGCATGGGAATGCCCATGCTTTACCCATGAAACACCTACCCAACATAGTGTAACGCAACACAGCCCAAGGCTTTGCATCGCATTACTTTTTTTTAGAAAGCCACAAAATGCAACGCAAATCTTCCCTTGTGTGGCTTTGTAAATCTCGACTACCATTTTGCGTTGTGGCTGCGTGAAAAAAGTAGTGCAACTACAGTGCAAAATGTTAGTAAATCTGGGCCTTAATATCTGCATATTACATTTAATTTCCATAACCAGGGACAACCACACTCTATGAATGTTCCTGAAATCAGAGATAAGCAGCCAGGTCCATTTCAAATGATTGAGTCCAAACTACTTTGCTGAGTCAAGAAACATTTAATCACTTCACTTCAAATAATAATAAACAGAATCCTTGTGTGAACCACTAAAGTTTCTTAAAAAAACCTGTGCTTAACTCTGGTAGCTTAGCCTAAAGCAGTCGGGATTAACTTAAAGGCAATGCATAAAGTATTTATGCAGTACTCAAGCAGTTATAAAGTGAAACCACAGCATAAGAAAAATCCCAAACATATTAGAAAAGATGGGTACATTTTAATTTTAAAAAAAGACACCAAAACAACAAAAATCCAATAAGTAGAACCCAAGATATGAAGTTTTAAAGTTTGAATTGAAAATAGTGGCAAAAGGACAAAGCATGAACCGCAGTTATTTTTTTTTTTTTTTGTCCTCATCTCACCAATAGGCATCTGCAGGTTTGAAAAGCCGACGTCTTCCAACTGGGCGCCCCACGGCTAACTGCACTAGCCTAGGTCAACCCGACCGGCCCCGGGTAGTAGAGGCTTGGTGTAATCATAGGACCCAGAGCGGGGGGGGTAAGTATAGGGATGACACAATATCATTTACTCTCAAGGGGGAAAGAATAACCTCAGCTCCCTGCCCCATGTCAATAGAGGCTGCCAAATATTGGTCGATGTTTCTCCGTTCCCTCTTGCTCCAATCGTGCCATAGCAAAAGAGGCCTTAAGCCAATCCTCCCTATTTGGGGGTGGGGTTTTTCCACCTTATACATAGCTCTCTCCGCGCTAGCAGAATCAAATATAACAACAGCCCCCTATGGAGTTGTGGTAAAACAGAATTTGATACATCATTACCCCCAAAAACACCAACAGAAGATTAACCACTATGTTAATTTCAAAGATACCTGACAGGGAATCTCCCACCTCCTTCCAAAATGATCTTAACTCCGGGCACTCAAAAAAATATGAATATCATCCGCAATAGGTAGTCTACACCTGGGACATTTCGGGGAGGTGACGGGGCAAACTTGGCTATCCTGGCCGGAGTGTAATATAATCGATTTACAACAAAAAAATGATTCTTTTTAGGCTAGCTGATTTAATATATCTGCAAAGCAATTTTAAAGATGACTCAAAAAGAACTTCAACATTTGGCTCAAGGGGAGATTGGTTCCAGACTGATGATTGAGGCAAGAGGTCCAGGTCTTCAGCATCTAGGGACCTCGTATACCACATAGATATCTCTTTCTTTTTGGTTGAACATTTTGCAGTTTCTCCTCCAATTCCCAATCTCCCCTGATTTCTCTACCTTCTGCCTCGTACCATGATCTAAGTTGTAAATATTTAAATTTAGAGAAGGCTAGACCTATCTTTGCTTTTAATACCTCCCATGGGAGGATTCCTTCTGTGTCCATTAAATCTGACCAGATAACCACGCCCGCTCTCTTAATTGGCATTGCCAGGCTATCCTTAAGACAGAGCGGAGTCCCGGGAGAGTCCCATATAGGGGCGAAATCAGAAAAATATCCCAGCCCCCATCTGCATCTGACTTTATACCATGTTTCCAGGGCAGCCTTGAGAACCTTAAGACGCACACGTTTAAAGTATCTCGGAGCCCCAAACTTATATAGGAACCCTCCTCCTCCAATCCCCCCCTCAACCATGGCCATCTCACCCAAAAGTCTACCCCACGACGTCTCATCTGGACTTGAGAGCAACATCCTAATACCCTTAAATTGAAAGGCAATTAAATACCATCTAATGTCCGGGAGTGCCAGCCCTCCTTTATTTAACCTCCTCCTCAGCTTTTTCCAGGACATCCTGGCGCCTTTATCACCCCAAATGAAACTCCCTATTTTACCCTGGATCTTGCTGATGCTCTTGCTAGGGAAAGCCAGAGGAACTGCATTAAACAGGTAGGTCACTTTGGGAAGAACGACCATCTTCACCAGGTTGACCCTGCCATAAATTGTCAAGGGGAGGTTCCTCCATCTGGCAAACAGATAATCAATCTCCTTGATGATTTTTTCCAAGTTGATCATAGGGATTTTATCTAGGTCTTTTACTATTTTGATACCCAAGTACTTAAATTCATTACTGATAGGGCCTCCCCAATGATTAATATTCCAACACATTACCTCCGTTTTGGAGGAATTAGCTAGATAACCAGAAATTGAACCAAATTCCTCCAAAAGGTCTTCAAGCCGTGGAATAGATGCCTCTAGGTCGCTAGTATAGATGATAATATCGTCAGCATATAACGCTACCTTACAACGGTAGGTTTGCGATCTAAAAGGATGAATTAAGTCATCTAATCTAATGGCTTGCGCCAACGGCTCTATATAGATGTTAAATAACAAGGGGGATAAAGGACATCCTTGCCTGGTCCCCCTCTGGATGTCAAAACTTTGGGTCAACATGCCATTCAGCAAAATCTTTGCTGAGGCCCCCTGGTAACATTTCTTTAGGGTTTGGACAAAAATAGGGCCGAAGCCCATTGAACCGCAGTTATTGATATCAGAGTCAAAAGTTAAGACCGCCCATCATACAACAAGGGTAGGATACAGGAACCAGGTTTGTCTTGGTGAAAACTTTTCTGGAGAAAAAGTGGTAGTCAACCAGTCATCGGCGGGGCAAGCTGTGAGCTGGACTCAAAGCAGGGCTCCATAATGGTGGGTTGCTGAAGAGCGGGGTCCAAGTGTGATCACCAACAAAGGCGAGAAAGCTCCAAGTGGGTGAAGTCCAAAGTCAGTGCCCAGGGAGACCTTGACATCAATGGTTTGCTGTTTGGTGTCAGTACCAGTGAAGGCCTCTTTCTTCGGACTTAGATATTTTTCTAGAAGCCATATCTCCTTCAGAGTGGCATCTCAGCCAGTTGAAGCCAACAAGTGATTCAGCCTTGACGGCTGTGGTTTTGACAGTGGTCCAGGTCTTCGACGGTTCTCCAGGCAAAAAGTTGGCAAATGTTACTAAGTCCCAGATCTTGCTGTTTGGGATAGGAGGCGTACACTCCAAAACCAGTCAAGGGTCCAGGACCTGGGGACACAAATTGGGGGCTTAGGACTAACTCCACCAGAGGCCAGCAGCAGGGTCCAGGGCAGATCCAGTTGGAACTGGTCAGCTGGGCAGTTGCAGGGAGAGAGGCCTCCGAAGGCTTGCTGTGCCCCTGCAGATCAAACAGGAAGTCAGTCAACTGACCCTTGGAGTCACTTCTGGGGTCCTGGGTTCAAGGGAAGCAGTTCCAGCCTTCCTTCAGGGTCCTCAGATAGCAGGGCAGTCCTTGTACTTATTCACAAGTCAAGGAGTGTTTTCAGGAGAGGTCTGTGGGGTCCACTTTTATCCCCAGTGCCAGCCTATGGGTGGAGGGTAAGCCTTTGCCCACCCCCTAAGCCCCTAAGTTCCTCAAACCCCAATGGGTTTATTGCCATCCTGACTAGAGGGATAAAGGGAAGACTGTCCTACTTGTGGGATTTATTGCCAGTGGCAAGGTAGGCCTACTTTGAAGCTCAGGGTGGGATTGCCCCCCCAGGCCACCCTGTCAAGGAATGTGCCAAGCTCCCAATTTTCAGGGCCCTTTGTCCACTGTCTGGGAGCAGTACACATCTCACCCCAGGGGACCCATTCGGGGTCAGGAAAGGATTTTGGTTTTAAGCAGAAAAATAACTTTATAAAAGTGTGATTTCCAAAGAAGACCATTAAGTTTGATTCAAAATGTTTTATTAAAATGCATCCTTGAACCATTTACTTAACTACTGCCAAACTGCAGTTAGCAATTTTTAAAGCTGATAGTGTAAACTAATGTTAAACTATGGGAGAGCCTGCCTTGACACAGTGAAACACATTTTTGTAGGTTTTTCGCTACCAGGGCATGAAAAACAGATGTTATGATTGTCCTAATTTGAAATACTATGCACCTTGCCTTATGGGCATTTAGGGCCCACCTTAGTGGTGACTTATAAGTATATGAAGGAAATGTTTAGGACTGGAAAAAGGTTTATTTTGCCATGTTGAATTGGAAATTTAAAACTGCACACCCAGGCTGCAGTGGCCGACCTGGAGACATGTTTTCCAGTGCTTTTATGAAGGGTGGCACAATGAGTGCTGCAGCCCACTATTTAATTTACAGGCCCTGGACACATGTAGTACCATATACTAGGGATTTATAAGTAAATTAAATGTGCCAATTAGCTATATACTAATTTCAACATGTTTAAATGAAAGAGAGCACAAGCACTTTTATGACTGGTTAGCAGGAGTAAAATGTGCAGAGTCGTATGGGTAAAAAATGGGTTCGGCAAAAGAGGACAAAAATCTGGGGGGATGCCATGAAAAAGATGGTCATTTACAACAATAAACAATCAGCTATGTTTATGAAAGCCCCGCAACATTTCGAGAACTGACATGGCAAAGACTATTTTTATTGGCACTGGGCTGAAACTTGGCCAATAAAGGAGTGGCCGCAGCTGGTGGCAGGTGTTTTTTCCATATACACAGACCTGTCTCCCTGTACAAACATATAGCTTAGCTTAACTTCCAAAAGGAGAGGAAATAACAGCCCACGAATGGTATCGGCAGGTATGTGTATGTTGTATTCTCTTTTGGCAGCACCAGGTCTACTGTGCCCCTTTTTCCCACTGCCCCGTCTCATATGGCCTCCTTCACCCAATCTTCTGCATCCTCTTCTCCAGAGTAGCTTGTCTCCTGTGCCCCAGTTCCCCACTGCCCGTGCCTAATCCGAACCCCTTCCCTGTCTCTCCTGTGCTCACATCCTGCTGCTTCTCTGTGGCTTCTCTGCCCCACCTAGTCTCCTTTGCCTCCCTTGGCTCGTGTTCCTTCTGGTCCCCTCTCCCATAAGTCTACTCTTCTGCCCCAGTGTCTCCTGTGCCCCAGTTCCTGCTGCCACATGGCTCATTTGGCTCCCCTTCCTAAAGTTCTACTGTACATCCCCCTCTCGGGTGTCTCCTATTGCCCCTCTACCCCTGTTTCTTCTCTAACCACAATCACTCAATGTCTCCTGTTTTCCCCCTTTTTTCCTTGTTGCCCCTGGCCCCATACACCCACATATCTGCTGGAAAGCGGGAGTTATGCTGTCAAAGAGAGTGGAGTGTTCTAAATTACATCTGGACTCTGAGGCAGGTCGCAGACTGTGACCTGGCAGTCTCTAGCATAAACAGACCATTTTTTGTGACAAACCTTTCAGAAGGAGAGAAGCAACTAGCTTATACATTGAAATGGGTTGAAAACATATTCAAAATTGGTAGAGCCATAACTGCTAATATTATGTATTATTTTCATATACAACCCCCCCTGTATCGCCGACTAGTATATTATGAAACTTTGGGGACTTTATTTGTGGTATATCACCTGTATATTAGAGTCTGCTGTGACCGTGTCTTTGAATGACATTAACTGATTAATGTGAGAACCTTCAGAGATATGCTAAACAAGTATGACTTCCTGCCCTTGTTTTAAAATTGAATGATAATACATATGAGGAAGTCAGGCTGTGAAGGGAGAACACTGTGCCCTGCGTAAGCCTTGGTCAATAAACAAGAAATAATGAAAACATTTTGGTGTACCCTAAAAACTGAGTTACAATTTTATATATACTTGTTCTGAAATCCTTTAGAAGGTTGCATTGTGCCCCAGAAGTGAACTACGAGCCTTACAGCACCTACATCTTGCGACTATGATTGACTTGTCAGAATGACACTAGATAGTCTAACCTTCGTGATATGTCAGACCGCAAATCCAGCCATGCTAATGAGATCCCCATCAAAAACAACTTTAAGTAGAACTGGAGGGATTTTCAGCACTAAACGAGGTAATTAATATTGAAATTCAAAACACATTAAAACTGTTTTCTTGCTCTGTTGAGACAAAAACAGCTCAGCAGCAGGTAAAATGTAAGGGCAGCCATGTTTGTTCTGTGTGCACTGCTCCATCTGGCACGGGCTTGGCTCATGTATAAGCAATAATCCCAGCTGTTCCTGTGAAAAGAACAGAATTCCCCTTTGTGCAGACCTTTAGTGGTAATAACACTGCCACAGACTTTGTGTTTATCACCACAGGTTTTCTAAATAGGCTGCTCTAAATACAAGGGCCACCTATTCAAGCACTGTGCCTTAAATCACACATTTGTGAGAATAAAAAGAACAGAGTGAGTGTTTTGTAAATTCTGCTCTAATCAGGAAAGTACTAATTTACAGTTCATTAATTTAAAAAAAAAAAAACCCTATTCTACTTCAGCAATATTCACATCTACCCACGTCATGCAAATTACTGCTTTAAAGTGAATTGTTTGATTAAAGGGTGCTTGATTTAAATGTCTGCCATATCATTACAACTGGCGCTGGATCAGAGAGGTTGTTATCCTTTAAAAATATATTCCATAAACTACTGTGGGAGCTACAGGTCAATTTCATAGCAGGGAATGGACAAAAAGGCCGCTAGCCAGGCAAAAAGCCATCACTGACGCATGCTCTGCTTGTTCATTCATCTGCGAGTCTGTTGGGAATGCTATTTTCAATAATTTTGTAATTTGCTGAAAGCTGCTTCCAGATGCATGTGGGTGTAACACTCCAGACAAAAAAGTAATATTTTCAATGGATTCAGGCAAGCCGAAACGGAGAATGTCTCTTTGTAAATTTTAGAAGACATACTGAAAGGATCATTGGGATTGTAGAGAAGATGGGCTGCACTCTCTTAAGTGTCCACTCGTGGCTGTGGAGTTTAAAGCTTTTATGTTCCAAGATGAAAGTTTGCTTGGTTTTCAGCATTCCTTATTTACCTAACTGGATGTTTTATTTACTTTCCTTATTTACTTAATTAGCCCTACTCCTCCTGACGTATTCTTTATTTCCTAGCTGATTTATTTTCCCTCAGGACCCCGCCGGTTTCCCGCCGCTGCTGCCCCTGCGGCCCCTCCCCCGTCAGAGCCCCCGCTCCCGCCTCCCTTCCCTAGTCCTCCCCCTACTTAATGGCGGCCGCTGCGGGGGAGCGCGTGTGAGACCTTGACCTCCGGTCTAGGCCAGCACTCTCCCCAGCAGCTCCGCATCACCGCCGATCACCGCAGTCCAGAGTCCTCCAGGACAAGGGTTCGCGCCTGCTGCCGGACTTCCCCCAGAAGTGCTCCGGTCCCAGCCTGCCTGGTGATTCATTTTGCCCTGTGTATTGTTTTACATACCCTTACCTTATATACTTAATTAGCCCTACTCCTCCTGACGTATTCTTTATTTCCTAGCTGAGTTATTTTCCCTCAGCACCCTGCCGGTTTCCCGCTGCTGCTGCCCCTGCAGCCCCTCCCCCGTCACAGCCCCCGCTCCCGCCTCCCTTCCCTAGTCCCACCCCCCTCCCCTACTTAATGGCGGCCGCTGCGGGGGAGCGCGTGTGAGACCTTGACCTCCGGTCTAGGCCAGCACTCTCCCCAGCAGCTCCGCATCACCGCCGATCACCGCAGTGCAGAGTCCTCCAGGACAAGGGTTCGTGCCTGCTGCCCGACTTCCGCCAGAAGTGCTCCGGTCCCAGCCTGCCTGGTGATTCCTTTCGCCCTGTGTATTGTTGTACATACCCTTTCCTTATTTACTTAATTAGCCCTACTCCTCCTGACGTATTCTTTATTTCCTAGCTGAGTTATTTCCCCTCAGCACCCTGCCGGTTTCCCGCCGCTGCTGCCCCTGTGGCCCCTCCCCCCATCACAACCCCCGCTCCCGCCTCCCTTCCCTAGTCCCGCCCCCTCCCCTACTTAATGGTGGCCGCTGCGCAGTCGGCGCGCAGCGGGCGCGCCTAAGGCAAGCCCGTCTGCGCCCTACCACGACCCGAACGCGGCCAGCGCCACGGACCCTGGATCTTGGTCCGCCCACCGCTACACCGCCGCCGCCCTCCGCACCCTCAACCCCGGGAGAGACAGCGACTGCCACAGATCAACGCCGAACACCACCCACAGCCAGTTCTCCTGCCGACACTGCAGACTATCCTTCACCATCAACAGCCCCAACAGGACGGTTGAAGCCACCATGGACGCCCGTCCCCCCGGAACCCTGAAATGCATCCTCCTCAACATGTGCTCCCTCCACAGACACACCACGGAGATCTGGGACCTACTCGACACCCTCTCGCCAGACGTCGCCTTCTACACGGAGACATGGACCAACACCACCTCCGCTTCCGACATCGCCAACGCCATCCCCGACGGATGCAAGATCCAAAGAAAGGACCGTCCCCACCGCCCAGGAGGAGGACTCGCCATCGCACACAAGAGCTCCCTCCGGCTCTCCACCTCCAGCACAAGCGACCCCCTCTCCAACGCAGAGCACCTCCACTTCTAGATCCAAACCAGCCCTAGAACCATGCTGCGCGGGACCCTCGTCTACAGACCCCCGGACCTCGCACCTCTTCCGCCACCACCATTGCCGACCTAGCCGCACCCCACGCCATCGCCTCCACGGACTACCTCCTCATCGGGGACCTGAATTTCCACCTCGACAACCACAGCGACCCCGACTCCACCACACTCATCGACAACCTCGGCAACCTCGGACTGAAACAGCTGGTCACCACTCCCACCCACTTAGCCGGACACACCCTGGACCCCATCTTCGCAGGAGGGACTAACATCCACTTCAGCCACACCACGCAGCCCCTCTGGACAGACCACCACTGAGTCCACTTCACCTTCAACACCGCCACGGTGACTAAACCCGCGCTGCGCCTGCCACGAAGGAACTGAAGCAAGATCACAGAGGAACGCCTCAACACCACCCTCCTCCATGACCCCCCCTCCGCCACGAACGACGCCAATGCCGCAGCCAAGGAACTACACCGCTGGATCGCTGGCTGCGCCGACAAGCTCGCACCCCTCCGCCACCCCACCAAACACCGCCCGCCGAAGGCCGCCTGGTTCACCACCGACCTCCATGAGACCAGACGCTCATGCAGGCGCCTAGAGAAACTCTGGCGGAACAGGAAAACCCCCGCAGACCAGAGCAACTACAGGAACGCCATGACCGAATACCACCAGTGCATAAAGGCCACCAAGCGGACGTTCATCAAGAACAAAATCCACACCAATGCAAACAACGCATAAGAACTCTTCAACGTCATACAGCAGTTCACCAAACCCCCCAGCGAAGCCACGGATGTCACCCCCTCTCAGGACCTCTGCAACAAGCTCAGCTCCTACTTCCACCTGAAAATCAAGGCCCTCTACGACAACTTCAGCGAACAGACTCCAGACACCTTGCCCCGCTCCACCGCCGACAACCAGCCGACCATCACCACCTGGAAACCTACCACCACTGAACACACCACCACGACCATGAAGAACACCCACTCTGGAGCCCCCACTGACCCCTGCCCTCTGCACATCTACCACAGAGCCGCCGCCATAGCACCCGAACTAGGCCGGACCATCAACGCCTCCCTCGAGTCCGGCATCTTCCCCGACAACTGGAAGCGGGCAGAGGTCAAGCCTCTCAAGAAACCCTCGGCAGACCCGACGGACCTGAAAAACTACTGGCCCATCTCTCTCCTTCCCTTCACAGCCAAAGTCACGGAGGGATTCATCAACTTCCAACTGACCACCTTCATCGAAGAGAACTCCATCCTCGACCCCTCCCAGTCCGGATTTCGGAGCAACCACAGCACCGAGACCGCCCTCCTCGCCGCCACCGACGACATCCGCATGCTACTCAACCAGGGCCACACCGCGGCCCTCATCCTACTAGACCTCTCCTTGGCTTTCGACACCATCTCCCATCGCACTCTCGCAAACAGACTACACAACGCCGGTATACCAGGGAACCGCCCTCGACTGGATCCGCTCTTTTCTCTGCGGCCGAACCCAACAGACCAGACTCCCTCCCTTCCTCTCCGAACCTACTGAGATCAACTGCGGAGTACCCCAA
Source organism: Calotriton arnoldi (assembly GCA_963921515.1). Lineage (NCBI taxonomy): Eukaryota > Metazoa > Chordata > Amphibia > Caudata > Salamandridae > Calotriton > Calotriton arnoldi. The sequence goes on along the minus strand of CAWUFW010014507.1, from coordinate 160,546 downwards.
GGATCCTCACTCAGCCCCACGCTATTCAACATCTACATGGCCCCCCTCGCCGCCATCGTCAGACAACATGGGCTCAGCATAGTATCTTACGCCGACGACACCCAGCTCATCCTCTCTCTCACGAAGAACCCCGAAGACACCAGGCTCAGCTTCCAAGAAGGGATGAAAAACGTCGCAGCTTGGATGAGGGACAGCTGCCTAAAACTGAACTCAGAGAAGACAGAGGTCCTCGTCCTTGGACCCTCCCCCACTGCGTGGGACAGCTCCTGGTGGCCCCCGCCCTCGGAAGCCCACCCACCCCGACGGACCACACCCGGAACCTAGGCATCATCCTAGACTCCTCGCTCACCCTGACCCGCCAGATCAACGCCGTCCCCTCCTCCTGTTTCAACTCCCTCCGCATACTCCACAAGACCTTCAAGTGGATCCCCCCCGAATACAGAAAGACCATCACCCACGCACTCATAACCAGCAGACTGGACTACGGCAACGCCCTCTACGCCGGAATCAACAAGACCCTGCTACACAAGCTCCAGACCATCCAGAACACCGCAGCCAGACTCGTCCTAGGAACTCCACTACACGAGCACATGACCCAGCATCTACGAGACCTCCACTTGCTCCCCATCGAGAATAGAGTAACTTTCAAACTACTCACCCACGCCTACAAATCCCTCCACAACATCGGACCCAAATACCTCAACGATAGAGTCTCCTTCCACGTACCCAAAAGGAACCTCCGTTCTGCCGACCTCGCCCTGGCAGAGACCCCTCGCATCCGCAGAACCAGAGCAGGCGGGAGAGCCTTCTCCTACATAGCAGCAAAGACCTGGAACGAGCTCTCAGTCAGCATCAGACTCTCCCCCACCCTGCACACCTTCAGAAAGAGCCTCAAGACCTGTCTCTTCGACTGATCCTGAGCACCCCACCCCCAGCGCCTTGAGACCCTCACGGGTGAGTAGCGCGCTTTATAAGCCCCTGATTGATTGATTGATTGATTGATTGACTGTTTTCTTACAAATGACTGACAAGCACACACTTTTTAAACTACTGAATTGCTGCCTGCAAAATCACACAATCACACAATGAAATAATGGTTTTTCCAATATATGAAGGAAAAACTTAGGAAATGTGTTATTTGTATGCTTGAATGATGTATTGCAATGGTCTATTCTCACAAACACGCTTTTCATTAACCATTTCATTACCTTGCTGGTAGACAGACACTTGGTGTGTCTTTGGGAATATTGTTAACGATATGTGAAATACGATGTTTTACCTTACATTATATAATATTTATTCCATTGTACATTGCTGTTGATTAAGTGTTGGTTTAAATATTACATTGCTAGATTACAAATAGCTGTAAGGCAATTGTTTCAGTGGTAGTGAAAACATAATGTACGTACTTTATTCAAGAAGAAGAATTGGTTGAAATACGGAAGTGACATGTTAGTAGGACAGAATGTTACTTTTTTGAATCAGTGAATATACAGACTATTTAAATATGTGGCATTAGCAAAATATATATTTACATAATTACAAAATTTACTAAAGCGACAACTCAAATAAGCTTTAGTAATGGGCAATTACGGGTGTTAAAGGCGGAAACAAATATCTGACAATGTAGAGAATAATTTTTTGTTAGGAAAATGGGCTTAGCTATTTTCTTCATTGGGAATTAGGAGCGCTCAAGGTATCTAGCAGTTTCCGGGGCGCTGTAGGGTATATGTTTCTGCAGAGCACATGGGGTATTTATAACATGGGACTACCATTATTTTAAACGTCTTTCAATACATCTGGTACCTACGTTACCAGTTTGTTTTAGGAAAATGTGAATAGCTATTTTCTACAAGGATGATGATGGTTGTTAAATTGCTGTTGCATATATCTTGAGATGTATTGTCATGATTCCTGTAAGGAAACAGTAATTATCTACTTTACAGAGGTTATGAGTTTTCAAGAGCTGTTTAATACATTTGCCACTAAGTTCTAATGTTAACTGTTCGGTAAAAGGAGAATAGCTCATTTTTATATGCGGTGATTATGGATGTTAAATGGCTGTTACCTATCCCAGGCATAGTGTGTTACTTACTCAGCTTGGCTTAATGAGCATAGCAATTTTCTACATGAGACATGATGGGTGTTAAATTGCTGTTATAGACACCTGGCACTGTATTTTCATGATTCCTGGTAATCACTGTTTTACGCAATGGGGATTATTGAATTTTAAGGGCTCTTGATTACATTTGCCACTATGTTCTAACGTTTTCTGATGGGAAAATGGGAATACCTCATTTTAAGTGGGGATAATGTCTGGTAAATGGCTGCTACATTCTCCCAGGCACAGTCTTTTACTTATTCCTCTAGGGATAATGGTTATAGTTGTCAAATTAGATCTGGCTTTTAATCCATCCCTTATCCCCTCCTCCGCTCCCTTCTTTTGGGAGTCTTTTTACCCTCAAATCATTTTCCATCTATCCTCTGCATTAACATCTATAACCCCATTCATGGGAAGGAAAAAATAGACATACTCCCTGAGGTGGCCAACTTTCTCTCCCATTCATTTCAGTCCATGGCGCTATTCCTATTGGGAGACTTTAACCTTCACCCCTGCAAGGAGTGTCCCCTGTATTCTATAGGTGACTCAGATCCCTCCTCAGATCAAGCGCATGTGAAGTACACTTCCCAGGGTGATATGTTAACTAATTTGATCTCCCAATTTCATTTGGTCAACCGCCATTCCAAATCTGCTTTGGATCAGCCAACAGCCATACCTACATTCAAAGGCAACGGTGCCGGCTATGTTATTGATTATATTTTTGTCTCAAGGGGGGTTTTCCCTTCTTTGTTGAGCTTCGCACCAGCCTGGAATCATCTTAGCGATCATAACCCTCTCTCTACAACTTTCATTTGGGGCAAAAAGAAACAGGGATTACTGACCTTTATACACCCCTCACTAAGCCCAAGGACCAGGGCCATAGTATTAAATTGGGGAACATATTTCCTGAGGAATTCAACACTCTTATGGTCCAATCATGCCAGGCTGACTTTGACACCTGCATGGAGGACACCCCTACAGACCCCAAGATTCTAATAGCCTTTGAGCATTTAACTACCTACATTAACAATGCCCTGACCAACACAGTCCATAGGGTCCACCTAAACCGTGCAGATGGTTTGACACCCATTGCACCAGGGCCAAAAGGGAGTTAGTGGCAACCCTAAAATGTACACCTCAGGACAGCGCCGCCATCAACCATGCTTGAGCAGCCTTTAGAGATGCTCTTGATAAGCGGAAGCTGGAGTTAAAGAAGGAGTTGTGGGACCTTCTGGTGTCAGCGAGCTTTCTGAATGATAGCGCCAAATTCTTGGCAGTCCTGATCCGTCCATTCTTCAAAGATGACCAGATGTTGGGCCAGGCGGCTATGGTCCCTGCTCTGACCTGGGTTGATCACTTCACAGGTCTTTATGACCTCGAGGGGACCATGCCCCTGCTCCCACCTACTCCCCCCCCCTTCGACTGACATGTTCACGGTCAAGTGGGAGGAGGTGAGAAATGCTATCAACTCCCTGCCCTCAGGTAAGGCTCCGGGGGCCAATTGGGTCATGGGAGACATCCTAAAATCTTTGGTGGATCTGTGGGCCCCGGTCTCTACCCATCATGCCAATGCAGCCATTAGAGGTCCCCTTCCCATATAATAGGGAGAAGCTCTGGTCTGAGCTGGAGTCTATGGGGGTGGATAAAGCCCTGTTTATGTTATGTTATGTTATGTTATATGATTTTATAAAGCGCTCGAATACCAGTGAGGTATTTTAGCGCTAGCTGAGTGAAAATGACCAAAGTAGTGGCTGCTGCAGCTGGAGGATTAATGCAGGGTGAAAAGCCATGTTTTGAGAGCCTTCCTGAAGGCTGAAAGAGTGGGTAGGGATTTAATGGAAAGAGGAAGAGTGTTCCAGGCCTTAGAAATGCCAAATACAAATCCACGGCCGCCCCATTTAACTTGTCTAAAATGAGGAACCAACAGAAGTTTAGATGAAGCTGAGCGTAGAGATCTTGATGGAAGATAGATAGAAAAAGCCAACCTCAAGAAGGCAGGTCCCTGACCAGGTAAGGCTTTGTAGACTATTCATAGTGATTTGAAAATTATTCTGGCTCTGACCGGGAGCCAGTGAATCTGTTGAATGGCTGAGGATGCAGAATGATATTTAGGAAGCTTGGAAAGAACTCTAGCAGCTGCATTTTGAACTGTTTGAAGTTTGTGGAGGACATGTTGATGTGCGTTCCGGTAAAGACTCTTACAATAGTCAAGTTTCGACAAGATCAGAGATGTGACAACAGATTTTTGCAAACAAGCGGGAATAAAGGGTAAGATCTTCTTGATTAATTTGAGAATAAAGAAAGCAGCAGATGAGACAGAATTTGCCTGAGTAGTGTAGGATCAATCAGAATTAATTTTGATTCCAAGATTTCCTACTGATTTGACTGGTGATGAAAGGAGACCTAATTCAGATGGCCACCAATTATGGTCTAGAAGGAGGGTTGAGTTCCAAAAAGTAGCTCCTCTGTTTTGGTGGAATTTAATTTGAGACAATTAAATCACATCCAAAGACTGACTGCTCTCATACAAACGCTAGAGGCTACATCTTGTTGTTCCTGGGAGAGTGAGATGACAATCTGTGTGTCGTCTGCGTATGATGTTACGGTGAAACTAAAAGAATGGATAAGATCTGCTAGTAGCAAGACGTAAAGATGAAATAGCGTGGGGCTAAGCGAGGATCCCTGTGGGACCTTGCATGCAAAAGAGAAGGAGGGTGATGTAAAATCTCCAAGACGCACTGATTGCTTTCAATCTGAGCAGCTTCCAAGCAGTTCCGGACACCCCACATGTGTTCAGGCAGTCCAGCAAAAGTCCATGATGTACCGTATCAAAGGCCACCGAGAGATCTAATAAAATCAGGGCGGCTCTGTTCCCTTGATCGCGTGTTGCCCTGATCTCCACGGTGGCCTTGATAAGAGCAGTTTCAGTGCTGTGCCCCGGCCAAAACCGAACTGGGTGGCGTCCAGAAGATTATACTTTTGAATATGTTCAGTTGTGCGTTCAAAAGCTTATCAGTTATCTTCGCGGGAAGTGGGAGGCCCGCTATGGGTCACTAATTTGTTAGTGCTAACCGATCTAGCAAAGGTTTTTTTAGAAGTGGGCGGATGGAGACTTCCTTCCATTGGGAAGGGAACACACCTGATATGCAGAACTGACAATAGATGTCAGTCAGAAATGGCCCTAATGATGGAGCGACCAGGCTGACCATTCTTGGAGGACAAGGGTCCGAAGGTGACCATGATTTGGCAAGCTATAATAGCCTAAAGACCTCATCAGTAGAGGGAGACATGAAGCTGTTGAGAGTAGAAGATAACCTGGGAGATGAACGAGAGGATTGCGATACAGGAGCCAGAGAAGTAGTGATGGCGAGATTATTATAGACATTTTCAACTTTTTTGCAAAAAAGTGTCGCCCAACAGATTTCAGAAGGATTGAGATGAAACGTTGGGAGTAGAAGGGTTGGGAGAGGTAAGTTGCGTGATCGTGGCAAGCAATTCTTTGGATGAATTGGATACTGCTTCGATCTTAGAGGTGTAAAAAGTAGTTTTAGCTCTACGAACCGAGAATTTGTAGTGTGCCAGACAGCTCTTATATTTAGTTTTTTCTAGGTCATCATAATGGGTTCTCCATCGCTTTTCCTGCCTTCTACGGGTCTCCTTTACAGACCTAAGGTTTTTGGAAACCAAGGAGCAGAGATGTGATGTCGCTTGATCTGGAATTTTTTAATTGGACAAGAATAGAAGAGGCTGAGTTAAGCCAGGAGTTGTAGTTAGAGATGACTGTCAGACATGCTGCTGTATTTTTATGGTCTCTGTAAGGAAATGGTAATAGATCATTTCTGTTTAAAAAATTATGCGTGCTAAGGGGCTGTTGAATACCATTTCCAGTTTATTCTAAGGGTTTCTTTTAGGAAAATGAGAATAGTTACATATCCTGGACACAGTGTTTTACTTCTTCATCTTGGCATAATGGGCTTTTTACATGGTGCATGATGATTGTTAAATGGCTGTTGCATATGCTAGGCACTGTACTTTCATGATTCAGGAAAAGAAACAGTAATTAGCTATTTTAAACATGGGGGGATTAAGGGCTTGAAAGGACTGTTAAATATGTTTGTGACTGTGTTCTAATGTTTACTTGTGGGGAAAAAGAGAGTAGGTAATTTTTATAAATGGGATTATGGGACGAAGCAAATGTGCCCTCCCTCGCATCTGGATTCTGTACCTTCCATACATCCACAAGTCCCTCGATATGCATTATTTCTTGTACCACACGCACCGCCTCCTATCCATACTCGGATCCAAGGCAACATTAAAGTCCCCTCCCCAAATAACCCGGGCATCAGGAAGCAGGCCAATCCGTCTCCAGACCTCCCTAAAAAATGCAGGGTCATCAATATTTGGCCCATATGTGTTTATCAATACCACCTTAGAGCCTCCCATGTCACATTGTACCAATAGACATCTGCCCTGATCATCCAGCTCCGAAGTTATAAGCGTAAATGGTGTACCCTTTTTCACCAGGAGTAAAACCCCTCTAGCATATGAAGAATATGACGAGGCCACCCTAACAACAGACCAACGCTTCCCCACATTTTGTTCAGTAAGTTTTGTCAAGTGAGTCTCTTGTAACAGGGCCACCTGGACCGCATGTCGATCCAGATAAGCTAGCACTCATCTAATTTTCTGGGGATTATTCAAGCCTCGAACATTCCACGTTAATAACTTAATTACTCCTTCATGGGGCGTCATTTACATTCACCGGACTCACGCGTGCACACTATGTTACCCCGCCATCAAATACCCCATTAATCGCACACATACACACATTCTGTACTGCAATAAAAATGACAAAGACCCCCCAAACAATCCACGCCGCTCCCACTTCAGCCAACCCAACCAGCCAAAGACATTCCCAACCCACAAAACAGCGTGCACATAACAAACGTGCACCAACATATACATTTGGGGGGGCCGCTAGGGCCTGTCCGTCCCCTCCCAAGTACATGGGAGGTGGCCGAGTGTCTCAGTAATTCAGCGACCAACAATATATTGTACAGTTTTGGCACAGGCCATGCTTCCCACCAGCACCTCACGCTATTTACTCATCAAAGAAAATTATATCAAACATCAGTAATGTTACCGTAGCACATCATCAATATCCTGCCGGAGACCCAAATATTACCACCAAATAAACAGATCAATGACATTTCCAACCGTGCCCTCTCACTCATCATCTGACTGCGAGTAAATTGCCCCCCACAACACATCCTTAAAAGAAATATCACTAGCATATAGCAAGGAAAATCAGATTACATATGCCAGCCCAAAACAACATGAAGGAAAAATGAACATGACCAAACAAAATAGCATAATAAATGTTGCAAAACCAAGCAGTGATAGACATTCTCTTGCCAACCCCTACCACTGAGATTAATATTTGACACCCACACATACACCAGAAACAAATACAAAATACCGTGCATGTGCCACCATGCACAACCAACAATGTCTTGTTATACCACCGGTAAGCGAAATCTCACTTAATTGACCGACGAAGCCGGCTCGTGAAGCACCCTACCCCTGAATTCCATTTAACAGAGTCAAATGTGAACTTCGCCTCGGGCGGCTGCACCAGGGACCACAGGTTTGTAGAAGAAAACGCTTGAAACACTACCTCTGAGAATGTTTTCTTTCCGGTTACCCCTGACCCCATCCGCTTCACCAATGTCCATGATTCAGCATGCACACCTGTTGGAGAACGGTGATGACGGCTATTATCACCACAGCTGTACAGGACACACAGCAGCTCACAGCGTCACCATTGCGAAAGCTGAATGTCACACACAGCACGGCTCCAAGGCCTTCCGAGAACGCAATGAAGAAATTCCCCTCTGCTTGTCAGGAAAACAAAATGGCGGCATTTAGAAAGAACAACACCGAGTGGCTCCAGGCACGTACGTGCATCAAAACATTGTGTTTCAGGATGCCACCTTTAATGCCGCCAAACTCTTCACAAGAAGTTCACATGACCCCAATGACCAGGTGAGGATGTGCGTTCCACTGGCGAACGCCATTCTTGTGGCCCATTCAAACGTCAGAGACCATAACGATAAAACGAGCATGCACACAGGGCGAATAATTTCCCCCAGCACAGCGTCGCTCACAAACACAACACAAGAGCGAATAGTTGAATTGCATGCTGGTGGTCCAACAGCCAACTTCATAGGTCATGCCGCTGCTGGGTTCTTCCATATGCAAATCCAAAACCACATGAACAGGGGATAAGCGCTAACACCTCGCGCTGCAAGCAGTGCTACATCCTTGTTAGGTCCCAGTCCCGGTCATGACAGTAATTATAGGAAGTACGCCCGGCTGTATACTGCAACCAATATTTTCCTTGAATCTTATTGACAGAAGCACACCCTGCTGGGCTGACCGGTCTTGAGGTAACTGGTGGGGTTGCAGGGCTTTGTGTGTTTCTCTGTTCATGACTTCTAGTCTCCTTAGGTTCCAGTTCAAGTTTTTCCTTTTTCTCTTCTATGGTCTTCAGGCTTTCATTTCTTGTTTTATTGTAGTCTTATTTCTAAAACAAAATTCTCCTTTCCTCCAGTTCACACACATAGTTTCTTCTTTGTCAAATCGTCATCAAAAAGTTGTAATCAAATGAAGTCCAATAGTCCAGGTGTAGGTTAGGTAAGATGGTTTATTAAGTAGCTAGGATCAAGAGCCATAGTAAAGAGCCTCACCAGGAGCAGCCTTCTTGCTGCTCAGCCCATTCTCCAACTGACTCTCACAGACATCCAACATTCCATTGCATCACCACGCACCAACATTCCACGCCACACTCACGCTGGCTGAGCAGCAGGTATAACAGTGTTCTACAGGCATTGTGAGAGGTAATGCCCCTTGGTAGTTCACTGGATTAGATGAATATTTTTCAGAGAGAACAGTCAAAACAGGTCTTTTTTCCAGTGCTGATGTAGTCTTGGGATGAGCCTGCTGGACTGAGTGAATGTTTAAGGAAGTAAATATTAAACATTTAAATGCCAGCAAAGGACTAAAAGGTTCCTGAATCAGAAAGCTCTCGAATGGACAGATGCTCGCTTGTTTCTATAAAAGAGGGCTTTAAGTGCATTTTTGTGAGACTTAACGCAAGTAATTGCCCAACAGAGCGTGTTGACTGCCTGGTATCTGTGTCCTGTTGCTGTTTCAGAATTAACTTGGTGTAGGTCTTCCAGATGCAGTCAACAACAAAGGGACATGAGACCGAAACAACTTTTTTTCTAGTTTTATCATTGATATTGTTTGCTTAATTCAGAGCTCTTCAGGTGGGGGGCGCACCCCCCATTGGGCACATGGCGGCATTCCCAGGTGGGCATAAATGCCGCAGAATTTACTTGTAAATGAAGAAGTCCTGGAAGTGCAACTTGGTTTACTTTTTCATGTTTACAGGCCATCTACATTTACATGAAACAGGTGAAGTGCATACAAAAGTATTGCAGCTGTGATCCTGAGCCCTGTGATTGTGGGGGCAAAAACATGGTTTAAAAGAACAAAATATTATATAAGTATTTTTTTTTTTTCATCTTCACAGTAACTCTATATAAAATAATGCGCACACCTTAAAAGAAAAATAAATGCAAATGTAACTAATTGGTGCGCAATGCACTCTTTTACATTATGAAACGTCAGTTGGATAATGTGATTGCTGAAGATGTCTGTTTGTGAGACCAGAGTGTCACAGAACTGAATCATGGTTGGTGCAGTGCGGAATAGTGACTTGTGTATGTATAGTGCTATGAAAGCCCAGCATGTAAAAGAAAGAACGGTGAATATGCAAGTCATTCTTTTAAAATGGTATTACAGACAGAATGATAGGCTGATAAACAATGATTTTTGTATATGATCAAACAAGTGTTTTAAAAGAAAACATATCAGTAATAGCTAACCAGACTGTACCCTGAGCATGCATTTTTAGAAGTCCACTAAAAGACACTTTCCAAAACTTAGCATCCTTCCAGTACCTATAATAAATAATACATATTTGGCATTATGATGCTTCAAGTGACTCCATAAATTAAAGCACTATAGTCCACTGCCCCTTTCACTCGCATACTGAGGTTCCTCCAGATCCCCATTAACAATTCAGGGATGGTTGTTTTTACCAAAATCTATAGGCACTGTTTTTGTAAAATTAAAAACACATGGGCACCTTAGTCCCCATACAGCCTGCCACCGTCGACCTCTGTTTAAATGAAGCTGTCCTTTCAGGTGTGTCAAGGGGGTGGTAGGGAGGAGACCAGAAGGGTTGTGTCCAGAGCCCTGATTGTCCGGACCCCTGGGGCCTCAGAATAATGGCCCAGGAGAAAGCAGAAAGGAGATAAATCCATGGATAGCGTCAAAGAGATGACCCAGAGAAGGGGGTGCTATATGGGATTTAATTTTGTTTGGTTAGAAATGGACAAAGACAACTTCCCCACTTCCTCAGAGAGATATTCTAATAGTGCTGCTGAGAAATGCTGGCTCATTTTCTTTTTAAGGGGTCATCACTACCATTAGTGCAGCAGGTGCATTTGCAGCGGGCCAATGGGGTGGGAGCTGTTACTAGGACGCAGAGGGGTGGGGACCCATTTTCCATGGTAGCATTGGGGCCCACATTACCCTTGCGGCACAGGGAACAGGTCTCAGGCAACAAAGTGGCAAGATGTGGGTATGTTTCCCATTTTTTGACACAAAGGGGCAGACAGTCTGCTTTGGGCCTCAGGCCTAGGAGTGAAGGCCCAGTGGAGTGAGCAGAGGAGTAGGTATCATTGGTGTTGCAAGTGCAGTTGCACTGGCGCACGTGGGTTTGAGGGCCCAACTTAACCGCCAGTAAGGCTGTTGTACTGTCATTTATTGCTTGTATTAGGGCTCAGTGCCCCCTTGGTGTGTCAGAGTACCATTGAGCATCAGACCAAATGGCCCAAGAGAGCGGAAAATTGAAGCAGAGGAGACACCTTAGCTTGGGCCTCAGAGAGGTGGCAGAAAGGAGGAGGGGGGGGTTTAACAAAGGGCAGAGGCAATTACCTGCTTTGCAAGGCAGTGGCTCTCATCAGTGAGGGAGGTGCAGTGACACTGGGACCGAGGTGTTTGAAGGGCCCATTGCATCACAATTATGACTATCTGACATTACAATAGAGGCATGGGACACAGCATTAGGGTTGAGGGTACCCGTGCTGCAAAGAGACGGGCAACATGTGGGAACTCCTTTTTTCCGAAAAGGGCAGAGTCTGTGTCAAGATTAGAGTGATAGCCAGGATTAATTGGAACGGGCTAAAAGAGGCAGAGGGGATAGCCTGCTACTCAGGGGCACAGCTATCATTAGTGCAGAAGGTGCAGGTTGTAGTAGTAGTAGGAGTAGAGTTTTTTTGTCTATTTTTTTTTTTAATGTATTTCTTCTTTTACAAGTCTCACATTTAGTGTGGATTATGAGCTACCGAAAAAGTATCTTGAAAGCCCCACCTCCAGCTCCCAGCCCTGCCTCTCGTGCTCTCCCAAGTCTCTCCATAAAGTTTTAGAGCGGGCCCAACTTCAAAATATTTTGGGTTGGGGGACTCAGAGCAAAAAAGTTTGAAGACTTCTGACTAATTTATGCATTGGTCTATTTTATATGCACATTTATGTGAACATTTGCTGCACTTGCTTTTGTAACAATTACTGCTAAATTGTTTCATGGTTTCTTGTTTCCATTGAAGTGTGTCACTCACTCGACTGTGTCACAAAAAAGAACCTGATTACAGTCAATCCAAGTTAGTACAGTTACTATTACCGCAGCACAAGTCAAGTAGCATAGCATCAGCAAGATACAGTGCAGTGATGTCACTCTTTGGGAATAACACAAATGTTAAAATGGCAGGAAAGAGAGATAATATGAATGGGGTATATTGCAGTCACATTAGTCGGTGGCCAATCCACAAAGCTTGGTGCCCAGAAGTAGAATCACTTGATCGATGGATGGCACAGACTGAGCTAGAATAAAAAGTTATCCTACTCTTGGTGAATGTGGTGTTGGAGAATGTTAAGATGAGGGGGAGTGAACTTGAATACAGAGATGCAGGTCAAGTTGGGTGGCTTTTCCTGTCAGTTATTAGAAAAGTGTTTAATAAATTAGAAGGAGAAGGAGCTTAAGAAGTTGAAAGAGGAGCTTGCTACTTTGCATGAAAAACAGTTGATCATGTGTGAAACTGTGGATAGTGCAGTAGCAAGAGGTGATTTAATGGAAGCACAGTGTAGTGGCATAACAAAAAAGCAAGCACCTCCACAGGACACCATCAGAAATTCAAATGGCATAAGGGCCATATGTACAGAATTTATGAACTGCAAGTTCCTGATAGCGATTCTTTGCGAATCGCATTAAAAAAATCGCAATTCCTAATGTACAAAAATGTACAAGTTAGTAATAGCAATTCCTAACGGGGTTGCTTTAGACCTACCTCATGAATATTAATGATGTAGGTCACAATTTGCGACCCATTAGCAAATGCAGCCATCACACGGATGGTGGCCTGGTGGAGTCAGCAGACCATGATGTCTGTGAGTACTTTTTAATAAAGCTATTTTTTTTTTTATGCAGCCGATTTTCCTTAAAGTAAAATAAAATGGCACGTTTAAGTTTCATTTTTTTAAAGTAGGCAGCGGGCCTTTGGACATTCACAAAGGGGAAGGAGTCCCGTGGCAACCCCTTCCCATTTGTGTATGGTTACCACCATCCTTGAGGTGTCAGTAAAAAATGTATGTTTTGTGACCGTAATTCGGTTGCAAAACATTCAGACATAGCACTGCAATTCGGTATTTGGAAGGGACGCCCTAATCACGTCACTTCCAAATAACGAATCACTAAACACAATTTGCTATTTGGGAACATGTTTCCGAAACGCAGTTTGTGCTCTGTACATATGGAAAAGCATTTTGCAGTCAGTAACACCCCCTTTCTGTGAATCTGGCCGTTTCCAACCACACAAATGCTTTTTGGACATATGTCCCCAAGTTCAGTAGGATCCTGCTTCATTGAATGAATCTGTCACTGACAGTAAGGAGGACTGGAGCTGGGTTGATGAAGACGAGGTTAGTGGCATATGTTGGTGGATGTTAGAGTGAAGACGAAATAAAAATACATCCCTTGGTGTAAAATAAGATGAATGAACAACAGGACGGAAGGGAGTTAGTACAAAATACACATATTGTGAGAGATTACATTCAAAGTGAATTCATTGAGATTTTTATAATATTTTTACAGACAACGGAAGACTGTTTACATGGCTGGTGCAACGTTGAGATACTGGTGCTGACGGTGTACATTTAACACTTGCAGAGCATTTGAAGCTGGGATTTTCAAGTCATGCAATGTTGGGACAGCAATTGCAGAGGGAATCGATATGGATTGGTTTAACCTAATTACATTCAACTGCAATGGGTATTGATGATAATTGGGGTCCTTGGCATACAATTGCAGAAGCTAATATACAACTTAGAGAGATAGGCATGGTGACAGCTATGTATTCTGCTCAATCTCAAGGGCCAGACAAAGAATCAGTGACAGCGACAGTGATAGGGATGAGAACATAGCTTATCAGAAGTGCACCTTCGCACATGAAAGGAGCTTTAGTAATCGCGTTTGGACCATCTCAAGAAGGGCAGTTGTAGTTGTGGTCTTATCAATGGCACAATTCGAAGAACTGGAGAATCCGAAATCAGCTCCACCGGTGAGCGAGGAAAAAGATGAACAGGAAAAAACTTTGGCGATTAAACAAAAAAGATGTGGAGAAATTTGACTAATGTAGAGGCTAATAAAAGGCCCCCTAAAATGGAAGCCAATTCGTTATCTGACAGTGAAATTGAAACTGTTAAAGCAGAAAAAGAACAAGGGCAAGCAAAAGGTTAATTAAACCTTCTACATCGCCCTAAAATGAGCCTAAGCAGCGAATCACAACAAAGGACATAAGGGGAGGAATAGAGAGTTACACTAACAATATACCCTGACCAGCCGGGGGGAGGGGGCGATTGGAAGGTCAAGGACCATTTATACTGAAAGTCAGCCCAACTCCTGGGATCAGAGCAATAGAGATCACATATGCCTCTAGCTTTGTACCACAAAAAGAGCAAGCAATGTGTGTTAGCATTGCTTGATAAAGGAGCAGAAATCCCTCATAAATTACCTGGGAAAAGAGTAATCATTAATGGCTATGGGTTAGGTGAAACAAAAGCAAAGCCTGCAAAGAAAAATGTCGATTGAAATGGACAGTCTTTTACTGCTATTGTGGTGGCTGCTGATATTCCAGAATATATGATTGGCATGGGTATACTTTTGGGAAAGTCAGTAGATAGAGGGGAGAAAATGTGTGTTCAGGTAGCGAAGTATTCAAATTAAAAAACCCAAGAGTATTATAGTCTGACTTACCAAGTGGAGCCCACTACACATTCCGCCTTAAGCTGAGTTTGTGTGTGTGTTAAACAACATAGAGTGCCAAGGGGACACTAACAAAGCACTTAGACTTTTCAGAAATTGCCCTTACACCATCAGAGTGGTTAGTCCATTTAATATCACCATATGGCCTCTGAAAAAAGCTGATGGGCTTTGGAGAATGTTTCAAGATCTGTGACAGTGGAATAAGGTAACACCACCTCTAACCCCTTCTCTGCCAGAACTCTTCCCTGCCCTGTGCTAAGCCCTTTTTTGGCTATTTGGGGTAGTTCACGCTTAGGCCCTCATAACTTTTTTGCCCACATAAGATATCAGTGACCAATTTGCGTCCTTTTTTCCAACATCCTGGGGATTCTAAAGGGACCCAGAGTTTGTGGATTCCCCCGGAGAGGACCGAGAATTTAGCCAAAATACAGCTAAATTTGGGGTGTTTTGGGGAAACAAGTGCTGCAGAAGAAAGCGTCAGTTTATTTCCCTGCAAATGGCTTCAACGAAAGGTTTGCGGTGCTAAAATCACCATCTTCTCAGATTTCAGTTTTGGCATTTTACTGGGACATAGCTCATTTCTCCTAATTTTCCAGTTAGTGGTAGAACTGGGTGTGAAACCCATGATGGATCCCGGAAAGCTATACATTTCTGAAAAGTAGACAAAATTCTGATTTCAGCAAGGGGCCATATGTGTAGATCCTTCAAGGTTTTCCCGGGCGCTTGGCAGGGCGGGGGCTCCCACCCCAGAACCGCCGGAGCCCTGGCCCAATTCTGTGCTTCTGAGTGATGCAGCAGGCTGGAGGAGGGAGCCCCAGCAGGAGTCCCGGGGTTCCATACAGATCCTCTGAACCCAGCCACACAGGGGCAACATCCCCTTTACAACATTGCGGGCCGGAGAAGGGAACCCAGGGCCCTGGTGAGCTCGCAGACCCAGGCTTGCTGCTTCCCTGACCCTTCGGAGCCCCATCCTGTGGCTCGGAAGCCGTCACCGGGGACATGGTCAGGTGTTTCCAACCAAGCAGCCCACAGTCGCCAAAGAGGCCCAACTATGCCCGATCGACCAGAGTCCGGTCTAGACCTTCCCTAGGCAGGCCCCCTTTCCGTGACCGCAGAGCCCATTTCCCCCCTCCGCTGCACGCTTGGCGACATTGAGGGCCAGCACATGAAGCACAGGCCCCGCCGGAGCACTGACCGAGGGCGCCACCACAGACTCCCTCCCTGCCGGAGAAGGGGGGAGAGAGCATCCCAGGCCTGCCGCTTCCCCTTTGCCAGGCCCTGATAGTTCTTAGAAGAATGCTAAGCCTTGCGCCTGGCCTGCCGACAGTAACTCCTGGGTGGCGTGGGACATCGACAGTCACTGCATTCGTGATTGGGCCCAGGCGTCTGCTGAGGGCTTCTCAGAGCTCTCCCGGGGTTGTGTTCCAGCTCAGCAGCCCGGGGTGGGGAGGGGCTGGGCCTTCATGCAGGGCTGGTCTCTGCTCTTTACCCCAAACCCAGTACAGGAGCAAGAAAGTCCTCCCCGGGCCTGCAGCTATCCTGCCCTGGGTACTGTCACCCTCATACCGTGGGCTCAGGGTGCTTCCTTGGGTGGTCGCCTTCGACCTTCTTGGAGCCCGGGGAGCCACGGAGGGTTAAGCCCAGGCCACATCCTCTCCCTGCGGGCCTGACTGGGAAGCCCATTTTCCTCGACTATTAAGCCCCCACGAAGTAGGGGCTTACAGAACCCTGGGTCTAGGAATACATTTGGAGTTAGCCCGGCCGGCCATCTGGTCGCGCAGCATGGCGACCAGATGGCCCATGATGACCTAGTGACCAGATGGCCTGGGATGACCAGACGCAAGACCCAGTCACACGGCAATTTAATGATGACAGGAGTAGCCATGCACTCTGAGGCCAGTGCTTGGGAGGCTCTTTCCCGGGACTGCTTGCCTCCCAGCAACTTGTGCAGGGGGGCCAGGCCATCTGGTAACCCTGCAAGGAAACCATGCCCCCATCCCTGCACCCGGCAGCGCAGGCACAGGAGGGAGAGGTCCCCGTGCCGGTCAGCACGTGATGGAGGCAGCCTCCCACAGGCCCACATTTCCCCCCTCCGTGTGCTTCCTGCTGCCCTGGCGGCAGATGGACCCACCCCCAAGTGTGGTGGAGGGGGTCCTACAGGCACCCACAGACAGAGACAAAAGCTTGGCTCAACTTACAAAACCCTGACCCAGAATCAGGTCATCTACGAATTATTTATCACCGGATGCCCCACGAACATGCGGTGCACTAAGGGCAATGAAGGCGGCCCCCTTCCATCCACGCTCTATTCAAGGCTTCCCCTCTGAGAGTCAGCCTCCCCAATTTGAAGAGTGTTACCAGGTGCTCCCTCCGGGAGCCCCTCTTTCTCCCCCCCCACAGGCAAGGGGGGCTCCCAAAGCGACGGGAGCAGCCAGCCCCACCACCGCTGGTCCCTCCCAGAGGACCGGGAGGGACCGCACAAGTCTTCAAACCCTCAGCCAGGCCACATGGGACCAGGATAAACGGGGTACCTGGCAACAAGGGAGGGTCACCCCACCTGCACAGCAGCCGTCCACCACTGGACTTGACCCCTGTGGCGTCAGGAGGTCCCGGCTTGGGTGCAGCCCGAGCCATGCCGGCGGGCTGGTGGGAACCCACCCCCTGCCATGGTCAGAGGCGACAGAAGGGAAGAGCTGGGTGGCTCCCCATCCCGCACACCTCCCATCGAGAGGAGCCGGGGTCCCATCACAGGCCCGGCTCCTTCTCTTACATTCATACATAGCACTGCAATTCGGTATTTGGAAGGGACGCCCTAATCACGTCCCTTCCAAATAACGAATCACTAAACACAATTTGCTATTTGGGAACATGTTTCCGAAACGCAATTTGTGCTCTGTACATATGGAAAAGCATTTTGCGGTCGGTAACACCCCCTTTCTGTGAATCCGGCCGTTTCCAACCACACAAATGCTTTTTGGACATATGTCCCCAAGTTCAGTAGGATCCTGCTTCATGGAATGCATCTGTCACTGACAGTAAGGAGGACTGGAGCTGGGTTGATGAAGATGAGGTTAGTGGCATATGTTGGTGGATGTTAGAGTGAAGACGAAAAAAAAATACATCCCTTGGTGTAAAATAAGATGAATGAACAACAGGACGGAAGGGAGTTAGTACAAAATACACATATTGTGAGAGATTACCTGCCTGCTGCTCGAGAAGGGCCACTCAATCGCCCAAAACCCAATCAGGCCGGGATCGGGCACGGAACGGCACGGGAGGGCCTGGGCAGGCACGGCCTTCAAGGGTAGTCCCAGCCTGGGGAGGCACTGCCATTCGGTTTCCCCACCACTGGGTCGTGTTGGGTGAGCATGGGTTCTGTCTCGGGAGGGCCTACTGCTGTGCCCCTCCCAGAGGGGCAGGGGGCTTCTCCCCGTCCCCAAAGCCTTGCACCTGATGGAACCACATCCTGGGCACTTGGCGGTGCGGCAGGCTGGAGGACGGAGCCCAGGGGCCCTTGGGCCAGGTCGGAGCTCCTGGGCCCAGCCGGCAAGTGAAGGCTCCCAGGGCCCGGAAAAATGATAATCACACTTGTTCTACCATCTTTGTTACCTTAGATTTTGGACCCTAGCTCTGCCAGCACCCAGGGAAACCTAGCCCACCTAGGGCTATCCAGGGTGGGCTGACTTGCATGGCTCTCACCACGTTTTAATACCCAGAATGCCTTGCAAACCTCAAACTTTGACTATGAAAAACACATTTTCCTCACATTTCTGTGATGAAAGGTTCAGGAATCTGCAGAGAGGCACAAACTTCCTTCCATTCGGCATTCCCCCAGGTCTCCCGATACAAATGGCAGGGGAAGCACTTCCCCTGCTCCAGAGGCTGAAAAATGAAAAAACAAAATGAAATCCCAGTGCTGTATACAGCAAAGGGATTTCCGAGATGTGCACAAAGGACGTAACGGTTACGTCCTCCGCACACGGCCACCGTGGCAGAGGACGTAACCGCTACGTCCTTGCCACGGAAATGGTTAATAGTTACAATACCTGACAACATAACTGTGGTGGAAGATTTGAGCAAAAGTGTGGGAGAATGGCATGCAGAGGTTGATTTGGAAAATAGTTTATTTTATTTTCTATAGCCATTGATGAAGCAAGATCAATTTGTGTTTCAGAAGCAAAATGTGCAGTATACCTACTCGAGATTACTAATGGGCTATGTGCACAGTCTACCTTTGTGTCACAGGCCAAATACAAGAGATTCACCCAATTGCCTGCATATCTGCACCCAAATTGCGCATTACTTGGATGATATTATGATCACTGGAGACAGTAAAGAGCAAGTTTCAAAGACACTCGAGAGATTGACTAAGTACTTACAGGAAAGGTAAGTGCAGGAACTGGTGTGATCAGGACCATCTCAAAAGATACCCCTAAATGTGACTAATATGATATAGCAGTTAAAAATTCTAAACACAAAAGAGGAGATTTTTAAGACTGGTGGAGTTCAGGGAACAACACATTCAACATTAAAGATTGATACTACCTTGTATAATGTCAAAAGAAAAAAACATAATTTTTAATGGGGACCAGAGCAGCAATTAGCATTCGTGACAGCAAACACTTCTATACAACACTATTTTGTCTTGGGTCCTGTCACAGAGGGTGACTTTCAGCTAGAAGGGATGATACAAGATGATGGGGCAGTTTGGAGTTTGCGTCAAATTCAGGGAAGACAAAGAGTACCAAATGGATTTTGGCCTAGGAAACTGATACCATCACTGTGCAACTACACCCCTTTAGAGAAAGAACAGGAGCATATTGGCCACTGGTAGAGATGGTGAGAATTACAGGTGACAGACCAGTGACACAACACACAAATGTTCCTCTAATATGCTGGGTAAAAGGAGGGGGTCCTGAAAAGGAAGGGCACATAGGTCAATCATCATCAACTGGAAGAGGTATTTGCTAGAAAAGGCAAACCCTGGACCTACTAGATTGTCAAAGCTAAAAGACCAACTGCAGGGGGCAGTTAATTAGAAAACAGTAGCCCTTGTACAAGAAGTGAGTGAGCGGCAGTCCTCACCGTCATTTGAACAGGCCACTGATGATGAATCGCAAACACTTTTTTTTGCAGATGGTAAGGCAAAGTATCATCAAGACAAAAGACAGTGGCTGGTGGTGGCTTTTCAGGCCATAATGAAGACCGTGCTGATGAGAGAAGGATAATGAGTGTTAGAATTGAAATGTATTAGTACTATATTACTCGCATTTTATCCGATACTATGTTAGCATTTATGTAGCTAATTCATTATATATTCTCGCTGTGTGTATACGTAATCAGAAAGTGCAGATGTTATGTTAGTTAGGTTGACATCTGTGCCACCATTTCAGCTCTCGAAGACGCCATTTTGTATTATAATCGAAACTGTTACTTGATCATTTACGAGAAATGGTCCTTGTTAAGTTTCGTTTCTTCAATGTCGAATCTTGCTCATTAGCGCATGCCTTTTCTATTACATAGAGGCCTTCTCCCACCTGTCTAGTAGGGAGGATAAGCCAGACGACCTTGGGCAGTAGATAGCTTGTGCCAGGCTGCGGAATCGGAACTTGTGCTCTGTACCCCCATTGTATTACGACAGCTACCAGTATTTTTCCATAGTAGACGGGTCTTTATGGGCTCCGCAACCTACATAATGTAACTTTATGTTTGTTAGAGTCAGTCCCTCGTCAGCCATCATAGGAGGCTGGTCAGACTGGACTCCACTGCAGTGTACTTTGTGAATAAACTAGTTTGCTTGTGTTCTCTACTGCGTCACCGACTCTTCATTGAATGGAAGGCTAGAGGAGGTCGAGAGTGACCCTGGTGGCCCTAATCGGGTCACTTCCTTCAGTTGGCGCCCGAACAGGGACTCCAGCAGGTGGCCCATCCCGCCCGTAGTCAGGTTGTGGGGTCGGGGTTGTGTCCGGTCGGATGGGCGGATCGGGGATCCCCATATGATAGAGCTTGGTTCTCGCAGCTGCCCCGCCTGTCTGATCGGGCGGCTCCTCGTCTAGTGGTCATCTTGGCTGGGGTCCTGAAAAGGCAAAACCCTTGGGTCTGACCGTTTTGGTCTGAAGAGTCGGCAGTGGAGAATAATCTTGTTTGACCTGTGTGCACCAGGTGAGTTCATTGTGATTTCTGGTAAGAGCGGCGCCATCTTGATTAACTTGGTGGGTCTGTGGACCCTTGTGATACAGAGCGTTTGTGAACGTTCCGCCAGGCCACTAGTTGAATTTGGTTTATTCTTGAAAAGGCCTGGGGCTAGAGCCTATCTTGTCTTGGTGCAGTCTGAGGACTGACTTGTCTTGGTGCAGTTTACGGACTGCTTTTGAGAGCTCTTTGTTTGTGTGTGTTTTTATTGCGTGTGTGGAAGTTTCGATTACAATGTAATAAGTCTTATGTTGTTCGAGAGGATGAGGATCCTTTTGTGGAGGATCTGCTGGAAACTCGCCCCCCACCTCCCTATGCCCCGCAGAGAATATATCCTGTTGTTCCGTCGTCTCAGTCCTCCGTTGTTCTTTCGCCTTCCTCTGGTCTTTCTGCAGACTCCACAGCTTCGGCTCCAGCCCTATCTGTCTCCTCTCCGGTTTCGCCACCTGCGAGTGTGGTGACTGCGGGCACCCCTGCAGTGTCTGCTGTTTTTGTTCATGTTTCTCCTCCTTCTCTTACAGCTACCACACAGTCATTATTGACACTGTCACCTGCGTCTGTATCCCTTGTGTCTTCCCCAGATGTTTCATCTGTAGTGTTGTCTAGTGTTGGGACACCAGCGCGAGGGTCAGATGGAGGGAATTGGGCGGCAGCGCGGGAGCGAATGGAGCGGGCACTGATTCGATCTGATGTAGGTGAAGAGGAGAAAAGGATGGTTGCAAATCAGGCAGCACAATGGGCTCGGGGTCCGATTTATAGTGTGGGGGATATATGGAGTGTGATGAAAGATTTTGACCCGTTTGTACAACATTATGCCCTTCAGCATATGTCGGCTACATTGATTAGTTTGTGGGAACAGTGTATTGGAGGCACAGCTCCTCAAATTATTTATGATATTCGAGATGGTGTATATTCAGCTGGTATGGCCCCTACAGAAGTTCTTGGTAATGTTGGGACGCTACTCGGTTATCGAGAACGATTACATCACCGTACTCCGACTAGTGTGTCCCAATTTCCGATGAGGGAGGTGCATCCTATTTTTCATCCTGAGATCCCAGAGCAGCATAACCAGAGGGGAGATGTGGTTCAACAGCGGGTATCGGTTCATTTTCAGGAGCAGTGGGTTTATACCCCGTGGAAAAGAAGTGAGGTGTTAGCGCTTAAGAGTCAGTTAACGGATCCTAGAAAAAACCCTACGGCGTATTATAAAGAGTTAACAGAGGCCGCCTCCTCATCAGTTATGACGTTAGCAGATATTGAGATGTTTTTCGGGCTGTTGGTGCCAGTGGATATATGGAGGCAGGTGCATACTCAGGATCACAGGGTGGAATTGGGTGGTTCTTGGGATGAGATTAAGGCATGGGATAAGGAGCGAAAGCCCGGTGAAAAACCCAGGGCTGAGATTCTGGCTTTGCCGAGTCGTATTATTACTTATATGCATTCTCTTATCCCACCTAGACGAGTAGATTGGGACAAGCTGACGGCGTGTCGTCAAAAGAAAGAGGAAAGTGTGTCTGATTTTTTTACTCAGTTTGAAAGGGTGTTCTTGGATTTCAGTGGACAGGATTTGTCAGTTGAAGGTGGTGTTCGTTTGTTTGTTAATAGGTTTGTCACAAATTTGCTTCCGGAGATTGCAGCTCGGTTACAGGCTTCAGAGAGCACTTTGACTACCTCTTCCCCTTCGGTGATATTGAGTATGGCACAGTACTATGAGCATCGAGAAAATGAGGAAAAGGACAAGGGAGAAAAGAAGAGTAAGGATTTGAAAACAAGGGTGTTGCTACAGCAGGTTGCAAGAGGGTCTGGGAGGGGAAGGGGCACTGGTCCGGCTCAAAGGGCACGGGGTGCTGGTAGAGGTGGTGCACCCCTAAGGCCGAATCAGTGTGCATATTGTAAAAAGGAGGGACATTGGCGAAGCGAGTGTCCAGATTTGTTACAGAGAATTGTAGTACCTAGAGGGCGGGGTTCAAGTGGAAGAGGCCGTTATGAGGTTGGTCGGGATGAGGCTCAAGTAGATGCATCCTCGGGGGGTCGTTCTGATCAGAACTATTTTGATGACCCCGGGGGAAGGCAGTACTATCATGATGATTATGATATGGGTGACGCTGCAGGGATGTCCTATGGTTAGGACAGCCAGGGAGAGGGAAAGGGACCAATCCAAATTTCTGTGGATCTACGTGGTCCTTATGTTACAGCAGATTTGTAAGGTTTGGCACAGAAATTTTTGGTGGATACAGATGCAATAAATAGCTCTGTTTCTCATTCGCCGGTGCCCGGGGCCGCCCTGTCTGGCCGTAATAATGTTTCGGTAGGTTTTTCAGGCGTACCGGTTGTGAGCCCCATTTCCAAACCTCTTGCTTTGACTGTTGGTCCTTTTACTGTGGATTCTCCATTTTTGTTAACGGCGAATTGTGGGGAAAATTTATTATGATTGGATTTGTTGAAAAAGTTATATGCTACCATTTATTGTTCCCCGGATGGTGTTTACATGACCCTTGGACTTAATGTGGTTAGCACAAAACAGTGTTTGGCAAAGGATGCGCCGCTTCCTGTTGAATTCAAAGATGTGCCGTCCTCATTGTGGGCCACAGGGGATACGGATGTGGGGTTGTTACAGATACCACCGGTTTCTATAAAGGTCAAGGAGAACGCTGTGCTCCCTCGTATTCCGCAGTATAAAATATCACAAGCTGGAAAACAGGCTTTGATGCAGATTATACAGGACCTGATTAAATCAGGGGTGGTTGAGGAGACAGTAGCGAATGTATGCAATATCCCCATTCTCCCTATTCTTAAGAAGGCACGCTTGGATTCCCCTGATGCACATCCTGATGTTTATCGTTTTGTGATTGATCTCCGGGAAATTAATAAGATTGTAGTTCCTCAGTTTCCGGTGGTCCCAGATATTACTGTTCTCTTGACGATGATTCCTTCCACAGCCAAATTCTTTTCTGTGATTTGAAAAATGCTTTTTTTAGTATCCCTATTCATCCAGACAGTAGGTATCTTTTTGGATTTGCTTTGGCTGGTAGGAGCTTCCAATTCTGTCGAGCTCCTCAGGGGTACACTGAAAGTCCCAGTATTTACAGTCAGGCTTTGAAAAGTCAATTGGACTCTCTCTCTCTTCCCGCAGATAATGTATTACTGCAGTACGTGGATGACATTTTGATAGCCTCCGATGCCGAAGAGGGTTGTCGGGATGCTACGGTTAAATTATTAAAGCATTTGGCAAACAAAGGGCATAAAGTGTCCCTTTCTAAATTCCAATATTGTCAACAGCAGGTCACCTATTTAGGTCACCTGCCGTCGAAGGAGGGTCGGAGGCTAACACCTGAACGAGTTGATGCCATTGTTAAGATGCCTATCCCTGTGACTCAGAGGGATGTGCGTGCCTTTATAGGCATCACCTCGTATTGTCGTCACTTAATAACCGCTTATTCTTTATTAATACAGCCCTTGCTTTGCCTAACAACTAAAGATGTGCATGAACCCTTGCCCTGGACGCATGAATGCCAGCATGCTTTTGAGCAATTAAAAGTTGCGCTTTGCTCTGCACCTGTGCTTGGTACGCCTGATTATAAGAAGCCTTTCGTGTTGCATGTACACGAAACGGCTAGGTGTGCGCTTTCGGTGTTAACACAAGCCTTTGGAGGTAAGCAGAGGCCATGTGCTTATTTTTCTGCTACGCTTGACCCTGTCGCCAGAGTTCTCCCAAGTTGTTTAAGAGCTGCGGCGGCTGCGGCGGTCTCTATTCGACAATCGGCAGGGCTCGTTCTTAATCATGATCTCACAGTAATGGTACCTCATGCTGTGGATGTACTTTTGAACAAGACAAAGACGCAGCACCTTACCAGTGCTCGTCTGACTGGTTATGAATTGACTTTATTTGCACCCCATATTACTATCAAAAGATGTGCCATTCTGAACCCAGCTACGTTACTACCCCTCCCTTCGGAAGAAAAGGACCTAGATGTCCATGATTGTTTGTTTTGTACGGAAGAAGAGACGAAGGGACGGGTAGACTTGACTGATGTTCCCTTATCTAACCCTCAAGGGGAACTATATGTCGATGGTTCTTGTTTTAAATTGTCAGATGGCACTACTACAGTGGCGTACGCTATTACCATGCTGCGCACTATAGTCGAGACATTACGTATTCCTTACCAATCTGCTCAAGCTGCGGAGTTGATAGCTCTTTTGCAAGCATGTGAATTAAGTGAAGGACTAACTGTCAATATCTACAGTAACAGCCAGTATGCGTTTGGGGTGGCCCATAATTTTGGACGCCTCTGGGCAGAGAGAGGATTCTTGACTTCACATGGTACTAAGATTCAGAACGGTCTGCTGATAGAAAGACTTTTGACAGCTTTGACCCTTCCCAAACGATTGGCAATAGTGAAGTGTAGTGCCCATAAAGCAATCACTGACGATGTAGGGAAAGGAAATGCCTTTGCAGATCAGACAGCAAAAGAGACAGCTAGGTCAAAAATGACGAAAATGTTTGTGGCAGGACCTGCTAGATGGGTACCAGATGTTACTATGTTTGAAAGTTCATTAGAAAGTGTTAGGGAAATACAGAGTGAGGCAACAGTTGAGGAGTTGGCAGTGTGGCAGGAGAGTACAGGGCGTTTAGATGAAGAAGGGTGCTGGACTGATAAAACTGAGAAGCAGAGATGGATGTTACCTGATGCATATATATTTCCCGTAGTTACAATGGCACATGGTCCGGCTCATATTAGCGCGAAGGGAATCTGTAGGCTATTGGATCCTGTGTGGCAGAATGGCAACATCCCAAAGGTTGCTGCTCATCTTGTGAAACATTGTATGATTTGTATGAAGCACAATCCTGGAAAGGATACCCCTACACCTTCTGGTAATTTTGCGCCACCTTCTCTCCCTTTTGAGGTACTCCAGATGGACTATATTGAGATGCAGCGAGTTAATAATTTGAAATATGTGCTAGTGGTTGTTTGTGCATTTAGTAAATGGATTGAGGCCTACCCAACGAAAGAAAATACAGCCATGGCGACGGCGAAGGCTCTTATTAAAGAGTTTTTCCCACGCTACGGCTTTCCCCGTTTGATTTGGAGTGACAACGGAAGTCACTTTAATGCAAAAGTGATCCAATTGGTGTGCGATGGTCTGCACATCAAGCAAAAATTTCATGCAGCAAATCATCCCCTGTCAGGATGTTTAGTTGAGAAGTACAATGGTACTCTCAAGCTAAAATTGGCTAAGATTAAGGAAAGTACTGGGTTGCAATGGCCAGATGCATTACCCCTTGTTCTATTGTCCACCAGAATGACAGCCCATTCTAGAACAGGATTATCGCCATATGAGGTGGTCTTTGGCCGTCCCGCAAATGTGTGGGGCGTCCCTAGACCGAAAACGTTTTCTGAAATTGATTATCCTTTGTTAGTTGATTATTTATATGATCTTACTAAACGTTTACGTTCTATTCATCAACAGATACATGAAGCTTTGCCTCCAGCACCAGAGGGGCCCAGGCACACCATACAGCCTGGAGACTACGTCCTCATTAAGAATTTCCAGAGACGAGACAGTTTGGAACCCAGTTGGAAAGGACCATATTCGGTTCTTATCACGACAAGGACGGCAGTAAGAGTAGACGGTCGGAAGCATTGGGCCCACACCTCTCATTGTCGACGAGTGCCGCTTCCCCTCCCCTATGACGGATGGGTTCGCCAGGGGATAGGGGACCACGAGACGGAGAAGGTTCCACGTCCATCTGACTTGGGCGCAGACGGAGGAAGAGAGTGAGGCGATTCTGAACGAGGCAGTTCCCCCAGAAAATAAGGCTGCCCAGGCTTCTTCTTCACCCGACCCACAGGAGCCTGAGCCTCGCTCTCCCACACCCCCTGAATTTCAGATTCTTCTACGAGATGAGACAATTCCAGGAGTAGCAAGGTATGATTTGCGTCCTCGACGGAAGGATAGTGCACCAAAAGAGAAGTAAGTGTAGCAGGGATGGACTTCTTGGATAAGATTAGTAAACGTCTTTTGTTTCTGCTTTTCCTGTTAGACTAGGGATCAGAAAATTGGTGCACTGCCTGTGACGCAGGACAGGATAAGTTGAGGGTATTTTCCAAGGAGGGAGAGTGCCCTATCCTGAGGACAGTGAACATTTGCTGATGAGCTGCAACAGTGTGACTCCACCGTACAGTGCTCAATAGCACCACCGAGGATTGAACAATAGAAGCCTGCCAGGGAGGCTTGGAACGGACCCTGAATTCTTTTCTCAACGTTTATATATTTTTTTCTTTTTGTGTCCTTTCCATCATTGGTTCCATTACGTGACGTCTCTTTCTCTGGTGATTCTATTTGTAAAAGATGCAATGTAAAAATGTATCTGTTTGGTCGTCCTATTGTAGAAGATGAGCAGCCTTTTGCTGCTCTGCGACCGGGGCAGCTTGGTTTTGATTGGTTGCTCAGAAAGAAGGTGTTCTGTGTTATTTTCGTATTACTGTTCTTATTGGTGGGAGGGGGGATGTTCTGGGTTCTGGAGTGTTCTGGTGATACACCATTGTGTGTTTTATATCGGATTGTCTCTTCAGATCGTAGCAAAAGAGATATTCAAAGTAATGTTTTCTTAGATACGCACAGAACATTTTTCGGAGATAACACAGATTGTTATCCCACTGATTCTGTTACAGGTTTATGGACTGCTTACCCATTATCATTGGTGAATTATACTTATGTTCGTCCTCCCCATTTTACAGTGGCAAAAGGTGAATTTGGTATGGGATATCCTGGCCCTTGTTTGTATTACAGAAAACCCCGAGGGAAAGGGTACCCAGGTTGCATGCCTGAAATGTATTGCGATAATTTGTATATTGATAAAAGAAATATTACTCTGACAGGTTGGCATTATCAAGATCTGACAGTCACTCAAGAGGCAGGTATTTATCCTGCGTGTTGCCCAATAATAAATAGTACTGATGCTCATTTGTACCTCAATTGCTCCGGTTCAATAGTGTACAAAAATATATTGCGTTTAGGAAAGAAAGATGACCCTAGTATGGAGAGTATGAATACTGGATATGCTCCATTGGATTATCAAGGTCCGCTTTATGCACAACCAGGTTTTTATTTTATGTCAAATGGCACCTATTCTAATATGTACAACGGCACAGAGGATGTGGCCCTTGGAATGGTGTTACCTCTTGGAGTACCTTGCAAGTATAGTAAACCACATAATAGATGGGTGAAAAGAACACTGACCAAGGAATTTTGTGAGGGAGTTACTGATTTGGAAGTCAACAATTACAGTAATGGTATCACTTTTGGATATGTACTTTGCTCTATTTTCACATTTGGTGGCACTGCTATGGCCAGGGGTGAACGAGCTAGAGAGTATTTTGGGTGCAAACTGCAGATTCTGTCCAATTCTTCAGTGGCAGCTTTACGTGACATCACCACCCAGTTAGAAAGCATGCGCATATACTCTGAGCAAACGAGATATGCGGTCGATTTTATTTTAGCCAAGAGCGGTGGTGCATGCGCAGTAATAGGAGAGCAGTGTGTGGTTGGTATCACGAATATGGAGAAAAATATCACTCAACATATTTTAGACATTTTGGAAAATGTTCGAGGAATGGAGAGCGGTAACTTGAGCTGGTCATTATTTGGTGGTTGGGGTTGGATTCTAGAAAAGGTGATATATTTCATTGTCCTTTTAATATGTTGCTGTGTTCTGATTCAGTGTCTTCCTTTATGCTGTTCATACTGTACTACTTATCTTTCTCCCAATAGGATTTCAGTTCACAACACTAATGCAAAGATAATGCTTCAACAGGAACTTGATACTATTATGCAAATAGATGAGGGTGTTTTCGGTTCAACTACTTCTCTTGCAGGTTCTGTTCCTGATGTTCCTTGTACTGAGACTGTTTAGTGTTATTTCCTTCTATATGTTGGTTATGCATATATACGTATATACATCCGCATTTGACATGTTATTACCTGTCTTTCTATATTTTCTCTACTTTTAGAATTGTAAAGACCCTTACCTGATAGCACGAATAAAAATGTCCGTATTTGCTTATAAATGCTAAAAGGAGGGTCTGTTAGAATTGAAATGTATTAGTACCATATTACTCGCATTTTATCCGATACTATGTCAGCATTTATGTAGCTAATTCATTATATATTCTCGCTGTGTGTATACGTAATCAAAAAGTGCAGATGTTATGTGGGCCACGTTGACACTCCTTGTGCATCCTACACTTCCCTCTCTATTCAACAATGTCACAGATCAAATGACCAGAGCTCATGCAGTGTAGATAAATGAAGACACAGAAATGGCAATGGCAAACGGGGCTCACACAATGTCTGCTTGCCTAGGCAAAAATGCAACCTATGTATGGGCACAACAAAGACAAATCACTTTGTCCATAGAACAAGCAAAACAAGTTGTTAATAAATGTTCAACTTGCACAGCCTGCAGCTACAGTGTGGCACATGGACTACATTGACCCTTTGATGCTGTGAATGCCCTGAAAAAAACACTGTTCAAAATACCACTTTCTGAGGGTTACACTACCTAATTCGATATTATGGGATTCAGAGGAGATATAAACAGATCAAGTGACTCCCTTCACAGACAGAGAAGTACAAGAATCGGCACAGGAGCATGAAATACGATGAGTGTTACATATTAGCTACTACCTGCAAGTGGCAAGAATAATAGATGCAATAGCTTGTTAAAAACACAAATAAGGAAGTTATCATCAGATGTCACATTGTTAGGATGGCATGAAAATCTGAATAAAGCATTGTTTGAGCTAAACAATAGGCCTGTGGGTCAGCAGACACCATTCATTTGAAGGACATGACAAATAGAACTAACGCCTGCATAAGTAATGTGGGAAAAACACCAGGAAGCCTACAGGTATACCAATTTGCATCAGAAGAAAGAGAGATTGAGACAGGACAGGTTAAGAGCATTATATTAGAAACAGTAGTGAAAATGGCACTTGGAAAATCCGGTAAGCAAGCAGCTTAGTGCCGCATTTATTTTTCCGACTGACATTTTGCCAATAGCATTGCAGCACCTAATTAAACAGCGCTACTGTTGGAGGTGGTGAAATGCCTGTGGGTAAGGTGAGGAGTGGAGTTGGGGCACAGTGGCCAACCTCTGTAAAAAAAAAAAATAGCAATTACCACAGGCAAACATCGGTGTTGAGAGGGATCACTGACATAATATTGACCACAACAATATCGTGATAGAGAAATACGGGGTCAAAAATATGAATTACAAAAATATCTTTTCACTATACTTATAAAGGTAAGTACAAAAATATCGGGGGAAAAATTGTTTCACACTAAGGGCCTGATTAGGATAGCGGTCGGACTTACGTCTGACCGCCATCCTGGTGGGAAACAGGACTGCCTGACAAGCTGCCAGCGGTCCTGCACCCTGAATCACAATGCGACCGCCTTCAAGGCAGTTGCAAAGTGTATATTTTGTATTGCGGCGGGTGCTGCAGGCAGCAGCACACATCGCAGTACAAAATATGCACCCTGTGCATATCCCTGCACTATGTTGAAGGCACCATGTGGAGCCTGCCACATGGTGCAGCGATATGTTGGGGGGCACCCCAGGGGCCATGTCGGAGGGCCAGGGAGGAAGGGGGGCCCGCTACAGACCCCCAATGTCCCTTTCTGCCTGCCTTTTCATGGCGGGTAAACAGCCATGAAACGGCCGGCAGGAAGGGATAATTGTAATCCCTACGGGCTCTTGAGCCCATCGGAACCGTGGCGGTCGGTCTCTCTGAACCG
Source organism: Calotriton arnoldi (assembly GCA_963921515.1). Taxonomy (NCBI): domain Eukaryota; kingdom Metazoa; phylum Chordata; class Amphibia; order Caudata; family Salamandridae; genus Calotriton; species Calotriton arnoldi. The sequence continues at coordinate 130,004 of CAWUFW010014507.1, read as the reverse complement.
CCAACCATCCGCCCGCCATCCTAATGTGGCGGGCGGTAATCAGTATACCATTGCAGCCTACACCAGGAAGCCTACGGGTATACCAATTTCATTGGAAGAAAGAGAGATTGAGAAAGGACAGGTTAAGAGCATTATATTAGAAACAGTAGTGAAAATGGCACGTGAAAAATCCGGTAAGCAAGCAGTTTAGTGCCCCATTTATTTTTCCGACTGACATTTCGCCAAAAGCATTGCAGCACCTTATTAAACAGAGCTACAGTTGGAGGTGGTGAAATGCCTGTGGGCATGGTGAGGAGTGGAGTGGGGGCACAGTGGCCAACCTCTGTAAAAAAAAACAGCAATCACCACAGGCAAACAACGGTGTTGAGAGGGATCACTGACATAATATTGACCACAACAATATCATGATACAGAAATGCCGGGTCAAAAATATGGATTACAAAAATATTGTTTCACTATACTTATACAGGTAAGTACAAAAATATCGGGGAAAAAATTGTTTCACATCAAGGGCTTGATTAGGATGGCGGTCGGACTTACGTCGGACCGTCATCCTGGTGGGAAACGGGACTGCCTGACAAGCTGTCGGCAGTCCCACACCCTGAATCACGATGCGACCTCCTTGAAGGTGGTCGCAAAGTGTATATTTTGTATTGCGGCGGGTGCTGCAGGCTGCAGCACACACTGCAGTACAAAATATGTATCCTGTGCATATCCCTGCACTATGTGGCAGGCACCATGCAGTGCCTGCCACATGGTGCAGGGATATGTTGGGGGGCACCATAGGTGCCCCCCATCGGCCATGTCTGAGGGCCAGGGAGTAAGGGGGGCCCCCTACAGGCCCCCAATGTCCCTTTCTGACTGCCTTTTCATGGCGGGTAAACCGCCATGAAACAGCCGGCGGGAAGGGACATTGTAATCACTATGGCGGCACTGTTGTAGGGATACAAGTCCCTCTGACGGACCAACGGGCTCCTTGAGCCCATCAGATCCGTGGCAGTCAGTCTCTCCGACCGGCACAATCCGCCCGCCATACTAATGTGGCGGGGGGTAATCAGCATTACGATGATGGTGGGACCGCCACCGACAAGCTGCCGGTGGCGGTCCCACCGTCATCGTAATCAGGCCCTAATATTCTTTAAAAACATACAAAAATATCATATATATATTTAGAAATATATATATAGTTTAAAATTGTAAATCTTCAATATTTTAGTATATATCATTATTATAATGTACACTAAACACATTTAAGTTACATTCAATGTTATATATAAATATATACACAAATATATAGGGGTGTGCGTGTTTATATATACATATATAATATTATTATCAAAACAAATGTACATTATATTACATTTTTTCTGTGTTTTTTTTTAATTTAGTACTATGAAAAGCATATATACACAAATATATATATATTATATATGTATATAAATATACATAAAACATAAAAAAATGAACAAATCAAATGCAAAATATTAAATAAATTACCAAATTAAATAAATATAAAAAAGACATTTATAAAATATTTAAAAAGAATTATACACAAAAAATGTGTTTACATATATATACATATATATACAAATAATAAAAACAAACAAATAATAATATTACATATATTTAAACAATATTTTAAAAAGTATTAAAGTCAGGGAATAAAATATATACTATTCGCACTCCAGTCGGTGCAACAGTAGGTAAAGAGTTGTACTCCAGAGAGGTTAAATGTACTATTCCCACTACAGTGTGTGCAACAATAGGAAACTTTTTGAACTTCGGAGGGATTAAATTTACTATTCCCAATCCCGTCTGTGCAACAGCAAGAAAAAGGGATGGACTTCAGAGGGGTTACATTTGCTATTTTCACTCTAGTCTGTGCAACAGTAGAGAAATCGTTGGACTCCAGATGGGTAAAATGTACCATTCCCACTCCAGTCTGTGCAACAGTGGGGAAAGAGTTGAACTCTAGAGGGGTAACACTTACTATTCCCATTCCAGTCCATGCAACAGTAGGGAAATCATTGGACTCGGGAGGGGTAAAATTTATTATTCACAATCCAGTCTATACAACAGTAAGGAAAACGTTGGACTTCGGGGGGTAAAATTTACTATTCCGATTCTTGTCTGTGCAACAGTAGGGAAAGCGTTGGACTCTGGAGCAGTAACATTTACTATTCTCACTCCAGTAGGTGCAACAGTAAGGAAAGCGTTTGACTTCGAACGGGTAAGATTTACTATTCCCACTCCAGTCTGTGCAATAGTAGGGAAAGCGTTGGACTACGAAGGGGTAAGATTTACTATTCCCAATCCATTTCCAATCCCTTCTGTGCAACAGTAGGGAAAGAGTTAGACTTCGGAGAGGTAAAATTTAACTATTCCGACTCCAGTCTGTGCAACGGGAGGGAAAATGTTGGACTTTGGAGGGGTAACAATTACTATTCCCACTGCAGTCTGTGCAACTGTAGGGAAAGTACTTCACTTCAAACACCAAACCTATATGAAACATAACCCTATTAAGTTATAACAAATATAAAACTCTTAATATGAACTTTATTAATTAACAAAAAATATATATTTTAACATGAATAGTAAACAAATTATTAATCTGTTAAAAAAATTGTCAATTTTTATTACATAATTAATTTAGCACATTGTACCCCCACAAACCTACCAGCTCACGCTTAAACTAATACAACATAAATAAATGTAACACAATTAATAATCAATTAAATCTGAATTAATAATGTAATAATAATTAAGTAATTAATTAATTAATAATTAACTTCCCACCCTTTAACCCTACAAACCCAGCAGCCCACACCTAATGTGTAACTTATAAAATACAATTATTACACAGGTTGCATAATGAATAATCAATTAAATAATTAATAATACATTGTTAATTATTACTTAATTAACTCCCCACCCTATACCCCTACAAACCCAAAAGACTGCACCTAATATATAACTTAAAAATATAATTATTAAACAATTTACATATTTATTAATCAATTAAATAATTGATAATAAATTATTATTTAATTATTTATTAATTATAATTAACTATCTTCCCACCCTACACCCCTACAAACCTAGCAACAATATAAATTACTACTAGTAATTAAATTGAAAACTTATAAAACACTTAAAATTACAAACTATATTTCAGAATAATATTAACAATTATACAAACAATAATAACACACAAAATTAATATATGAACTAACACACATAAAGATAATTAAAAAATGATATTTTTATTACTATATTATTGAAAAGATTTTAACAACAACGATATTATTGAAAACGATATCACTTACCTGAAAAAACGATATTCTTGACAATGATGTTTCTGCAACTTGCTAGTTCTAATCTGATATTTTGTTCAAACACCTTTGAGAGTGTGTTGTTTTGTTTGCCCCGGCAGTGAGATTTCCACAAATTGGAAATGCCACTTGGAACATATGGAAGGATTGCTGTTCGACCAAGTTTGGTAGCTTAAAGTATAACGAGGTTATGAGGAGTTATAGAGCCAGATTACATGGGAGAAAAAAATAAAGAAATGCTGTACATTCAGAGTTTTATTGCTATATCCTACCAAACACATGATAGAACTGCGTAATTGCTTTGTGAAGTAGCTCATATACCACAAATTGAGGTCTGAAACCCCAGATACCACCCGGAGATGAGAAGGTGGATTGGAAGTAAAGGAATGAAATTATAAGTGCATCATTTCGTGAAAAGGCCTACATCTGGTGAGGTTTTAAGTTGGGAAATATGTAGAACTAATGTTATCTTCTTGTATAATTCTAATATTTCTATGTATATGCCAGTAGTGAAACTGGCACAGAGAACATGAAATGAATGTGATCACATTTAGAGAACTGATGATCTCTGACATCTATGCAAAAGAATGATCTTCATGAAGCACCAAATGACGGCAGTAACTGATTTTGGGCACTGAAATGAACTGTTAGTGCTACAAGTGAATGGCATTATAAAAGACAGGACTTTTAGGCTTTTTTCAGTTAAACTAAATGATCAGAGTTTTTTGCATTTGCAGATCAGAAGTTTTGGACATATACCATAAGGGTGGATTTTAGTATATTGATGGCAGCATAGATCATAGAAATAGGGACAGCTCCCAGGAGTAGGGGTTAGCGCTAGACAAGTTTTTAGGTTAGTTAGTTTTCCAGAACACACCTCGATGAAGCATGTGAGGTTTAGATCATCAATGGTTAATAGTGCTTGAAGTTTGGTTTGTTGTAGGCCACGAGTGAGAAAAGGGCAGCAGCGCTGGGTATCGTGAACACTCAGCTGAAACAGCTATAACATACTACATGGGAGAGAATGCCTCTTGAAGGTACATTAGATTGCTGTTTTTTCCAGTACTGATGTAGTCCTGGGAAGAGGCTGTCACCAGCCCCACCGGCCTGCATGAAAGTTTAAGGAAGCAGATGTTGCACAAAGACTAGACATTCTCGAGCCAAAAAAATCTCGAGTGGACAGCTTATTTCTATAAAACAGGTGTGAGAAATTGAGTTGCTGGTTGACTGGGGTGTGAGCCCTGGTCAAGCAACAGCCACAATTCCCTGCAAGGTGAACCACAAAAAGTCACTAAATCAACCTGGGTAGCTTGGCACAAAAAGCAGTCAGGCTTAACTTAGTGGCAAGGTGTAAAGTATTTATGCAGCACACAAACAGTGATAAAGTGAAAACACAACACAAGAAAAATCCAAACCAATTTAGAAAAATAGAATAACATTTTAATAAATTATTTGATACCAAAACAACAAAAATCCAACCAGTACAACTGGAGTTATGAATTTTAAAGAATAAACTGAAAAATAGCACCTAAAAGCACCTAAAAGCATAAAGCGCAAACTGGAGATATCTGGTCGCACTGGACAGGGTCAAAGCCAAAAGTTCAGGCTGACCATGATGGAGCACTGGTCGGATACAGTCCCAGATTAGTCCTGCCCAAGGTTTACCTTCTCAAGTCCAGTTTGCGTTGGAGAGAGTCGCAAGGAGAGCGTCGCGGGCGGCAGTCGGAGTGGTGCGAATATCAGGCTGGGCGTCACGGACGGGCAGCTGGAGCTTTGCGTTGGCAGTTCCCCGCGGGCTGTCATTGCTACTGTGCGAATAGACAGGCTGGCAGCAGGTCACGCTGGATTTCGGTGCAAGCGAGGCAGCCCTGGTGCAAATGGGCCCATTCTGGGTCACGATCAGCTCAAAAGCTTAGTTTCAAGAGCTCACAAGCCACACCAAGTGTCCAGGACCTAAAAGGCATCACTTGGGAGTCAGAAACTTGCTGAAGATGGGTCCAGGAGCTGTGGGAGAGCCTGTTATGTCCCTGAGGCTCAGATCAGGAGGGCAGCAGACTAGCTCTTTGAGTCACTCTGGGGTCCTGGGGTCAAGATGGAGTTGCAGATTCAGTTCTTCTTCCCCATGTGAGAGGGCAGCAGGCAGCAGGTCAGCACATCAGGGCAGCAGTTCTTCCAGAGCAGCAGTCCAGCAGAGTGACAATCCTTTTAGCAGCAAAGCAGTCCTTCTTCCTGGCAGAGTATCCTCCGGTCCATTAAGTGTACTGAAGAGTTGGTGTCTGAGGTCTGTATTTTATACACTGGTGCCCTGGTTCTGAAAGGTGAGAGAAGCTTCTAGACAGTTTCTTTGGAGTGCATGGGCTTCCCTGCCTCCTCTTCCCTGGCTCCAAGCTGGCTGAATGCAATGCAGGGTCGTTACATGCTTTGTGTGAAGGCAGAGAACAAGCTATTCACTTGTAAGTGGGGCTGTGCTCAGCTCCACCCCCTACATACTGCCAGCAGATGGCCCATCCGGGCACAGCTAATTCCTCTATTGTGTGACTTTCTGGAAGGAATTCACAAAGTATAGCTGTCAGCTACACCCAGTCATTTAAACCAAGACAGGCTGCCGGCGCGAAAGGGCTAAGGGGAGGAAAATGCCAACTTTTTAAAACTGCCATTTTCAAAATTGTTATGAAAAATCTGACTCTACCATTAAAGAGGGTTTGTCACTACAATTTGATAGGTATTAAACATAATATATCTACCTTCTCCCAATTAGGAATTATAGCTTATTGAATGTAATAAGGAATCCCCAATGTTGTCTTATGGTAGGGGTAGGCCTCACAGTAGTAAAAAACAAATTTGGGAGTTTTTCACTACCAGGACAGGTAAAACTTAAAAACACATACCCAACCTTTTAATTATGCAGCACCGTGTCTGATGGGCTACCTAGGGCTTACCTTAGGGGTGACTTATATGTAATAAAAGGGAGGTTTAAGGCTTGGCAATGGGGTTTAAATGCCAAGTTGACCTGGCAGTATGATAATGCATTCACAATGCACTGACAGGGCTGGGACATGTTTTAGAGGGCTACTTAAGTGGGTGGCACAATAAGTGCTGCAGGCCCATTGGTAACATTTAATTTTCAGGCCCTGGGCATATGGTATACCACTCTACAAGAGACTTACAAGTAAAATAAATATGCCATTTGGGTATAAGTCAATGTATTCATGTTTAATGGAGTGAGCACAAGCACTTTGGCGCTGGCTAGCATTGCTAAAGTGCACAGAGTCCTAAGGCCAACAAAAACAATCTAAAGCAGGTTCCCTCACAATTGTTCATCTTGTCATAGCTAGTGGTTTCTTGGCAGTTCTGACCTCTTCTCCACCTTGGCTTCTCCTAGTTATGTTATATATATCTCCCCTACTCCATGTGAGCCCTTGATGTAGATATTTCTCTTATGGACACCTCTAAATGCTCAGTTGCCCATGCAATGTCTAACACTGCCTAAAAAGGGGGACTCCCAAAGAAAATATCTGCTGTTGACTGTTTTTGCTAATTGTTTTCTCCGCCAATTGATCACAAATAATGTAATATTTTTTTAAATATTGTTTTATTGACATTTACATAATTGTAGCACACAAAAGAATATACATGATTATGCAAAAGGGGAAATCCCATTTCTGTCACAGTACATTCATACAGTTACAGCACATTATATCGTAAACATACAAAAATACCAGGAAAGGCCACGGCACCATCACAGGGAAGGCAACATCTTCCCCGGTGTTCGGAAACCTGGCAGCGGTGGCAGACAAGAGGTATGGGGCTATAGATGTTCCAACCCAGGTGGAAACAAGGTGTGACATAGAGGCGGATGCCACCCAAATCCCAGAGCGAGGAGATCCAGAGAGTCATCAGGTGAAGTGCGAATGAGATAGGCTTATTATGGACCCCGGATGCCTCGTGGCTGGGATGTCATTGGTTGCAACATTGCATAGGTGTCAATCCTATCATTACAAATCACGTCACACAGTCAGTCCACAACAGTCGGAGCTTTGTAGCACACCAGGTCAGCACCCCCCGCGCTTGCCCAGTAGGAGCGCCATGGCAGTGAGACGACGAACCTCAGCTGGGACATCTTTAACCTAACTTAGAAGGGTGATAAACGGGTCTGGGTACAGAGAATGCTGAGTAATGTCAGCTATACCCACAAGGATCTCTCACCAGAAAGACTGAATGAGGGGACATTCCCAGATAAGATGAAGAAATCCGGCATCATCACACCTACAGCACCGGCAGATGGGAGGGTGCAAGGAATCTATTCTATGTTGTTTCCATGGGGTAACATATGCCCGGTGTTGAAGTTTATAATAATAGCTTGTGCCTATAGTTCATAGAGATGGATCCGTTTTGTATGCAGCAATATTTCAAAAGGTCAGCAGGTATCGGTATGCTCAACTCGAATTCCCATGCCTCCCTACCTGAGTCAGTCTAAGCTGATCGGAGCTGCGACACATGACCATAGAACTCTGAGACCCATCTTGCACCATCAGTTGACGTTATGAGGTGGGTTATAGGGAGAAATTTCACTGGCTCCTGAGGAAACACCAGGAGTGTCTTTTTCACCGTATCACACACATGAGCATAAATAAAAAAGTCAAGTGCAGTAGCAATGCCCTGAGATTCAAACTGGTCCACTGATAAAAAAGGTACCATCTATGTATAGGTGCCCCATCTCTGACATCTCGATCTTAGACAGGTTGGTCTACACCGTGCGTTCAACTGTGAGTGGGAGAGTGGGGTTAGTGGCAGGAGAATCTAAATAGACCCCACCAGCTCTCAGACATAATACCCTCCAGGCCCAGCAAGTAGTAGCAAAAGTACGGAATTTCATCCAAGGTTGAGGAAGGCCTACAGGAAGAAGAGAAGCTAACGGAATCTCATCCGTCTGGTCAAGCTCCGGGACAAGGTAAGGAATACGCACATCAGGGTTGCACCAGGACTTGGCAAATTGGCACTGCATGATAATACATTTTAAGGTCCGGAAGCTCAAATCCCCCTTGTTTGAGGGGCAGGACAAATATGTCCCAGGCAATTCGGGCAGATTTATTCACCTAGAGGGGCCCGATCAGAAGGGAATGCAGCGTAACAAAGAAATTTTTTAGTAGGAGGTATTTGAATATTTGTAAAAATGTACAGTAATTTAGGAAGGACTATCAATTTAATCAAAGCTGCTCTCCCGGGCAGGGAAAGTGGGAGTCGCAGCCACAGGTCTATCCGGTGGGAAAGGCCGTCTAGTACTGGGCCATAATTAAGCCGAACCACCTGCTCGGAAAGTCGATGGCCGAGTCCGTAGCCCAGTTAACATGATAATCTAGGGGAATTGGTGCGGTGCAGTTGTTGATCGAATATAAATCTGACTTGGACCAATTTATGGAGAGCTTGGAATAGGTGCCAAATTTAATCATTTCCCAGATCAGAGGGACGAGGTTGGTCCCAGGATCCTTCACAAGAAGCAGCATATCATCTGCATACATTGACAGCAGAAGACATCCATGTCGTAAAGTAAGACCTATATGGATGTGTTTCCCCAGTAACTGCCGGGCCAGGGGATCCCTAGGCAGTATAAACAACAACGGGGGTGGAGGGTAGCCCTGCAGCATTCCCTTGGCAACCACTAAGGCATCAAATGTCAGCTCATTCACAGAAACCTAAGCGACCGGGCGCATGTATAAAAGTCGGATCAAAGCTAGAATGTTATTGAAGATGCCATAACAATGAAGGGACTCCATGAAGAAAGGCTATTAAAGAGAATCTAATGACTTCTCTGCATCCAGCATGCCAAAAACAGCTGGGACTGCGGGCTCTCTTCTGATAAGCACTGCAAAGACCGTATGAAGATTAAATGCCATAGACTTATGTGGCACAAAGTCAGACTGCACAGGGGCAATCATACAGTCGAGGACCTGATAAAGTCTTGTGGCAAGAATATTCCCTAAAATCTTATTGTCACAGTTAAGCAACAAAAGAGTACAATAAGAGGCACACTTAGTCGGGTCTTTCGTGGGCTTGGGGAGAAGAGAAATGAGTTCCTTGTGCATAGACGGGGGTAATTCTCCATCCTGCAGTGCCTCTACATATACCTCAACAAGGTGAGGGGCAAGAAGGTGTTTATAGGCTTTGTAGAAGTCAGCGGTAAGCCCATCAGAAGCCAGGGCCCTGGATCCAGCCAGAGAATCTATGGCAGCAATGACCTCCTTGAGTGATTTAGGCTGACCTAGAAATTGGTGGTGGCCTCCCTCCAATAATACCAGAGCCACCTCATCTAGATGCTCGGAAATCGCAGCGGAGGATGTAGCAGATGTCACACTATACAGCCGAGAATAATAATGTACAAACTCAGACAGAATGTCGCATCAGTGGTAAAAGTTGTTGCATAGCAGCCCTCCAGACCAACTATACATGATTTGGGTCTCTCTTGGAGGAGAAGCCAGGCCGCCATTCTTCCGGGCCTCTCACCCTCACCACACTGGCTGGTCAGAGCATATATCCTGAGTTGATGCACCTCTGTATTGGGCAGATCCCAGAATTGTTGAAGGAGTTGGTTCTGCTAACCCAACAATGCCCTGGAAGGCTCACTTTTCAGGCAGATCTCCAGGCGGGTTTCCATTGTCAACAGTTATGCCTCCAACCAGTGTTATGAACCCCAATGTACTCCAATATAGGCCTAAGTAGTTACAAGACCTTTTACCTACATCTGTCCTACCATTGTTCTACATAATGGGTCTGACACTGACCTTTTACCTAGCGAGGTGCTACATGACTGTCGTGTGGTTTTCTCCGAAAACTAGCCCAATGTATTATGCATGAGGATTCTCAGTATCACAGCAGGATTACCATCTTCTGCATAATAACTCTCTATAAGGGTCACCTCTATCATCATCCTTGCCCGACATGCCCATAGTACACTTCTAGGTAGAACCCCTGAGGCTACCTTTTGGGTATATAAGCACTACATCTTCGCTGGGCAAACCAGAGGAGAAAAAGATTACATGCTGACACACTGACGCAAGACGCTGAGGTCCCTGCACGCAGACACTCCAGCACGCAGTGGTCTGACATCCCTTCAGGGTGTCCATCTCGAGACCAAAACGGGGTCCTTCATTCTCTCACATCAGGTAATGGGGTTGGCTTTATCCTAAGGGGATTCTTGGCTATACACCTGCATACATGCTAGGTACACTTAGGTACATCTAGTTAGGGTTTGCATTGTAGGAGTACGCATTATTATTGTGATGTATCTATATGCCTGCATATATCCATTGTTTTAGCACTATGGTAGAATTCTCCCTTTTCTTTACTCTGCTGGTGCTCATAATCGTATATATATATATGTTTCTGTCTAATGGTAGTTGCAGCACACGTATTTTACACTAGAATGACACTGGTTCAATAAATGCTTATTGAAAACGTCCCCACCATTTCTTCTGCGTATCTCTCTGAGACAAAGTGAGCATGAGTGACTGAGCGAAAAGTACTGTACTGTTTCCACGATCCCTGAGGGGTCAGGGTTGTCATGTTCGATAGTTGCCAGAAACTATTCACTCCTTGGTAAGAGGGGCTCATAGTGGCACTGTGAGCTAGCTGGTCTACAGACTAACATATCCTTTGGGGGTGTCTGGAATCAGTGTGGCCACCAATCCCTCAGTTTATGTTGTCTAAACGCACAGATCCTATATAGATTTGTAGGAACCACATGACACTGGGCGAGTTGGGCTTGTATTTTCCTGGGTGCCCCACTTGCTTGCCCCACTTGTCCTCGAATATACACTTTGAAGGCCTTCCAAAGAGCGGTGGGTTTGGAAACCGAACAAGAATTAATCTGAAAATACTCTAAAATTGCACCTCGGAGTTCATCTTTGAAGACTGGGTCTAACAGCGAGGAAGCCAGGAAGTGCCAGTAAACACAATGAAATTGAAATAGTTTATTATTTAAAGTTCCTATAACTGCACATTGCAGCTAGCATCATCAATGCAGCTACAAAGGTGTCCGCTGGCTCTCCACATTTTTGCACATGTTGCAGAAACTTGTGCTGTTGTAAGACTACATACCTTTGTTGACTGAATCTCTTGATGAGGGTTTTTGTAATGGTGGTGTATTCATCCACCACTTTCACTATATCACCATTTTTAACCGTCCAGATTTTGACTTCCTGGATAAATAATGTTTTTAAGATACTTCTCCCGTCTGGAGAGCATATAGCAAACAATGACTATTGCCTTAGGCTTGGTGGCATCCATTTTGAAACATAAATCGCCTGAATCACTGAACAATAAATAGGCAGGAGAGAGGCGATAGAGAAGAGCTGCAAATAGTTTCGCCTGTCAGCTGAGCGGGTGAACAAGGCCTTCCTGCCCCACCTTCTGCAACTTCAGACCTTTTCTCAAGTACCCCATTAGGATGCTTATCAATCAGCTAAAAACACTGTTACATATCTGCAGCACCGCTATGTGAACAGGCCACGACATGACTCAATTAAGCATATCATTAAGCTGATACCATAACCCAAAACATAGGTGCATCATTATAACCCCACTACCAAAAACCATGCAGCAATCTAGTCTCCAGTCTCCCATGCATTAACAAGATTCCTGAAAATGTGGTTACCTAAAAATTCTCTACTCACTTAAATACCAACTACCTTCTCAAAGGATTAAGTCTGACTTCCATCAAAAGACTGAAGCACAGAAACTGCCCTTATGAATATAAGAGAACAAGTAGCCATTTCTTGGGAGTAGGATCATGCCAGTACACTAAATCGCATGACATGTTAGCGACTTCCAACTAAGTGGACTACAACATTCTTGTCCAAATGTTGTAGAGTGCCATTGATTAGGTCATATCAGATAATCAGGCAAATCAGGTCAAAATGGGTTCCTTCTGATTCTACTTTACTAATGTATCATGTGCTGTGACCACAGCAGTCAGCACTCCATCTTGCTGGGTCTCACATCTGGATGCTACCTTTAATCCAGAGCCATCAATCATCACACTGGTCAACAATATAACCAAGAGAAACTCTTTCCCCCTCAGCCTCCACAACAACATTCTCTCTGCACGGCTGACATACCACAGCATTACACTTGCACTTAATTTAGCCCTTGCCAGGACTGACTACTGCAGTTGTGTCTATACCTTCAAGGGAAAATGATGGCTGAGGCAACAAGAGCATAAATAAGCTGACTGGCTCATTCTTATGCTTAAGGGAATTAATCTCAGTTTGTCAGCATTAAAATCCAATATGTATGATAGTGAAATTGTGGAACTTGGATCCCCTTCTGTGACAAATGATATGTTGAGGGTATGCACAGTGGTTGCTAGTCATAATGCCACAACCTCGTCCGCAACCATGAACGAGATGGCAACAGCGGGGTGTGGGACAAGAGAGTAAAAGACTGGCAGGCTAGCAACCACAAAATGGATGTGCCTGAGACACTGGCAGAAAACCATAGATAAATGAAAGAAATCAAGCAAGTGCAAAGGGGTTCCTCCCTGTGCCCTTGCTGGCACAGAAGAAGTAAATTGGTAAACTTACACAGACTCTCAATGATTTGCAGTTGGAGGTAGGTTAAGTTTGCAGTATTACCTACAGAGCAGCAGGTTATGGGATCCCACAGCTGAAGAGGGTGCAATGGCAGGCTTTCTTCCGCAACCCCAGGGGGATGTGTTTGCCCAGGGCATCATGCAGGCTTCAGGTTAGTAATGTGGCATAGGCCTGCTTCCAAGCCTACAAATGCGCTGATGTGTAAGGGGATGTATGCCCTGAATGGATTCCTGAATAAACAAACAGAAGCCTGTCTCTATGACCTTCAGAACTCCTATTCTCTAAGTGACTGTCAAGCAGGACAGTCAACCCCCAAGAAAAACCAGGCTACTGGGACCAATATCACACATTGTTGTGTCTCCAGGTAGTATCAGGAGTATCACCTGGCATTAGGAACTATTGGAATGCACCTTTTAGCATTGCCTTCTGGGTCTCTTTTCATTTTTATGGACTGATTATCATCAATGATGTCTTATAGAGCGAATAGGGGTCTCTTGTGCTCAGTTCTTGCTTTACTGCTGAAAATGTGTAAATAATGCCGCTTTCCTGAAGCATACAGAAGCTACGGAAGGTAATGCTACCTTTCGTCTTCTTTCTAAAATGGATCGCTGCATGGCCATCTTCACTTGCAGCCACAGGTACAACATGTGCACCAGAGAAGGGGAAAGATTTCCTTCTCTGGCTTGTTAGTTTGGATGGTGTTTGAAAATATTGTGTCAGGCTCAAGTTACCACTAGTCTGTAGATCCAAATGTTGCTCTGTGGTAGCTGGTGAAATAAAAAATGGTGGGGAGCTACAAACATACATTAAAATAAACATTTAAGAAAGAAAAAATAAAAGTTTCAATTACCTTGTCCTGCAGCACTTCCTCAATGTTGTCCAGTCCCTGGCTCCAGACTCCTCTGAGCGCGAGGTCCCGCTGCCAACTACCTTATCCAATCTAGACGCTGCTCTCATGCTGTTAAGCAGCATGAGTGAAGTGTCTGGATTGGCTGGAACCGACTGGCTCAGCAGTCCAAAAGGCACTGGAGGCCTGTGCCCTCTCTCTAACCCAGCTAGAGGTTTACATTGTGCATGTTGGGCTGGCTGTAGAATTCGCCCAAATTCGGTCCCCACATCCGTTATTCTTCACCTGCTGAAGATTTGCCTCACTCGCAACTTCTTTGCATTTGATGGCCAATTCTACCAGCAAATAAAAGGAACATCCATGGGAGCAATTTTTGCTCCAAATTGTGCAATACTATATATGGACCAGCTGGAAACTAACAAAATCTTATCAGATGCCAACCCCTTTGTAAATAATATCACAATGTGGAAGAGATACATTGATGATATTTTTATGATTTGGTTTGGCCCGGAAGCTTCTTTATTTAAATTTTATGACTGGCTCAATGTAAATTGCAATGGTTTAAAATTCACCCTTACGCATAGCAAATCTGAAATAACTTTTTTGGACCTGCTTATTAAACCTAATGAAGGTGAACTATACACTACACTATTTTGCAAGCCCACTGAGAGAAACACTTTACTTTCCTACACTAGCCATCATCCACGGGCTTTGAGGGACTCCTTACCTTTTTCCCAGTTTCTACGTATAAGGAGAAATTGCTCCTTTAAACAGGATTATTTCCATGAAGCCAACAATCTGACCAGCAAACTTATGAGCAGGGGTTATCCTCGGAAACTTGTCAAGAGATCCCTGAAAAGAGCTTGGTATTGCCCCAGAGAAGTCCTCCTGACCCCAAAGACCAAAGCAGAGAAAGATTGACTCGTATGCGTAATGACGTTCTCCCCAGTTTCTAATCAAGTTAAAAAATGTATTTTGAAACACCGGCCTGTACTCAACGCTGGCGAGATGTCCTTTGAGTGCCCTGTTTGTTTTTAGAAAAAATAAAAACATTAGAGACCATTTGGTAAAAGCTTGTCTCCCACCTAAAAAACTGACACAAACCCTCACTGATATTTGGGGACTTGGTCCGGCGGTTGGTAATTTTAAGTGTGGTGACTGTAGTGTATGCTCACTGACCATTGAAAGTATTGAATTTACAATCCGGAATTTCAAAATCACGCTAAACCAGCTTTCAAACTGTAATACTACCAATGTTGTGTATACCATCTCTTGTCCTTCCAACTTAATTTATATGGGTCAAACCACCCAGAAGATCAGAATCCGGATCTGCCAGCATCGAAGTCGCCTCAGGTGTAAGACGCCAAATGCACCACTTGTTGAACATTTCTCTGATCTAGGACACACTGAGAATGATATTAAATGGCAAGTCATCAGTGTGATTAAACCAACGCCCAGAGGCATAGATATCGGTGCTATCCTGAACAAAGAAAAACTTAAATGGATACTACGCACCAATAGCCTACATACTGGGCTTAAGAAATGGAGGACTGGACCTCTTTGATATAGACTCTCTGTATTTTCTCAACCTGCTTATGGAGTTGATGGTGACTGACCTGTGAATTACTACACCTGTCTGCAATGGTCTACTATCCAACATAATTCTACCTTGGACTAGTGGCACTTTATTAATTGATGTTACAGATGAGACTAAGCTTTCATTTATAATGTTTTCCAATTTTTATTGATTATGTACAATTATGATAATAATGTCCCTGAGCTGCTGCAGTGTACATTGTATTTTACCCCACAGGTGTCTCATTCTTTGTACCAACACCCTTTATTGTTCTTAATCCAATCCTTTCCTGCACTACTGGCCATATGATAACTTATCACAAGAACGACAGTGTAAATTTAACCTAGATACATTTTGTCTCTATTGATCCTGTGTACTTCAACGATGTTTCTCATTTTACCTACATCCGGTTTATGAAGTGGAATTTAATTCTGTAGATTGCCTCGCTCTTCTTCAGACCTATACCTTTCTGCCGCTCTCCCGGCTTCATATCCCTTCCCTTTCTGCCACACACCTCTACCTCACCCAAGATGGTGGCCGTTCCTATCTGTTCAATGGCTCAACACACATCGGTTGTGACACAGCACGCCAATGTCCGTGTAGCCGGTTGTCAGTTTTTATATTTGGGTATACCCCTTCCGGACTCCACGAGACGCTCCATCTGTTCCTTGCGCCCGAACCTGTGAATTTCTGCCCCGCTCTTCGGGACCACTTTTGCGGCCCTTCTCGATCGTGTTGCCTTGACACCAGAACTCGTCACCACGCCGTTCGCGGTCTGTTTTACCTATTCGGCCCTTTTACTTAGACTTTACTGTCATGACAGTTTAGGACATTGTAATTTTAGGAACCATTTTCCCCCAGTTCGGTGGGAAGCCGCCTATTCATCCCATTGTGGACACGAATATAAGGGATCGGCTCTGGAACCAGACGGCCAATCTACCGCTCTACTTCGATAGTTCCCTGAGTAAGTCTTCTCATATTTTTGGCAATTAATAATAATTTTTGGCCTCTGACGACTTGCTCAGCCAATAACTCCACCCTTGTTTTCACTAGGAATCAGGGAATCCTCGCCCGTTCATTCGACCCCGTGCATCCATAATCAGGCCATACTTCTTCCGGTCATGCTTGACCGACAGTCTCTGAAGGTTCGTTTGAGACCTTATTATCAGGTCAGTGGCACCACTTTTGTTAACTCACCATGGGTGACGAGCACGAGTATTGGTAACTGATCTGTTTCACTGGGTTTGTCATGCACATGGACACACTCTAGTCCATAGTTATCTATAATAATAAGGTTGTATTTGCACATTACCTCATGCTTTATATTACAACATAGGCTTGGCTCTTACTGCACCTTGGTGCCTGTGCTTTTGTCAAAGTCAGGGCTTATTAGATGGAACACAACCTCTCGCTCTTTTCTTTTCCCCTCTTGTTTCCACCCTTTTTTTCGAAGCCTTTATCTTATTCCCTTTTCTTTTCGTTTACCAATATACTCCTTTTTTTTCTTTACCAAGCTACTACTCAAGCATATAATTTTGTGTCCTGATGATGATCCCTAGAACAAAAAATAAAGCTCCCTTCTCCTCCTGTTGACTTGAATCGGCAGGCCAGCAAGACGGATGCTTGCTTTTCAGTTTAATACTTGATATATTCTGGACCAGAATTATAAATAACTGGAACCAGCACCCCAAAAGAAAGAAAAAAGTGGGTGGATTCACTAAACAAGGTCTTACTTTGAGATTATACTATACGTATCTTGATCTAAGATGGATCCGACAGTGTAAAAGTTACTTGCGATTGGTCCTATTACAGTGTTATCGATCAAGGCATCACAATAATCCTTGAATGAATTCATAGGAACAGTAAGGAGAGAGATAAATCAAAAGCAAGGCTTTTCTAAAGAAAATTAAACTGTACAACTCAGTCTTTCAGACTCTGAGAAAATTAGACGAGACGTCCATCCATTTTTTGAGAAAAGTAAAAGGGTTTTTTCCATTACCTAACAGATTTTTAACATTTGAACTATTGTCCTGAAGAAGGTGACGATCCACCTTAGCACCGAAACGCCGCATCGACAGTTGTTCTTCATTTATTTATTATGCATATTGTTTTCTTTTTAAAAACGTGATAAGTATGTGGTTTTAAATATGTTTTTTTAACTTTGTATGTATCAATTCAACAAAACATGGTTTCTGAATAAAAAGTTAATTGATAGAACATTCCTTTGAATCTGTATGTTTAATTTGAAATCGCTTATACTGTGTATTGTAATGTATATTAACATGTAAATTTAGCAACCTGGCACTTTTGTCTTACTATTTCTTTAGAGTGTGGCCCCTTTTCAACCTAGTTAACCAATCTGGTCAGAGGATATAATCCTCTCGTTTTTTATAACAGGAGGAGAAGGGAACTTTGTTTTTTTGTTCTAGTGTCTATATCCATCCCTTTTCCAAGAATAAGGGTATCTCCCAAAAATTGTTTCAACCTGATGATGATCCCACCACTTTAGTTGGGATCGAAACGTCGTTGACTGCTGCATCTTGACTCCAAAATATTTCATTTGAATTGTATAGGAGTATAAGATGCTATTTCTACTGTGACTGATTGTATTTTTTATTTATTGAAGAGTCACTATATATGTAAATGCCTGAGGCCTGGAAATCTGTTGATTTCCAGCCTTCCTTCTTTGCCCACATATATACTTTTTATGGTTTTGTATTGATGTTGAAATAAATGAACAGATTCTCTATTTAGAGAAAGGTATCATAGACTTCATTGTAATTCTATGCTTCAATGTTTATTACCTATTTGAAGGGACCAATGTTTATAGAAATGTAGTAAGATAGTCGGCCAAACCTACATGCGCAATTCAAACTGAAGTGGCCACTCCCCATTGCTGCCATTCAGCAGCAATGATGCACTGGCCCCGCCCCCACACTCCGTTCGGCAGAGAGTAAAAAATAAAATGGCAATAAAATCATTTATCACCATTTTATTTTTCACGCTTTCTGCAGCAGTGTGGGGGGGGCAATGTTCCTCCGCTCCTATGTAGGAACCGCTGCTGATCTTGCTGCAGGAATGAGATGAAGCCAACAGTCTCTTTCCCTTTCAACAGTGCACAACACATCCACAACTGTGCTCGATATTGGAGTCAAGGAATGGTTTAGGGGGATAGAAATATGACAAAAGGCACACAAGAGACTTCATCGGGTTGTAGTCACACAACTCACTTTGTCAAATGGAAGCTGTCTCAGGTATTCTACAATCTCTCACGAGTGACAGCTCTTTTATACTAAACAGAACACATTGCTGTTACACTCTGCTCATATATCTGTTTTTTTCTTTTACATGGATTTGAAATGACTGACAGCATTTTTCAAAAACTAAAAGAAAATCCCAAGAATTCCTCTGACTGCCCGCCATTCTGTGTCTCTATTTAGCAACATGTTGTGTCTCTATCTATCGGCCCCTCTCAAAATGGCTGACCCGGATGAATCCTGTTTCCCCATCTGAATTTGAATTGCAATCAGTTAAAGAGACTCACGGCTATGAATGATCACCACTACCAGCCTGAGTATGAGGGTTAATGTTGCTTTCTGATACTCACATCGCCTTATTTAAACTATTCTATTTAACATACCACACATACTGGCCCATGCATCAAGCAGAATACTCCTCGCTAAATTTGCGAATCGTTAAAATAGGCCGTTAGCGAGCGCAAAATAACATATTCCAATGCATCAAGCCCAATAGAGAAAAAACAACATAATCGCAAAAAGTGCCCCCGTTAATTTACCGAATCGCAAATTAGCGATTCGAAGATAGCGAAATAATCAATTGCGCGTGCCAATAGCGATTAGCAAATAAAGAATCGCAAAGGAATGCATCAAAAGTGCAAAATACCGAATTTCAACTAAATCGCTAATTAGCATGAGCAGAATAAGGGGAATCTCAACCAGGAGGTAAAGTTGATGAAACACAAATAAAAAAAATGTAAAGTTTTTTTCGCAGGTGTAAACTATCTGAAACCCTTCAAAAATGCCACTGGAGACCCCGTTTGTTTTTCAAAATGGCAGCCCTCTACGTGCTTGCAAGGAGGATGAGAATAAATGCAGCAGCACAGCGCAGGAGGAGGATCCAGGAGAGGGTATTCAGAGTGCGCATTACATTGCTGGGCCAAAATGACGAGGAAGTATATGACAAATACCGTCTGAATCGTGCCATGATAATGCGCCTAATTGCTGACCTGGAACCACTACTGCAGCACCAGACCCGTAGGACAAATGCCATTCCTGCGCACGTCCAGGTCCTATGCAGCCTGCACCTACTGGCGTCCGGGAGTTTCCAGGGGGTCGTAGCGGTAGCCAGAGGCGTCTCACAAAGCGCACTTTCACGCTGCTTCCGTAAATTCATTGATGGCATGCTGACAATGATACATACCCACATCACCTTCCCCACAACCCCACAGGAGTTGAACCAGACCAAACTGGAGTTCTACCAGGTGGCACAATTCCCCCATGTCATAGGATGCATTGACTGCACGCATGTCCCCATCTGTCCCCCTCAGCCAACGAGTACATATTCCGTAACAGGAAGTCCTATCACTCGATCAACGTCCAGGTCGTGTGCAATGCCAAGCACATAATCACGGACATAGTGGCACAATTTCCAGGGAGCACACACGACTCATATATATTCCGGCACAGTGGCTTCCACAGGCGTCTGCTCAACGGTGAATTTGGAGAGGGACACCTACTTGGTACCTACATATACCTATTTGTAACATCATTATCCCATATGTAATTGCATTACTGCGGCTAACCCTTTGCTCCCACCCTATAGGTGACAGCGCATACGCCTTGCGGGAATATATCCTGACCCCCCTACCTCAACCCAGCAACACCACAGGAACAGCGCTACAACGCGGCACATATTAGCACAAGAAATGTGGTCGAGAGAACATTCGGGATCCTGAAAAGTCGCTTCCGGATCCTACATAAGACTGGTGGTGCATCGCTATACAACCCCGAGACCTGCTGCAGGATTGTAGCAGTATGTGCCATGCTGCACAACATTGCAACCAGAAGGGGGATTCCCATCGAGATGGACGGGAATGACAACGATCGGGATGACCAACCACCCGCACAACACCGACAGTCACACGTGCCAAACACAGCTGAATGTCATAGGAGGCGGACATACATCACACAACATCACTTCTGAGCCTGGTAAGAATGAGCCATCACACAATATCTTTGAATGCTAATGTTTTATTCACATAAGCACAGGTCAAAGTAAATATTCATGTTTAGGAAACATGACGGTGATTGCATTGGTTGATGAAATGAAATCTAATCGTTAACAGCACGGCAGTGCAATCACAATATTAAAGTGGAACATGGTTACACCACCATGGACAAAGAGGCAGAAATGCATGTCTAGCGCCTCTTGCCACGTACCCCCAGCCTCCTGTCGCATGGCTCCTCGACATCACCCTGATGTGTGCCTGTGGCTGTTGAGCTGCGCGAACTGCGCCTCCTACTAGTGGTCTCCGGCACGGACACGCTACTCATGCTCGATGCCTCCTCACTACCCTCCTCCCCTTCCAAGTTGCTGGCACTCACTGTCCCAGACTGTAGATGTTCCACAGCAGTGGTCACTTGGCCTAAGGCCTTAGCAACATCCCCGCAGAAATGTCCTAGGTCAATCTGCAGTGACACAGAGCGGAGTGACAAGACAGCAGTGCTGTTGCAGAGCTTGGTGATGGCCCTAGTATTCGCAGTAAGACGAAGCAAGCCCTGCCGATGCCTCCTGCGCTTAGTGCATTGTCCTGCTATAAAGGCACGGGTGAGCTCCTGTAGGCTCTTGTTTATTTGCTGATTCCCCTCTGCAACAACTGTCGTTAGGTGACGCACACAGTCTGACATCGTGCTCATGTTTTTGGCCAGGTTGGAGATCTGCAGGTTTATTGTGCCCATATGTCTCCCCTGCAGGCGCTGAACACGTAGCATCTGGGACTCAACCCCAGCATAGACATTCGGAGCCTGTCCTGAATCTGACGCAATACTGCTCCTGGACCTGCGCCGTTGTCTGACTCGGCCACGTGCTGGTGTCGGAGCTGCTGAAGGGAAACGTGTCTGGCTGGGGACTGTTGTGGGTGCTGGGGTCGGCTCAGTTTCCATTTCCTGCAGTGCGGGTACAGGTGCCCTGCGTCTTGGTGGTGGTGGTGGTGGTGGGGATTGAGGGTCCAGCGGAGTCTCTCCATCCGTCTCTGCCGGTGTCTCAGAAATGATGAGGCGCTCACTGTCATCTGAGTCCACCGGAGATGCATCTGTGTGTGGAACAGTGCATTGTTATTTTAGTTTGTTCCTCTATCTGTTTATCATTTAGCCTATTTTACACATTATAAATCACAGATTTAAACACACTGTCGGACATGTACTGCTGGTGTCTTTTCTTGCGCATTGGCGATTATCCATGCACAGTTGGCTAACATGACTACAACTCCCATGATGCTATTCGTATGTGAGGGTATATGTGTAATGGACTTCTTCCTGCACACAGTGATTTGCCTGGGGGGATGTGCATGGGTATACAATACGCAGCGTATTAGCGCAGGCATGCTTCTTACCTTGTTGTGTGGTTGCTGTGCCAGAAGTGTCCATTTGGGTGACTCCCACAACTGCCTCAGGCTCAATCGTCCCCTCAACGAGATCCTCCAGGGCTGTGTTGGCAGGTACTTTGGATGGTCCCCCTCCTGTGCCAGCTGCTTCCTTCACCCTTTCTGCTATGCGCTCCTTGGCACGTTTCCTGAGGTCGTACCATTTTTTCTTCAGTTTGTCAATGCTGCGGTGTGTGACTCCCACAGCATTTACCTTCTCCTTAATGCGCAGCCATATTTTGCGCTTCTCAGCTTCTGGCACCTTCAGGGACAACTTGCCAAACAGTTTGTCATGGCTGCTGCTCACCCCCTCTATCAGGTGTTCCAGTTCTCTCTCTGAGAACTTTCTCTTCCTCTTCCTGGGCGTGGCAGTTGTGTTTGCAGCATTTTTGTCCATCCTGGCTAAGTGTGGTGTAGCTGGATTGTGAGGGTGAAGTCTCTCAGCTCGTCTTCAGTCCTCTGCCTCCTCCTCTGAGCTCCTCAGGGCACTGAATGAAGCATGGGCTGGATGACTTCCTGGTTGTGATGTCATCAGCCTGCTTCTTGCGCCACCCGTTTTTTGCGAATTCGGTAATACCGAATTCGGTATTAGCTAATTTGTCTTTTTGTGATTCGCAATCGTTTATTCGGTCTTTTTTAGCGATTTGTTGCGAATCGCTAATTATTACCGAATCTGTACATGCATCCCAATGGGCGAAGTCATTATTTGCGATTCCTTATTTTTCGCTAATAAGGAATCGCTTTACCGAATTTTGATGCATGTGCCCCTATATGCTATATTTTTTATATAGTGACTATATACTATATTTTCTAATCAGGCGGACATCTTGGATCGTTATGGTCCTCTGATGATCTCTTCCTGTCTAACAAGACCCATCCTAGGATTGGCTGGTGTCTGTGGCTCTGCCTTTATGAGCCCACTCTTTTTGGATCTCTACTGATCGGGGGTCACGGTGTTCATCTTCCTTGGCTCCTCACTCACCCCCTCCTCATCAGGGTTTCTTCCTAGGCCTCCCACCCTCCACCTCACTACCCAAAGATAAGGCCGGCTAGGATCAACTAGTAACATCTGTTTCAACATCTCTAGACACCTGGCCGTGACTTCTGGCACTCTAAACACGACTTAAACACCTATACTACTGCAACTACCATGTGATGGCCATCATGTACGGTTAGTGACACTTTGTTTTCCACTCGAGCTTCTCCACTGTAAACTTTCCACTCTCCTCCTCCCCCTCCCGTACCGTAATCATTTGAGGTTCCTGCTCAGCTCTTCATTTGCCCAACTTGTAGGCCCGCTTGGAACGGTCAGTGACTCTGGGCTTTCCACGAGAGCCTCCACAATTTAAGTAAATCCCTTCCATCAGGCGATTCTTTCTCTCTGTGATCCCACTGCCTCTCCTCTAAACCATGCCCGCTCACGCTCAGAGAAGACTGGACTCCAGACTAGAGAAGCTAGGTATGAACAGCTACATAATTAGCTATCTGACCAACTTGTCCAAAAACTCGGTTAAATCTCTCAAACATAGACTACTCAAAGCTAATCCAGAAACCCTTATCTCTGACCCTTACTTTTGCATAAAAAAGGGGCTATTATTAGTGATCTGATATTTTATACGAAAAGAAGAGCCCAGTGGAGAAAGGCGTTCCATTCGTCACTCAAGATCGCCTCAGCTAAGAAATTTCCACATGGCCTAAGGCTCACGGCTGTGCCTTCACCCACATACAGAGCGAATGCCACCATATCCATTTACAACAATGGGACTATCCTCATACAAGCCTCCGATCGGAATCTGGGTATCTTTGATAACAGCTTCTCCTCCTTCAAAAAATCTCTTGAGCAAAATAACACTCTCAATCTCTCTAGTGAGTTCAGCCCCCTAACCAACCCTCAGGACTTCCAAGAACTCTCTTTAATGAGCCACCGTCACCTGCTGACTTTCCCTCCTACATTGAACACCACCTATATGAACAAAGCGCCTCCACAACTTGGTCGCACAGACTCCTGACCACCCAGACTGGACTGCCTCCACTCCCTGGTGGCTGGATCTAACGATAGCCTTAGCCCTGATTACCTCTTAACACTTCCTTCACTCCCCTTCCTCCTGTCACTCACCTAGATAATTCTATTTTTCCACACCAAGCTCTCCCACTCTCTACTCGGATGGCAGTCATCTCTAACCACATTAACCGCAAGGGAACTCGCACCTCTGCGAATCCTCATCCCTTGAACCTCTCTCCCCCTCCACCCATGCTCCTCCCTCGCTCCAATTCGGGCTCACCCTTGCAGCTCCCTATTGACCAACAGCTCGGAAACTCCTCCTCTGAGGAAGGCCCGCCTACTCCACTACCCAATAGACATGATCCCCAATCCAGGCCCGCCTCTAGGCTTAACGAAATAAATCTGGAGCTTCTAATACTCAAAACTAACATACAAAAACTCATAAACATCACCACGGAGCTGGCCCGTGACCTATCTTCTAACAAGACCTCGTAGGAGATCCTGCAAATGAACAACCAATACCCCAAAATACCAACTCCCTCCGTTATGCTATCGACTGACCATGGGCAGGAAACGCCCGTCCAGATTTGGAGTACCTCTCCCTACCCTAACGCCCCATCTAGACCCACTAGATCCAAGAATCACCTATCTGAACTGGACATTCTCTCCCTCCTCCGAGACTACAATTCCTCTCTACCGGTCAAACAAGTCTTTACTGGAATCACTCAAACTGCCCCTCTAATCCCTCCTGGAGCTACTAATCACAAGCGAGCCATAGCAGAGGCTATACAATCCATTCCATCTAACCCGCACAGAGCGCCCAGACACAATGCTAATGCCTTAAACACTGCTAACCTTATGCAAATCCCCATTACTCAGCCTTCTACCACTGACCTCAAATCACACCTGAAATGCATGTTGCTTAACTGTAGATCAGCGGTGAAACATGCTACAGACCTTGCTGATCTTATCCTAGATCAGGAATTAGACCTCCTAATCCTCACTGAAACCTGGCTTAATGACTCCTCAGGTCCTATCCTTGACATCCTAATCCCTCCTAGCTACAATATTATTAGACGCGACTGAGTTAAGAGAACGGGAGGGGCATAGCCTGTATTTACCTCAACAGTCTTTCAGAAAGTCAGTCCCCCTCTGCAACTCTCTCATCCTGTGAATATATGTGCATAGACATCATCAGCAAACATAGACCCCTATGCAACCTGCACATTTTTTACCATCCTCCTGGTGATAACCTCCCTCTGATCAAACAAACTATGGAAACCATCTCATCCAACCTGGGTCTACACAGCCCCCAGATCTTCCTGGGTGACTTCAATCTTCACTAGAATTACCCGAATTATCTGGCAGTGATCAGTCTCAAAAGCTTCCTGGCTGACCTCAACCTGACGCAATTCTGTGACAGTCCAACACACAACTTAGGCTCAACCCTCTATCTAATCATCTCCAATCCCAACTCCATTCAGCTTGAATCTATTGACCTGTGTGACTGGTCGGATCATCACTATATCACCTTCCGAATCCTAGAAAGGTGGAACTCCAAAAGAGGGCAACCTTTAAAACTAAAACTCTGGAAAAGATCGCTCCATAACACAAACGTAAATGAGCTCATTTCCCACTGCAATCTGTCCCTCCCGCCACCTGCTTCCATGTCCGACGTTCACGAGCTCACTGAACACTACAACAACTCCATCTTGACTGCCTTGAATGCAATTGCCCCCTTCAACTAAAAAATAAGTTACAACAAGCACATCAGATCGGCAAAAGCGACCTTCAAATCCCAACTGGACAAAGCTAAAAATCGACCCAAAAGGCTGCTTGAACTGATTAAGTTACAAGCCAATAACACGCCTATCCAATCTCCTCTCATCTCCTGCCCTCAGCCTCACTGCGATGACTTTGCCAACTTCTTCCTTTAAAAGTCTAACAAGATTGAATCAGATCTAAGGTCGGCCCTGATCGATCTATCACTTGCTCCAGACTCCTCCTTACCCGCGCTGCCTCTCATTGTGCCCTGTCGCTCCCCTAAAAACAATGCCTCTTGGAGTCAATTCATACCCCTCAACGACACATCCATCTTCAACATTCTCGTGACCTTGAAACCTTCAAATCACTTCAATGATCCCCTCCCCCCAATCTCTTTAAAGACATGATAAGATCACTAGTCCCGCTCTGGTCCAAGATTATCAATGCTTCTCTCCTTCAAGGTGAAATCCCGGACTGCCTAAAGTCAGGTCTGGTTCTGCCTATTCTTAAAAAACAGACAGCTGACCCTGAAGATCTGAATAATTTTTGCCCAATCACAAACATCCCTACTTTGGCAAAACTCCTTGAGAAATGTGTTCATGAACAATTATGTAACCACGTTGAGGAATTCCAACTTCTTGATCAATTCCAATCTGGCTTCCGGCACGGCCACAACACCGAAAACAGCCATCACTCACATAGTTGATGACGCTTTCACAATGCTTGACCAGAACGAATCTTGCCTACTAATCCTACTCGACCTCTCATCTGCATTTGACACTGTCAAACATAACAATCTACTGAACCTTCTGGAACGTAGGATGGGGCTCTCAGGCACTGCACTAAAATGGTTTGCCTCCTTTCTCAATAACAGAACGCAGAGAGTCAAATCCAATCAAACTCTATCCAACTCCAGTCCCTGTACTCTGGGGGTGCCACAAGGGTCCTCTCTCTCCCCCACGCTTTTCAATCTATTCATTGAACCTCTTGCTGTAATCCTCAAAGAATCTAACATCCAATATCACATGTATGCGGATGACACCCAATTGTACATGAAAATCTCTTCCCCTGAAGATATTAAGATACTTAATGGAACCCTGTTCAAAACCCAAAATTGGTTAACCTCCAACCACCTCAAACTTAACGCACTCAAAACGGCATTCTTACTTATCTCACCGTCCAAGCAAGCCCCCATTGTGGAGAAATATGTGAAAACCCTCTCCGCTCTCAACTGCACACCTCACATCATTGACTCTATGAAATCGCTAGGAATAGTGCTGGATAAGAACTTAAACATGCAGGATCACATCAGCACTTCTATCAAAGGAGCGAATTTCCAACTGAGCAACCTCAGGAAACTTAAACCCTTCCATCCCCATGAGGACTTCAAATCTGCGGTGCAATCGTTAGTCATCTCACGGCTGGAATACGGTAGTGTCACACTCTGCGGGCTACCGAGATACAGATTAGCCCCCCTCAGAGCATCTCTGAATGCGGCGGCTAGGCTTATCACTGGCTCCAAGAAATCCAACCACATTTCTCCTGACCTGAAATCTCTTAACTGGCTTCCGTTTGAGGCAAGGATTCAATTAAAACTTGCATGTATGACTCATAAAGCACTGCATTTCAACACCCCTTTGTACCTGGCAAATAAGCTCACCCCTTTGTACCTGACAAATAAGCTCGAACTGTCGGGCAGTGCGCGTTCTTCAAGGAGCTCCAGCACCTTGCTTCTCAAGCCGAAGAAATTTTAAAAAATGAAAACCCACAATCGTACTTTCTCAGGTATTGCCCCGAGAATCTGGAACTCCCTTCCTCCGGAAACTAGACTGATTCCTTCTACGCTTGCCTTCAAAAGGAAAGTAAAAACTTTACTGATGAACACTGCGCTGAGCTAGAAACTCTTGCCCTTTTGTCTCCTATCATGTACAGCTGATTATGGCCTACTTGGCAATTGTATTACCCCATTGCCTGCGTCTTTTATGTCTTTTTGTTGTAATTTTTTACCGGCTGTTATGGCTTTATATCATTGCTTTATATCATTATATTGGTTGTTATCGCTTTATATCATTGCTTTATGGGTTCCTCAACTTTTATGTAAAGCGCTCTGATACCCACTAGGGTCATGCTCGCGCTATATAAAACTTTTAAATAAATAAATAAGAACCACTCTGGTAATAGGTGTATCATAGTCGACACTCAATGTATCAATGGCATAGTATCTTTACAGTAGTTAAAAAAGACACAACTTGGAGCACTATATAGAAACAAAGATTTACTCTAGATTTGTAAATATGTTTGTGAAGGCCAAAGAGATAGTTGATATAGCACAACTTAGAAGGCAAGGAAGAGATCTTGTTTTTACATCAAGGGACAGGTTAAAAGTCCAAAAATAATTTAGCGCTCCAAACAAATAAACCTAGCTTTGCCTTGCTAATGACTAATCTGAGGCCTCTGAAGATAGCACTGGACAAAGTCAAGAGTTCCAAGGATTCAAGGAAATTCTTTGGAGAGTTTCAAAGATGCAAGGAAATTATTTGAATTAACACTGCATAAGAAGTTCCAAGATCTGCTACAAGCAGAAAACTTCTGAAAAGAAGAGCATGGAATCTGGTTTGAAGAATGTTTCCACTGGAGAGCGAGGAACTCAGGTGAAGAGCAGAACCCAGAGGAACCCAGATGAAGAGCATACCCCAAGCTGAGGTTTCCTCTAGTCAGCAGGTAAGAAAGCCAAGCATCTGGCTACATCCTGGGTGTGGCTTTTATAGGCTGCAGGATCCTCAGATCCAGGGATCCTCGAATCCTGGAATAGATCCTCGAATTGTGGGATCCCTAAATCCTGCAGTGGATCCTCTAATCCCACTGTAGCCTGACACTCAGATGGGGCATACTGTAACTGCTTTTGGAGTGCCTCCATGGGGACATGATTGACTGTGTTGGTGTTGGGGCATCATCACAATGGGGCAGCACACATGTGGCACTCATAATAATGGGCAGCATGGATCTTGCCTGTCACAGCAGCCTGGGTGACAACTTCCTTGTGTGGTGTCAAGCAATGCCCAGGACCAGAGGTGAATGGTGAATGGAAGTGGAGAAAAGCACCTCTGGCAAGCCATAACACTTGGAGTTTCTAAACTGAAAGCATGGCAATCAAGAATACATTTGTTAGCATTACCATTCAGTGAATCCACTTTTCTAGGCCCTACTCCTATTGAACGCCATTCTCTAATATTAAGTGCAGCCATATTTACATGCAATAAGCAGTGCTTATTGTGAACCGGTTGTTGCAAGTGGGGCCCACCGGCACTCATTTTTGGGGACTGGCACTTATTTTTCCTCAGCAGACATTTACCTGGAGCAAGAGAGAGAGATTAAACACAAAATGGGAGAAAGACAGAAGAAATAAAATGATGGAAAAACAGTGAAAAAGAAAGAAAGCAGAGCTAAAAGAACCTGAAAGAGTGAGATAAAGAGGCAGGAAGAGTCTGTTGATGAATGGAAGTGGCATGAGGTGGAATTATGACTACACAGTCTTAGGATTGACACCCCCGATATTCAATATTGTTGACCACAGGCTTCTGTGTAAACCTTTGAGCCCGACACTTATTCTTTTACAAATTAAGTACTAGAAATAAATCCTGTCTTTCATGTAACATTCATTATTATCACACAGAAGTCTTGCCATACACAACAGCGACTTTCATCACAGACTGAGTACCCAGTGTCCTGGCTAGAGTGGAGAACCTGAAATCTCACTTTTGATATTGCAGGTTGTCCATACTACGACAACAATTGGACCTAAAACTTGATAGCTCTATTCACACAATATTTTAGTGCTTACTCAAAATATGCTGCTTGTCCATGAATAGACCATGCACAAAGCATTTTCTAGTAGGGCCGTTCAGTGGGTGTTAGCTGTAGTAGCAGGTGCACCCTTCATTCAAACGAGAATGTGCTTCTACTTTGACGTAGCCATAATGGGGCCAAACTAAGTGAATTGGAGGCGCTTCACCCTTCATGAATGTGTGACTACAGGGGAGAGCACCCAACCATGCAGATGAAGTAGGAACAAATTCCCAGTGAAGGGTAATTATGAATGCTACAAGTACAGGCAGTGGACCTTACACCTCTGTTTTTTACTGCAGTATTACACTAAAGGGCTGATTACGAGTCTGGCGGTCTGAGGACCACCAAACTCACGGAAGTGCAGCAGTGGCAATACAGCCACCCCCGCACTGGCGCACCGACCACCCTAGGGTGGTCAGACAGCCATTGCAGCGTGGATGAAGCCAGGCAACCGCCGTTCCCTGGTGGTGGCATGGCGGTGTAGAGGCAGCAATATGCTTTGCTGGACCGCCACGGTCCCGCCAGGCATATTGTACATTTCCTCTACGCCACTGTTTTCATGGCGGTTCCTGCTCCATGAAAACCGTGGCGGAGAGCAATTTTGGCCTTGTGCACAGGGGTGTATGCAGGGGTGCACAACATGTGCCCCCCTGTGAGTATGCACCCCAGTTCTTGCACGGCATGGACTTTTAAGTCTATGCCATGCAGGAAAAATTTTGGGTGTTCCCATTGCAGTGTCCATTTTCAGAGGCACCGCCCTGGGACTGCCAACAAAAGCCCGCCAGACACGAGAAACACTCGTAATATGGCGGGCGGTGGGCACACGGGTTTGGCGATGCAGGAGCAGGCTGCTCCCAGACTGCCAAACTCAATCAGGCCCTAAGTAGATAGTGAACCCCCCACCCCACCCTGGTTTTTAAGAAAGGCAGTGACTCTTCTGGGCATGTCGAACGACTTAAACGTGTAGGCAATATCAAAATGGATGTATGAAATACTGCTTTCTATAAACATTCAGAGTTATTTCTTTCTTAGCCATACCCAGGGCACTCTTAAAATAAAGTAGAAATCTTTTGGGTATACCCTGATATATTTTTAAAACACCTGGATCCCTGTTTCTATCCAGATAAAGAAACTTTATAACGAACTCCCAAAAATGCTTGACTCCCTCCGAGTGGTGTTATCCTCCTCGAATGAGGATAAGGCCCCAAAGAGGAAGCATGCCACTAAAGAACCGTGGGCGAGGTGTCTTCTAATATCTTTTGATATCAGTAATGTAAAAGGAGGCCAACATAGGAAAGTAGTCTCCGCAAACAAACCCACGCACTTGTTTTGTGGATGAAATTCTCTTCTCTGCCGCGTGGTTGATGGGCCTGGGGAGCGACAGCAACATTTCTTCGTTTTGTAAAAAAAAAAGCCAAGCTGTTCTGCGCATGCGCTGCGCATCCTCCTTCAGCACGTAAGGGCTGCCTGGGAACAGGGACCTGCGTGTCAATGTAATTCTCCCATACATCTGCAATAAGCAAACTGCTCATCACAAATGTTCTACTTCACTTTCATTAACCATAGCTTTGGGTTTTCGTAGTTACTGTCTGCAGCGTGGAGTCGCCTTTATTCCAGGCTCAATGCGAACGGGTGCAATTATCCGCAAGAGACTTGGAACATTTGAGCGACAGGAGGGGAATAACCCAACCATTAAAAAATTATAATCCTTCAACCTCACAAACACAGATGAAGAAATCCTGCTGCACGGCCCAATAAATAAAAGATCAATTCAATCGAGAAACAATACAACAACTGAAAGGCAGCGACAGAATAGACAAAAATTATTATGAGACAGTAAAGTAACAAGCGAATGACTGCACTATGTTTTGGCTTATAGCATAACAGATCAAGACGTCTTAGCACTGCTTAAAATCAGTTCTTCCCGTCATACATTCACACTGAAGTTGCATTATGCATGCTTCATCAACTATTTAGGCTCAGAATCTTATATGGCTTTATCTTTTAGAATATCTCCATATGTAAGTATTTCCTATCAGGCGTTTTTGGTTAAGTATTTTTTGTCTTTGGTATAGTAAGGACACGGTGCAGGATCTGGCTTTCATTACTGTTCCTGTCGTCTCAAACAGGGCAAGCTTCAGGTTAGAATTCGTATTGTTAAATTACTTCTGCATCACGGCTCAGGTATGTCTGTCAGCGTTAATTGTGCAATCATTAGTCTGCACGTCCATCTTACTCTGCGTGCAGTAAGTAGCAGCTGAACACCGGCAGAACACCATAGCAACATTTTCTCTAAACCGCACTCATCAATTCAGTGCTTAATTTGTGCCGGTGGGCTGCAGGTGATGGATACAGGCGTTCATTTTTGGGAACTGGACTAGATTTTATCTTTCCTCTTCAGAATTTGACCCAGAGCGAGAGAGAGAAGAGAGAAAGAATTCGATAAGGAGAGATAGGGAAACAGCGACCAAGGGAGAAGGCAGGGATG
The DNA here is from genome assembly GCA_963921515.1 of Calotriton arnoldi. Taxonomy (NCBI): domain Eukaryota; kingdom Metazoa; phylum Chordata; class Amphibia; order Caudata; family Salamandridae; genus Calotriton; species Calotriton arnoldi. The sequence continues at coordinate 97,901 of CAWUFW010014507.1, read as the reverse complement.
AAAACCTTGTAAGTGTGATTAAAAAAGGCAGGAAGTGAAGGGTGCTGGAGGAAAGAGGCACGAGGTGGAATCAAGACCAGGTAGCTTTGTTATTCTTGAGCCTGGGTTGGAGAGGACTATAGGGCAATCAGGCAATGCACAATGAGTTTAAGGTTAGTAGGTCCACTGACGGTGGTGGCTGTGAGGTGTGTGGTCACTGGATAGTTGCAGGGTAGGATGCGCTGTGATATTACCTGTTGTACTGTTACTGTGTTTAGTGACAGGCAGGGAAGAATGATCCCTAGGAAAGCAGCGGCTTCAAGACAAGCGAGCTTTGCCCAGTTGCATGATTGGGGATTGTTAGAAATGGGGGTCTCTAGTTGGCAGAGGTAGGTACCTTTGTCCAAATAGGGACCCTTGCTTCTAGTCAGGGTAAGGGGGATACACACTTTAGACAACCCCTGCTCACCCCCTGGGTAGTTTGGCACAAGCAGACAGACTTATCCCAAAGGCAATGTGTAAAGTATTTGTACTCAAAACACACAGTAATACAGTGATAACACCACAAATGGACTCCACACCAGTTTAGAAATAAAGTATCTTTATCTAAAATTCAACAAGACCAAAACAACAAAAATCCAACATACAGGTAATGAAAAATGACTTTAAAACAGTTAATGCAAAAATAAAGCTTGTAGAAAACAAATAGCTCCACCTGGGCTATTGCGACGCCATGACAGCAATAAATCCAAAGTACGGAGCGGATCGCGGGGAGCGCGGCGTCGGGCACGGAGTCACACAGACCCCCAAACAAACAGTACCTTGGAAACAAAGTCTATGACGATGCACGGCTTTGTGGAGGTGAAGCGTTGGTGCCGGGGTTGAGGCCGGCTCCCTGGCTGCCACGGGGGAGGTGAGGCGTCGTGTCTGCGAGGAGGCGACATGTTGAATCCAGAGCAAGGGGAGACGGTTGCATTGGCGGTGCGGCATCAGTTCCGGTGATGATGCGAAATCGGCAAGTTCATGGAGTCACCCTCGATGGTTATCGGTGACACAATAACAGGATGCTGGCGATGACGGAGTTGGAGCGAGCGCTGGCGTCGGGAAATGCCGATAACTGCAGGCATCGGCAGGCGTTGGAGCTGCGGTGCAGGCTGAGCGGTGCGTCGTTCACTTCACGAGCGGTGCCCCTGGCCTCGGTGCAGGTCGCGGTGTCACAGCAGCATCGCTGACGTCATCGGAGACAGGTTTTCTTGCTTCTATTAGGTTTATTCCAGCTCCTAACAGCAGGAACAACCTCCAGAGGCCCAAAAACTGGAATAGGCACCTCCTGGCAGGTCAGAACTGTCAGCAGCAGAGTTCAGGGGAGCTGGGGGTGAAGTCTTTGTTTCCACGAGACTTCAGAACAGGAGGCCAGCACACACAGGCCCATGGAGATTCTTCTTCAAGCAGGTTCACAGCAAAGTTCCAGTCCTTGTCCTTTCCTTTGCAGAAACAGCAAATGCAGGCCAACCCCACACAGCACACAGCAAAGGGGCAGTACTCCTCCTCACAGCTCTTCAGCTCGCCTCCTTGGCAAAGGTTCCTCTTGATTCCAGAAGTGATCTAAAGTTCTGGGGTTTTAGGTCTAATAATTATACCCCAAAATGTCTTTGTTTTCTTTGTGCAAGGGTCTCTGAGCCCAGTCGAAACTAGTTCTGTTTTCACTGGTGCAGTATGACCACAAGGGGTGGAGACAGCATTGTGCAAGGGAGAAAGGCCCTATTCAGGTGCAAGGAAAACTCCTCCCACTACTCTAAATTCAGCCAAGGTCTATTCAGCTCAGCTCTGAGTCATCCAGGAAGGGTTAGGCACACCTTAACCCCCCAGTGGCTGTCTACAGTGAATGCACATCCCCAGCCCCTGTCACTCCAAAACCAGACAGTCAATACACAAACAGGAGAGGCACACAGAATGGTTAAACAAGAAAATGCCTACTTTTTAAAAGTGGCATTTTCAAACACAGAATTTAAAATCCATCTTTATTAAAAGATGTTGTTAGACCTGGCACCATTGGCGTGGGTCTCCCTTCCATTTTTTGCTGTTACCTCCTGTATTTCTGCTATGTTTTTGCTGGTTTAGATGCTTTGGGCACTTTGCCACTGCTATTCAGTGCCAAAGTGCAAGTGCTTCCTATTGTGAATTATTGTAATGGATTAGTGACTCCATGATTGGCTTATTTGATTTACTTGTCAGACCCTAGTACAGTGCACCATGTGCGCCCAGGGCCTGTAGATAAAATGCTGCTGGTGGGCTTGCAGCACTGATTGTGCCACCCACAGAAGCAGCTTGTAAAATGTGGCTCAGGCCTGCCATTGCAGAGCCTGGGTGCAGTCTGGGACTGCCATGTTGACTTGGCAAGTGCACCCACTTGCCAGTCCCTAAACCTTCCCTTTTCTACATATTAGTCACCCCTAAGGTAGGCCCAAGGGCAGGGTGCATTGTATGTAAAAGGTAGGACATGCCCTGATGTGTATAGCATGTCCTAATAGTGAATTACAGCCAATTTCGTTTTTCACTATTGCAAGGCTATCTGTTCCCATAGGCCAGAAGTGGCAGTTTGATTATAACATCTTATAATCCTAACTGACCCTAGGAACAAGATGGGAAAATAAAGTTTAGTATGCCTGAACTCAGAATGTTAAAGTACATCTTTTATTGTGGGTAATTTTTACATTCTGTGTTTGAAAATACCACTTTTAGAAAGTAGGTATTTTCTTGCCTAACCATCCAGCCTGCCTCTGCTAGGGTTGTGTATTCCATGTCTGGTTTGTGAGTGACAGGGGGCTGGAGAGGGCCTTGGCTCCAGCAGTCTGATGGGTCAGGGCTGAGCTGAATAGGACCTGCATTGAATAGAGAGTAGGGGGAGGAGATTTCCTTTCACCAACCTGAGCCCTCATAGAATAGAGAGTAGGGGGCGGAGATTTCCTTTCACTGACCTGAGCCCTCATAGAATAGAGAGTAGGGGAGGAAATTTCCTTTCAGCTACCTGGGCCAGGTCTGCTTTCAACAATGCTGTCTCCACCTCCTGCCAGGAAGCTGCACCAGGGAGGACAGAACTGGTTTTGGCTGGGCACAGACCCTCTCTGCCTTCAGAGAACAAAGGATTTTGCAGTATAAATATTGGGGCCCAGACCCCAGAACTTTAGATCACTTCTGGGAATCAAGACGGACCTTTGTCAAGGAGAGAAACCAAGGAAGCTGAAGGAGAAGACTGCCCCAGTGCTGGTTGCTGTCTGGTGTTGGCCTGCAGTGCTTACTCATTTCCAAGAAAAGGGAAAAGGAACTTTGTGTACTTTTATCATCTTGAGGAAGATCTCCAAGGGCTTGAAACTGAGCTTGCCTCCTGTCTGAAGTCACAGGGACATCAAGACTTCACCACCAGTTCCCCCTGAATTTCCTTGCTGGGAATTCTACCTGCAGAGAGGTGCCTGCTGTTGTTCTGGGTACCTCTAGTGTCTGCGTGTCGCTGGGAGCTGGAAGCGCGACGCAACGAGGAAGAAGCGTGACGCCACCGCAGCAGTTGCCGTCGCACCGCCGAAGGAGCTTGTCGCCGCCACAGCTGTTCGCCGTCGCATCGCCGAAGAAGCGTGTCGCATCACCGGAGGAGCGTGCCGCCGTCGCAGAGGTCGCCGTCGCATCACCGGAGAAGCGTGTCGCAGGGCCTGTCGCGGCTCCAAAGTTCATCGATTTCGCCACACGCCGTTGGGCGTGCACGCATTCCATCTACGTTGTCGCATCGCATCAAAGACGCCATTTTGTCGCATTGCACCGGATCGTCACATCGCATCGAGGCACCATCTTGTCGCATCGTCACTGGGCCGCAGTAAGAAACAATGCATCAACTCCCCACACAGTAAGGAAGCGACGCATCACCTCCCCTGCGCTGCAGTAAGGAACCGACGCATCCACTCCCCTGAGTGTAAGGAACGGCGCATCAACTTCCCTGCGACCCTTTTGTTTGCATTGCGTGACGCATCCCAGGTACTTTGAGAGTAAAGTGTTGCATTTACCATCTACATTGAACTAAGCTATTTCTACCATTTTAAAGTCTTATGTTTGGATTACATTATTGTGGATTTTTGTCGTTTAGTCTTGTGTTAAGTCTAGTAAAGATTACTTATTTTTCTAAACTGGTGTGGTGTCCATTTGTAGTGTTTTCACTGTATTACTGTATGTGTTCACAAATGCTTTACACACTGCCTCTGAGATAAGCCTGCCTGCTCGTGCCAAGCTACCAAGGGGGTGAGCAGGGGTTATTTAGGAGTGTAGCCCCCTTACCCTGACTAGAAGCAAGGGTCCCTACTTGGTCAAAGGTACCTACCTCTGCCAACTAGAGACCCCCATTTCTAACATTGGTGGTCAGCGGTGAGGATTCTGGACTTGCATTTGTGATTCATATACAGTGATTGGTGTACACTACTAGTGAGTGCAGGCCAATACGCGACCACATACATTTTCGGTAGAACTTTTTTCTTGGGACTTCTATTTTTGTTGAGAACTGCCAATTTCCTTTCACCATGAGTAAAGCAGCATCCATTGCACCTGAAGATTTTGATTTTGAGGAAGAAAAGGTTAATGTTTACACTGTGCCACAGCTGAAGACCATCTGTAAAAAGTTTAATATCTCTATGAAAGGCCTCTCCAGGAAGGAGGAATTCCAAAAGGCGCTGAGGGCCTGGTTGGAAGCTAGAAAAGCCACTGAGCATACTGAAGAGCCTAGAGAAGAGGCAGAGAATACAGATGGGCAGCTAGATGGGCCATTGGGCCTGACCGGGGAGAAAGTACCTTCCAGGCCAGGTAGCAGTGTTTCTTCCAAGGGCCTGTCCACAATAGAGCTAGAGGACAGGGCAAGAGATAGGGTACATCAGATGGAGCTAGCCAAGCTCAAACTGGGTGGGCAAATAGAGTTAGAAAATAAGAAGTTGGCCCTGGAGGAAAAAAGGATGCATTTAGAGCATGAGTGAATGTTGAGGGAATTGGAGCTCAAGGCTAAGAGCTTAGAAATTACTCCCTCTGGTGGCAGCGCACCATCCGTGCCTGTAGAAACAAGAGTGTTTATTCCCAAGGAGGTGATTAAGGAGTTCCATAGGCATGAGGATATTGGGCAATGGTTTAAGGCCTATGAGGTAGCTATGACCTCCCACCGGGTCCCTGAGAAGGATTGGGGAGCGGGGTTGTGGGGGCGATTCCTCAGTGATGGGCGGGATACCTTGTTAGATTTGCCCTCTGAGGATCAGAATTCCTATGTCCACATGAAGGAAGCCTTAATGTCCAGGTATGGGTTGACCCCAGAGCTTTATAGACAAAGGTTTAGGAATTGTAAGAAACTGGAGTCAAGCACATGGGTAAAATATGTTTCTTTCTTTGGCAGAGCATTGGATGGTGAAGGGTAGCAAAGTGAATGATTTTGAAGCGCTCTATAATTTGATTGCATGGGAGCACTTGTCCAACAATTGTTTTCCAGAGCTACGCCAGCACCTTATTGATAGCAAGCTGACTAACCCTAGGAAGCTTGCTGAGGAGGCGGACCGCTGGGTTAGTACCCGGGTCCACAAGGGTCATGTGGGAGACTTCGCCAAAGGTGGGCAGGGTCCCCAGCAGAAGAATGGGGGAGACAAGGGTAAACAGAGGGAGTTCCAGAAAGGGCCCCAAAGTAATCCCCAAGGGAAGGGTTCCTAGCCTCACCCTGAAAAGAAGTCGGGGGCCCGACAGATTAGCCTGTTCACAAGGGACCCCCGAAATGTTTTAATTGTGGTCAGGTGGGCCACCGCTTTTATGATTCTACGTGTCCCCTGAAAGCAAATGCAGCACCCACTGGTGCACCGCCCTGGCAGATGGCTAGTGTAGCCCTGGGGGAGGAGTTGGGTGCCCAAGGTGGGTGGGGTCCCGCAGAGATGTCCCTAGTCTCTTTAGGAATCAGTGAGATGGTCCCTAGGACCCAGCTGCCTGATAACACTAAGAAGTACAGGCAGTGGGTGACCATCAATGGCCATAGGGTGGAGGCTCTGAGAGACACTGGAGCCAGTGTGACAGCTGTCAGTTGTCGGCTAGTGTCTGAAGAGCAGGTGATCCCCCATGCATTTTACCCTGTAGTTGCCACTGACAACTCAGAGAGCCACTGTAAGGTGGCCCAGGTTCCCTTTGAGTGGGGGGGGAGGTCTCAGGTACCTTTCAAGTAGCTGTGAGGCCAGCCATGCCTGTTGATTGTCTGTTAGGCAATGATCTAGAAAGCTCCCCTTGGGCTAAGGTAGAGCGAAGAGCTCATTTGGAGATGTTGGGTCTGCCAGAGTGGGCGTGTGTGACCACCCGGTCCATGGCAGCCAGTAAGGGTGTTCAAGAGGACCTGGAGCCTGAAAAAGTGGCCCAGGTGCCTGCCTTAAAGAGAAGAGGCAGGGGGCGCGGGAAACCGGCCCCCGAAGTTCCCACGGTCCAGGAGGAGCCAGACCTTGAGGGGGATGCCTTGGAACCTACAGGGGAACAAGTAGCTGAACTGGGGGACCTGCCTGAGCTGACCCATTGGCAGCAAGAAGGAGGGCTCTCCAGGGAAGAGTTCTGTGAGGAGCAGAAAAAGTGCCCTTCTCTTGTGGGTTTGCGGAAACAGGCCACAAACCAGGCAGCAGGTGATCAGTCTGGATCACATTGGATCTACTGGGAGAATGGTCTCCTGTATAGTGAGCCTAAGGTTGCTGAGCCTGGGTCAGCCCGTGTGCTGGTGGTACCCCAGCGCTTCAGAGCCTTCCTACTGGGTCTGGCTCATGATGTACCTTTAGCAGGACATTTGGGGCAAGACAAGACCTTTGAAAGGCTTGTCACCCACTTTTATTGGCCCCAAATGCGCAAGAGTTCAGATACTCATTGCAGGACCTGTCAGACTTGCCAGGCAAGTGGTAAGAGTGGGAGGAAGCACAAGGCTCCTCTCCAGCCTTTCCCTGTGGTCAGTACCCCCTTTGAACGGGTGGGCATTGACATTGTGGGGCCTCTGGATCCCAAGACAGCCATGGGCAACAGGTTCAGCCTGGTCTTGGTGGACCATGCCACCCTGTACCCGGAAGCCATCCCTCTCCAGACTGTGACGGCCCCCGTGGTGGGACGTGCATTGATGGGGATTTTCTCCCGTGTGGGGTTCCCCAGAGAGGTGGTGTCAGACCGTGGTACCAACTTCATATCCAAGTATATGAAGTCCCTGTGGCAGGAGTGTGGTGTAACCTACAAGTTCACCACTCCTTACCACCCCCAAGGTAATGGGCTGGTTGAGAGATTCAACCGGACCCTCAAAGGTATGATTATGGGTCTTAAGGAACCTATGAGGCGTAAGTGGGACGTCCTCTTGCCATGCCTTCTCTTTGCTTACAGAGAGGTGCCACAAAAGTCCTTAGGGTTCAGTCCCTTTGAACTGCTGTATGGTCACCCTGTAAGAGGACCTCTGAGTTTGGTAAAAGAAGGCTGGGAGAAAGCTCCCAGGAAACCTCCCCAGGATGTATATAGCTACATGCTGGCCTTCAGAAACCAAACTAGGTGTTTCAGGCAACTCGCTCAGGCGAATCTGGAAGCCAGCCAGGAAGAGATGAAGCGGTGGTATGATCAGAATGCCACTCTGATCGAGTTTCAGCCTGGACAGAAAGTGTGGGTCATGGCCCCCGTGGAGCCTTGTGTGCTCCAGGATAAGTGGACCGGACCATTTGAGGCGGTGGAGCGCAAGAGTGATGTCACCTACTTGGTGGACTTGCGGTCTCCTAGGAACCCTTTGCGGGTCCTGCATGTCAACCGCCTGAAGCCCCACTTGGAGAGGTCAGAAGTGGGCATGCTCCTAGCGACAGATGATGGAATGGAGGAGGAGACTGAGCCTCTTCCTGACCTCCTGTCTGCAACAGAGCAAGATGGGTCAGTGGATGGTGTAAACCTCTCTTCCACCCTGACCCCTGAGCAGCAAGATGACTGTCGCCAACCGTTGGGACAGTTTCCTGATCTGTTCTCCCTGACTCCCAGAGTCACTGATTGGTGCATCCATGATGTGGACACTGGGGACAGTCCTCCTGTTAAGCACAAAACTTACAGAGTGACTGACAGGGTGAGAGCTTGCATCAAGGAGGAGGTCTCCAAGATGTTTGCATTGGGGGTGATTGAGTCCTCCAACAGCCCTTGGGCCAGCCCAGTGGTCTTGGTCCCGAAGGCTGCCGCGCCTGGTGCCACACCCGAACTCCGGTTCTGTGTGGACTACCGAGGACTCAATTCAGTCACCAGGACTGACGCGCACCCCATCCCCAGAGCTGATGAGCTCATTGATCGGTTGGGGGCTCCCCGGTACCTCAGTACATTTGATTTGACGTCTGGGTACTGGCAGATCGCCTTGACTGATGGGGCAAAAGAGAGGTCAGCATTCTCCACACCAGATGGGCACTACCAGTTCCGGGTTATGCCCTTTGGGATGAAAAATGCCCCTGCCACCATTCAGAGGTTGGTCAACCAGGTGTTGGCTGGACTGGAGGATTTCAGTGCCGCCTACCTGGATGACATTGCATTGTTCAGCGCCAGTTGGGAAGAACATCTGCGCCACCTCTGGGAAGTGTTGATGGCGCTGCGGAAGGCAGGACTCACGATCAAGGCGAGTAAGTGCCAGATCGGGCAGGGTTCTGTGGTGTACTTGGGACACGAGGTTGGGAGCGGCCAGGTGGCGCCCCTACAGCCCAAGATTGATACCATCCTGGCTTGGGAACCCCCCAAAACCCAGACAGAGGTGAGAGCCTTTTTAGGACTCACTGGGTACTACAGGAGGTTTGTCAAGGGGTATGGTAGCATCGTTGCACCCTTGACTGAGCTGACTTCCAGGAAGCAGCCCAAGAAAGTGAACTGGACTGACACCTGTCAGAAAGCTTTTGATGCCCTGAAGACTGCCATGTGCACAGCACCCGTGCTCTGGCCGCCCAACTTCTCTAAAGAATTCATTGTACAGACAGACGCTTCAGAGCATGGTGTGGGGGCTGTTCTTTCACAGATAAATGAGGAGGGCCTAGACCAACCCGTAGCCTTTATTAGTAGAAGGTTACTTCCACGGGAACAGAGGTGGAGTGCAATTGAGCGTGAGGCATTTGCTGTGGTCTGGGCACTGAAGAAGCTGAGACCATACTTGTTTGGGACTCACTTCCGGGTTCAGACAGACCACAGGCCCCTCAGATGGTTGATGCTGATGAGGGGTGAAAACCCAAAGCTGTTGAGGTGGTCCATTTCCCTACAGGGGATGGACTTCACGGTGGAACACCGCCCTGGTACAGAACACGCCAATGCTGATGGTCTGTCCAGATTTTTCCGCCTTAGTGAAGAGAACTCCCAGGAGGTAGGGTAGTTCTCCCCACATTTCAGCTGGAGGGGACACGTGTTAGACCTGGCACCATTGGCGTGGGTCTCCCTTCCATTTTTTGCTGTTGCCTCCTGTATTTCTGCTATGTTTTTGCTGGTTTAGATGCTTTGGGCACTTTGCCACTGCTATTCAGTGCCAAAGTGCAAGTGCTCCCTATTGTGAATTATTGTAATGGATTAGTGACTCCATGATTGGCTTATTTGATTTACTTGTCAGACCCTAGTACAGTGCACCATGTGTGCCCAGGGCCTGTAGATCAAATGCTGCTGGTGGCTTGCAGCACTGATTGTGCCACCCACAGAAGCAGCTTGTAAGATGTGGCTCAGGCCTGCCATTGCAGAGCCTGTGTGCAGTCTGGGACTGCCATGTCGACTAGGCAAGTGCACCCACTTGCCAGTCCCTAAACCTTCCCTTTTCTACATATTAGTCACCTCTAAGGTAGGCCCAATGGCAGGGTGCAGTGTATGTAAAAGGTAGGACATGCCCTGATGTGTGTAGCATGCCCTAATAGTGAATTACAGCCAATTTCGTTTTTCACTATTGCAAGGCTATCTGTTCCCATAGGCCAGAATGGGCAGTTTGATTATAACATCTTATAATCCTAACTGACCCTAGAAACAAGATTGGAAAATAAAGTTTAGTATGCCTGAACTCAGAATGTTAAAGTACATCTTTTAGTGTGGGTGATTTTTACATTCTGTGTTTGAAAATACCACTTTTAGAAAGTAGGTATTTTCTTGCCTAACCATCCAGCCTCTGCTAGGGTTGTGTATTCCATGTCTGGTTTGTGAGTGACAGGGGCCTGGAGAGGGCCTTGGCTCCAGCAGTCTGTTGGGTCAGGGCTGAGCTGAATAGGACCTGCATTGAATAGAGAGTAGGGGGAGGAGATTTCCTTTCACCAACCTGAGCCCTCATAGAATAGAGAGTAGGGGGCGGAGATTTCCTTTCACTGACCTGAGCCCTCATAGAATAGAGAGTAGGGGGAGGAAATTTTCTTTCAGCTACCTGGGCCAGGTCTGCTTTCAACAATGCTGTCTCCACCTCCTGCCAGGAAGCTGCACCAGGGAGGACAGAACTGGTTTTGGCTGGGCACAGACCCTCTCTGCCTTCAGAGAACAAAGGATTTTGCAGTATAAATATTGGGGCCCAGACCCCAGAACTTTAGATCACTTCTGGGAATCAAGACGGACCTGTGTCAAGGAGAGAAACCAAGGAAGCTGAAGGAGGAGACTGCCCCAGTGCTGGTTGCTGTCTGGGGTTGGCCTGCAGTGGTTACTCATTTCCAAGAAAAGAGAAAAGAAACTTTGTGTACTTTTATCATCTTGAGGAAGATCTCCAAGGGCTTGAAACTGAGCTTGCCTCCTGTCTGAAGTCACAGGGACATCAAGACTTCACCACCAGCTCCCTCTGAATTTCCTTGCTGGGAATTCTACCTGCAGAGAGGTGCCTGCTGTTGTTCTGGGTACCTCTAGTGTCTGCGTGTCGCTGGGAGCTGGAAGCGCGACGCAACGAGGAAGAAGCGTGACGCCGCCGCTGCAGTTGCCGTCGCATCGCCGAAGGAGCGTGTCGCCGCCGCAGCTGTTCGCCATCGCATCGCCGAAGAAGCGTGTCGCATCACCGGAGAAGCGTGCCGCCGCCGCAGAGGTCGCCGTCGCATCACCGGAGAAGCGTGTCGCAGGGCCTGTCGCGGCTCCAAAGTTCATCGATTTCTCCGCACGGCCGTCGGGCGTGCACGCATCGCATCTACGTTGTCGCATCGCATCAAAGTCACCATTTTGTCGCATCGCACCGTATCATCACATCGCATCGAGGCGCCATCTTGTCGCATCGTCACCGGGCCGCAGTAAGAAACGACGCATCAACTCCCCACACAGTAAAGAAGCGACGCATCACCTCCCCTGTGCTGCAGTAAGGAACCGACGCATCCACTCCCCTGAGTGTAAGGAACGGCGCATCAACTTCCCTGCGACCCTTTTGTTTGCATTGCGTGACGCATCCCAGGTACTTTGAGAGTAAAGTGTTGCATTTACCATCTACATTGAACTAAGCTATTTCTACCATTTTAAAGTCTTATTTTTGGATTACAGTATTGTGGATTTTTGTCGTTTGGTCTTGTGTTAAGTCTAGTAAAGATTACTTATTTTTCTAAACTGGTGTGGTGTCCATTTGTAGTGTTTTCACTGTATTACTGTGTGTTTTGAGTACAAATACTTAACACATTGCCTTTGGGATAAGTCTGTCTGCTTGTGCCAAACTACCCAGGGGGTGAGCAGGGGTTATTTAGGAGTGTAGCCCCCTTACCCTGACTAGAAGCAAGGGTCCCTACTTGGTCAAAGGTACCTACCTCTGCCAACTAGAGACCCCCATCTCTAACAGATGTGTTATTAGTTTCTGAGTTCAGAAAGCCTAAACTTTATTTCCCTATCTTGTCCCAATGGGAAGCTACTTGTAAGATGTTACAAAGTGTTTCCCATTCTATCCTGTGGGGCAGATAGCTTTTCAATAGTGAAAAATGAAATTGGCAGTATTTCACTATCAGGACATGTCACACACACCAGTACATGTCCTACCTTTCACATACACTGCACCCTGCCCAGGGGGGGTACCTTGGGCCTACCATAGGGATGCCTTACATGTAAGAAAAGGGCAGGTTAGGGCCTGGCATGTTGATGCACTTGCCAGGTCGACATGGCAGTTAACAAACTGCGCACCGACACTGCAATGGCAGGTCTGAGATACCTTTTCAGGGCTACTCATGTGGAGGGCACAATCAGTGCTGCAGGCCCACTAGTAGCATTTGATTTACAGGCCCCGGCACACTCAGTGCACTTTACTAGGGACTTACTAGTAAATCAAATATGCCAATATGGGAGACCCAATTGTATTCACAATTTACACAGGGAGCACTTGCACTTTGACACCGATCAGCAGTGGCAAAGTCCCCAAAGCATCTAAACCAGCAAAAATGAAATCCAGCACAGCATCAAAAATACAGGAGGTAGAGGCAAAAAGTCAGGGGAAACCACGCCAAAGATGCCAAGTCTAACAGGGATCATGCAACAATACCATTGTATAATGTTGTAATGCTGTGCATTCATTCAGGAGAGTGCAGTCCCTGTGCTAGTAGGGGCTGCAAGATGAGTGAGACGCCGCCGATTGCAGAGTTGTGAACCCTGTTATATGACATTTTTCTTTTGTTCATTCCCTTCATTTTATGTGTAAATAGCTAAGGGGTTGGTCATAAAAGGTGTTGGACTGAATGGTGGTTCAGTGAGTGTGGAGAACAGTGCATATGTTGGGGTGTGGTTCAGCATTGTGTACAAGATATAATTTTGTCATGGTAATGGAAGTTGTGTGATATACAGAATCGAACTTGTTAATGAGTTCAAATTCAAATACCATTTGCTTTTAGATAAAAACTGAAATGTAGAAAAAAACACTTAAAAAAGATCATCATATTCTACAAACTTGAACTAAAACATTATCTTCCAAATACATACTGTAGAATCGTAGAAAACATACACTTATCGTACAAGTTACCCACCCAAGGAGTTCTGTGTCAGTATTGCATGAAATGTTTTTGATCAATACAATTTCATCAATTACACAGTTGGCGGGCGCTTGCCACAGAAAATAAAAACAAATATTATTCACTGCCTGCTGTATCATTATACCAACACGTAGTACCCATCAATGCAATCCATTCTCACACTATTTAAATAGTTTTTAGAGGTTAAATGATAAAGATAAGCATGAATTATCTAACTTTTTTTCTGCCAAATTAGAAAAACAAGAAAAACATTCCTTCTTTGAAATTCCAACCTCATATAAGTCAATAGACTCCCACTGAATGAACTCCATGTGCTCAGGACTCTTAAAACGGCTAAATATAAGCCGCAAAAACCCAACATGTTTTTGCCCCAAAGAGCAATCAATACGTTTGACCCCTCAAAGGTCACTGAGTGCAATTTAGCTTTTATCACTTTAGTCTGTTCATAGAAACTGCATGCGTTTGGTTTACATTTGTCCCTGCTATCCTCATCCCAAAGATGTCTTAGCATCGCATCTAAAGCAGAGTTTTCCACACACATGCGATATACTGGCTGTAGCGAGCGTGGCACCTGGTGCGACAATCATTTTTTGTGCTCCCCCTCATGATCTCCTTCTCGGATTCCCTCGTGACCACCCAGCAAAAGTCCCTCTCATCTCTCCATAGGCATTCTCTCACATATATTTAATTTGTTTTAAAGCACTGGTAAAGGCTGGCTCTACTAATAAAAATGTATATCTACACAAACAAACTCTTTTCAGCAAAATTAGGAATAGAAAATGAAAGAGTGGGGGGAAAAACAAAGGGTCCTGACATATTATGCAGGTTGTATGCAGCTTTTTGATTACAGTTCTTAACAGTCACTGTTCTATATTAGGGTTGTATCTTATGATCTGCGGTGACAAAAGCAGCAATCCACTCAGCTATCCACATAAAACACAGATCTGTGATCTGCACTGTATTAGTTCCTTGCAGCAGGAATATTAACCATCTGTGCTACTTTATGGCAAGTGTAAACTTCCACTAGACAAGACACTGATCTCTCTCTCTAGCACAAACATTAATCACAAGAGTTATCTTGACATTTTTAATGTTGCCTGAAAACTGGACGCACATGGAACTCTGCCACAGGTGTTTTTAAATCATGTTATTGCTAAACACAGCGCCCCCCCCCCCTGAGGTCAGCACCCCCTTCCCAGGTCAGCGCCCAGCGCGCTGCACTAGTCGCACTGCCCTAAAGCCGGCCCTGATAGACAAGCTTTATAAGACAAAGCACCAGCTGCATTTCTTCCTAGTTGTACTCAGGACAGTGCTTGAGGTGTTGCCTGCCTAAGATTAGGCAGGCGTCTAGTTATAACACCTTTAGTATGGTTGACCTTGTCACCCACCCAGTGCTTAATTTGTAAAATATTTAGTGCAGTGGCTCTCGTCAGGAAGTTACTGCAGCTTGCACCACAGATTGCCTCTGCCAGCTGATGGTAACAACACAACTACTAACCATCACACTCCTACAAGTTTGACAATATGGACTATTTCAGCCCCCAAAGCTATAAGAGTGGCTTGGGCAGCAGGTAATAGTAACTTTTTATGTATATTGAATTAATAATTAACTGTTGTTGTGGTCATCTCTAAATTGGCCAGACCGCACCACCTTGTGGAAGTCTGTCACAAGCACCGGTGTTGATATTTAAGTGCCGAGCACCGGAAACCACCGGCTTAAATTAAGCACTGCTCTGTCTCCTTAGCTATAGCATTAGATTCACATTCAGTACAAAGGCCCATACAACCGGCTCAGAGCAATAAAGATCTCCAGGTATCTTATCTAACCCCGGTGCTTTCCCCTTTTTCATACTGTCTATGGCCAATAACGTCTCTTCCATAGAAAAGGAGATTGGAGGGGCACTTTCACAGTCCTGCACTATAAACAGATTATCCCCTTCAACTTCTAAACCCTCACCCTTGTTCTGAACAGAACACAAGTCAGTAAAATGTTGTACCCAAATATGTGGTATGTGGCTGGATATAGTAGTCTTCGTCCCTCACATCATAAGGAGCTCCATGAGCAAATATGTGTGAAAATTTCCTACCATCTTTCAAGGTCGAAGCTCTGGCCATTGCTCGCCAATTCCCTTCCTCCCATTTTTTCTTGGCCATTAATTGTGTATCTCTATACTGTTTCCTCCCTTTGACTATGGCATCTCTTTTTTGCCACTTTTTACAGCAGCCATCAGTTTTCATTTGGCCTGTCTGCAATGTTTATCATACCATAAGGTCTCTTTCAGTTTAAATGTTTTCACCTCCAGATTTCTGTAAATGTACTCCCTAATCGATTCAAGCAATTCCTAGAAGATATGTATAACGGGAGTTTGTCCTTCACTTGTTCGTTAAACAGGCATAGAGCATCAGTGACTACTGTATAAATGGGAGCCAGTGACAACATTAGATTGTATAATAAGCCATTTGATCCACCTTTTGTTATCAGAATAAACAATTGGTGCATCTGCTAATAAGAGCACTTGTTTGTAGTTTAAATGGGGAATATTTCTCAATTCCAGCGATAAAGTATTATGATCACTGTCATTTCTATTTATAACCCTCATGTCGTGTAGATTGGGCCATATACGTAAATCAAGTAAAATTTTATCAATTCTACTTCTAGAGAATGCCCTCTTAAAAGTAAAACTAGCCCCCTTGTCTGATGGTGTACGGCCATTGGACGCACGCAAACCATATGATAGTGTTAGAAAAGCAGCTTGTAGTGTAGTGCTGTCTTTTACCAGGGAAATCATTAATCTGGGAATGGGTCTTTCCTCATCTTCCTCCTTCATAACAGTTTGAGTGATATCTAAAGGTTCAAAGGTTACATTAAAATTCCCTGCCAGAATAAGGAGGATATCAAGAGTAAATTGTTCCAAAAAATCATCAAGAGCAATTAGTGTCAGCGACTCACAATTCAAACTGGAAAAATTATTATATATATTGAATAGTCTTACTGCAAATGATCCGATTGTCGAGTTGATATATAGTTTCAATATATCAGTGGTCTTGAGGTTAAGTAATCTGATTCTACAAGCCAAAGATTTCTTGATACAGATTGCTAAGCCACCTGATGGACTAGCAGCTGGTGAGGGTTTAGCTTCTATGCTCTAATTTGTGTAACGCGATCTATGGATTGGGTGTAGAGCCTATGTTTCCTGGAACACACAAATATGAAATTTGTCCATGAAGTCTCCCCATTCTACATTGTTCAACTTGGATTTTAATCCTGCTATATTCCAAGAAAGCAGCTTGATCTGTGGTGTAACATCTAGAATCTGTGTGGAGGGAAGGATGAAGCATGTCTCTCCCTGTTGCTTGTCTTGGTCAATATCTACTTGTCCATCTTCTCGGACCAGGATAGGGATAGTTGGGATCAAGTTCCCCAACAATTTTTCCCCACTTGGTATTAGAAACCCTTGCTTGAATGGATAGATAGATAGATAGATAGATAGATAGATAGATAGATAGATAGATAGATAGATAGATAGATAGATAGATAGATAGATAGATAGATAGAACTAAAAAGGACATAATTATGACAAGTTTCTCTCTTCAGAAAACCTTAAAGAATTGTAGGTTATCTTGATGTTGATTGTACTTTGGAATGTGGGGAAGGTTTGATTCTGGAAAATGACAGTTGAGGCATGTGGCTTGAGCAGGCAACATTTTGTTGATTTGCCTCTCTTATTGTAAAAACCTACCCGTGGCATTTATTCGGGTCTTTCCTCATTGCGATCACAACTTTGCAAGTAAATCCTTTCCTGTGAGCTGTCTACCCAGACTTCTCCTCATCATCAATCAGTGACAGAAAAAGGACTGTGTTCAAATCAGGTAAAAAGCTCATAAATATTTTAAAAGTACCATAAAATCTCAACCCAACTATCTTCATCACAATCAAAATCATTGTCATTGACTGTTGGTAGTGCATGGACCTGGTTTAAGTGTTCCTTCAGTAAGACCTTGGGAAAACTCGAAAGTTCTGACTTTAAACCTTGCTGAAACTGCTATGAGTAAGACCTTGGGGAAGGCTTCATTTTAAGGGAGATTTGTCTTCCTGCACAGCACTGGGAGCCTGGGCCAAGCTGAACCTGCTTTTTCTTACTCCACCGTATTTTGTTTGCCCAGAGGCCAAAGTATGATGATTTAGAATTTATTATTTCAATGTAAGATGGCTTTCATGTGAAATTGGCAGTGGTGTTTGATGGTGAATGGCCTGCAGCAGGGATTCCGTTAGAACCAGTTAATCCTGTGTTTGTGATGAACAATGCCAGTCTAAGTACTTTGGGAATGACCCTGGGTGACCAGATCACTCAAACAACTTGACTGCTCTAAAGGCTGTGAATTTCTCAAATTGGAGAGAGCTGTTACCATCGGGATAATCTACGAGCTCTTATTTTCGAGGCACTTGCAGTTTGAACAGATTATATTATGGTATACTAAAATGTGCTGATTGTCTCAGTCTGTTTTTCCTGTCTTTCATATCTCTCCTACCACAATTCCACAGTCTGACAGTCACTACTCAAGCTTGGAGGTGAAATGAATTATACTTGAATTACTGTATGTTAGCATTTCTCCATCACTCTTGCAGCCAAGTTTTTGACAAAGATTTGCATGGATGTTCATGCTCCCTTATTGCATGAAATAGCTTGGTTTTCTCTATTGATTTGTTGCAGGGATTCTGCTCAAGGACAGAACTATGCTTGGGACCATAGAACATCAGTAGTTAGGGATTGAGTCACCAAACCACCTCAGTACCATGAGCCCGAGTCCTACTAGCCATAGTGTCTCACTTGCCCTCCTACTCATAACCAGAGTAACAAGTGAATTGACATCCCAGAATACAACATTCCCTACCCTCTCAGGGATTGCGGTGACAGGACACCCCCTTTTGCTCACACACTCCTACTCGTCCACAATAAGGTATGAAAGAGACACGAAGGAAATTTATTTAAACTATTGTGCTCTGAAATGCAGTGTACGTGACAGAATAAAAAAAAAAACTGCCTAGCAAAAATACCATCAGCATTGTCAATAAACCGTATATTTTAAAAAGCCCTGTCATATTATAAGACAGTATAGCCTAACCCCCCTCCCCTTCTACAGAAGCAAAACTGATTATACAGCAAAGATCTCAGGGTTTAGCAGTGGACCCCGTACCTTAGCATACACAGATGAATGTTCTACATCTCAGATACAGCCGCGTTCTTCTCTCAGAAAATCTCTCTCTCTCTCTCTGTGTTACAGTGCTGTGCATACCTATATGACAAGGTTCACATGTTCATAAACAACAGCTGCATTTCTGTGTTGAGCTAGTTGTGAGTGCCTGACCAGAACAAAATAACAAGGGACATTGTTGTTTGACCATGTCTGCTGTTCAGACTAAATCCCAGGAAAGAACAGAATTAGCAAACAACTGCAGGTTCTGTGTGAAATTATAATGTGGCACAGAAGCAAACATGACTATGTAGTAACGTGTGCAAAGCTAATGTGGCCTGAATGGTGTACAGTTAGGCTAACATAGGGAAAACTACAATGGGCCCTGTATAAAACACATGACAGATTAAACTAGTGAAGAGCCCTACATAGATTTTGATTCCTAAACCAATCAATCAATCAGGGGTTTGTGAAGCGCAGCTACTCACCAGTGAGGGTCTCAAGGCGCTAGGGGGTGGGGGGTGGCTCCGTTGGGTGCTGGGGTCATCTGAAGAGCCAGGTCTTGAGGTCCTTCCTGAAATGGAACAGTGGAGGTAGCTTGACTGCTACTGCCATATTGAATCAATAGACGGAGCTTGCAATGTATAATTTCAAGAGATCACAGATGTCTGCCCATCCGGTTGCTCAGGGTAAATCCACCAACAGTATTTCAACTTCTTGTCGAAAGTCAATTTGTATGCTAGTAGTATAGCTATGCAGAGTCCATTTTATATTTTGTTTCCAGAATTTCAGGTTGTTTCAGGTGACAAACATACCAAGGAATTTGGAGTTAGTGTACCATAGTCATTAGACATATACAGTGTTTCTTCTAACTGCCTTACTGCTCTGACAAATTGCAGGTGTGGCATATGACCATTTGTCATTCATGTTATTTTTTATTGGAATAGGAGTCTGAAGTTCTATTCTAGATTACAACCTGGGGATTTTGTAACAATAGTAAAGACTGTAATCAGACAAAAAGGTGGGGTGGTAATGGAGAATTACTTAAAATAATCTGCATAGTGATTTTATGTCATTATATCGAGGTCAATCTTTACAACCTATAGCGACAGACGATTACAAAACTTTCTCGAGCACACAAGATCAGTGGCGAGAGCATGGCACATTGCAACTATGTATCTTGGATGAAAAATATATACCCCAAGTGGGTGAGTGATGTTTTCACGTGTGGCAGGCTTTACGGCATGGCATATGATCAGTATCTCCTTACTGGGAGATTTCAGGTATTGGACTGAGGTGAAATCATTTTAACAGCTATAAGGAGATGACAGTCTTGTACATACTGAAGTATTCCTCTACCTACAATCTCAGAATGCTCTGGTGGTGCATCCTCCTTCTTGTGAAACCTTTGTACAATTACTGGAAAGCAAGTCCTGACAAAATCAATTCAACTCCTAATGCCCTAATTCTAAGATAATATAGTGTTGGTGAAAGAGGCCACTCTTACAATGAGGGCTGGGCAAGCTACTCCTCAATTGTTTAAATGTGTTCGTGGAAAGAGTGCTTTCACCCAGTATAAATTGTTTAGCATTCCACAATACCAACATTATCATTCAAGCAGCAATGATACTAAGTCAAACTTGTGTTTTTCATTCACATGCCTAATCAAAATTAGTCATAATTCAGATCACTTGGTCAATCTTTCTTATTATAGTTATGTCAAAAAACACAATTGTTAGCTAGTAGATCAACTTCATTAATTGAGTTTATTGACAACAGCATTCCAGCTTATAAGTTAACAGCCTTTGAAGACATGTTTCTTGCTTCTCACTGTACAGCCTACACATGGTTCACCTACTGCAGCCCACAGGCCTGGTACTTTCTCAAGGCTGAATAATGGAGCACATGTTAAAACATATCATCATATAAAAGTTGGTGGTTTGATGAGGTGAGTAACACTCTGTGGATCCACTGCATTAGTGATAACAAGCTGAGGCTGTAATTTATTGGTGAATGACTCGTGATCACACTTGTGAGAGGAGGAAAAAAAGGTGGCATCATGTACTAAACATGTCAAATGTTTGTCAGGTTTATAAATATTTACAGAGTGATTCGGCCAATTTGAAGAAGGCTAAAAGGCAAAGTTACTACACAAGTTTCATCAAACTAATTTTTTTGCCAAATATAAATGGTTGAAGAGCACAACCAAATTAACACATGTATAAATGAAAGTTTAATTAGATGCTTAACAGGTTGTACCTTTATTCTCTTCTATTTCCTTTAATAGATTTTGTGAGATATAGAGTTGCACTTATATAGATATTAGTGTCTGTGGGAAGAGAATAAGTCAGAAAATCTATAGTTCAAGGGTTCTATGAAAGGAAAGCACGTTCATAGTGTCCTTGTGTTCGTTTCAGTCTGACTGGTCATATTCTAGTAAGAGAGTGGGGGTATTGAGTTACAGATCCTCAAGTGGATGGATTGAGGTGTTTTTTTATAGGATAACATGCATAAATATATTTAGAGTTCCTGAAGTATTCACTATAAAAACCTATGAATTGTAACAGAAGGGGGTGGTCATTATAAGACCAGTCTTGTGTTTAGATTAAAAGTGAAGTGGATGGCCTATATATATTATTAGTTTCAGGTTGCATCTAAGTTAACCAGAGGGACTCGTATTTCTGATCAAAATGGCATTGTCTGTTAGGTGTAAGGGCCCATAATATATTACCAGGGAGATCCTCTAGTCTGGTCCGTTGCTGAGAGTGAAAGGTGGCTAGCAATAGTATGCAAAACTTATCTAGACTCTTTGTTACGTTACCTAGGGGAGCCTGTGCCATAGTTTGGGTGGAATTGTTCCTTTTGTGCTGGCTTTCAAGATAGCATGCTGATCCATAACTGCTGGAATTGACTCCATATGTTCAAGACATGGTGAATACATAAATTCTGACCTCCAACCTTTTGTGAAGGTTCTACCCTCATACATCAGGGACACTAAGGGTTTTTTTTAACAACAAGGCACTGTGATGGGGGGCAATTGTTCTCCCCTGTACCCTAGCCTACTTATAGGGGAGGTAGAAAAAATGCTGGCTCTGCGCCAGGTATGACCAGATGTGGGTCCTGGGCTCACTGTGCCACTGGAATCAAGCTATCCTGGCTGAAGAGGGGTGAAACCCCGAAACCGGTCCTAGGATGCTGGTTTCCGGGCCAGGGAGGACCTGGCTTAGCAGTTCGGGCTGGACTGTTCCCATGAGGCACAGGGTCAAGACTGATTTGCATATGGCCAGGTCTAAACTGGGGTGGCATGGTGAGCAAAAGAATGATGGATTTAACCCAGATCTCTTGACTGGGGGTGAATGTTTTGATTTGTTCTGCATTCCGTCCATCAATTGTGTGTCTTTGGCTCTGAGATAAACACCTTACCAACCACATCATCTTTTAGGGAAGTTACAGAAATGATGTTTTGTTAACATGGCAGGTTTCCCAGAAGCTACTGGAAGACTGTTAGGCATTTATCTAACAGCAAACCGGGAATTATTATAAATTCAAACATATCAAAACATAAAGTGGAATATCTGGATCGAACACTGCACACTGATAACTACAGAGTTCACAGTAAAATACTTCAGAGAAAAGCAGGCTCCAGTTCTATATTGCACACCGAAAACTGCCATCCTATAAAACAATCTCCAACATACTACGAAGTTAATTCCTCAGAGCAACAAGCAATTGCAGCAAAATGAGAATTCACAATGAAAAATGTAAGACATAAGCAAACAATTAAGGCTGAGGGGATACAAACAAACACTTTTGGTTAAGACTATGATGGAGGCTTCTACATTAGACCAAAGGAAGTTACTTCAGGATCGACCACCTAAAGATGACACACAACATAAAGAACCGATTAGGTTAATTATAGAATATAGCAATGGACATCAGAACATCTGAAAAAATATTTGTAAACATTGGCCGCTTCTTACCAACAACCCTCAGATACAAAAGGGAATTTGCACATATCCCCAAATAAGTTTCAGGCGAGCACCATATTTGAAACAAAAATTACGTAGAGTCCTTCTTCTAAGATGAACGAAAAACTCCAACGACCTTTTTGGATATATCATGTGCCTTCTACATGTGCAGGGACTACTCATTCTGCAAACTGGAAGAAAAGAAAGCTACAATATTTATTTCACAGAATGGTCATACACACCCAACAGACGATTTGATCTACTGTAATAGTACTTATGTGATCTTGTAGTGTAGCTCCTATTTCCCTAATAGGCTCTGCGCATTGGAATAATATCCCCTATAGGTTTGACATATGACTAAGGTCAGTATGTCCCTATCGAGTATATTAAACTTAATTACTTGTGCCAGGTAGCTCAGAGGCCACTAGAAACTCCTTGACAAACACGAAGGGAGTAGTTTCTGGCAGCCGCAAAACATGACAACTTTGTTTCCCTTTAGAATCAGAACGTGTCCCAGAGTCGTAGAAACAATAGATACTATTTCACTCAGCTCAGTGGTGCATACTTAGTTTTCCTCAAAGTTACACAGAAAGAATAGACGGGCGTTTCAATAAAAGATTTATTGAACAGTCTTGTTTCTGGTGTAAGTTAAATGTGCTGTTACGATCACAAGACAGTATGCAAGATAAATAATGTACAGCGTAAGCAGTAGAAATAAATAATACTGCACTAGCATGATCTTTAGCAGATATTCATTTACATAAATAACACAGACTAAAAATGTGAGTACTCATACGATGCGTTGCTAAGCTAGTTCTACCCCAATGTACCTAACCTAACCTAGGTGTAGGGAGAGGTATGAAGTAGGTGAAGTATTCCTTACTATGGTATACTAAGAGTATGTTTAAGCCTAGTATGCCAAGTATGCCAAGAGTCCCTCTAGGTTCTAGTCAGCCCCATACCTTAAGAATGAGAGAGGTAGGAATCTCTTGCCAGATTCGAACTCCAACACCCCGCAAGAGAAGTCAGATCACTGGAAGCTGGATTCTCTGCGTGCAGGGATGACAGCGTCTTATCAGTGCGTCAGGCCGGGAAACGGGCTCCTCTGAAGTCGAGGTCTCCTCTGATTTACAAAAGCTAGGGAAGGTATATTTATACCTGAGAGGTACCTCAGAATGTTAGCATTGACGTGAATCGGACAGCGGAAGACGTCATGAATGAACCCCTAAGGTATAACGGTTCATGCATAATAGATGAGTCCTTGAAGAAATCAATAGTCCTGTGCTAGGGAAACTCCTGGAGCCTAAGGGTCTGTTCTTCAAGAACTCGTTGTGACGTTAGGGTTGACGGATGTCGGCGACCATGCCTGTATTTGGAGTGCACGGTTTACTGCCTAAATAAGGACTGGGATTTCATGCCTATATAAGGGCAGGGTGAATTGTGCCTATATAAGGACATGATACAGGAAAGCCCGTGTATGGACACCCTAAGAGGAATACAACACCCACTCCACTTTCATGTGTACGATAATACTAAAATGCTAAACATTTAAAATGCTAAACATTAAATTGAGTACCGCATATTAAAAAATATTTCTTAAAAGCATTAAAAAACATAGTAAAATGCAAAAGGTACTGTACATATTAAGCAATGCTTTTCATTTCAGGCATAAAGTTCGAAATTAAATGCAATTTGAATGAAATAAGCAGTAATATTTACATGTGACAGAAAATGATCGATAAGTTTTTCAAAATCAAAGTCATTTCATGTCATGAAAATTAATGAACTGTTTTAGACACACAAGATGACTAAGGGGCCGATTCCGATCTCGGCCGGTAGGGCTCCGAATCGGATTCGGCTTTACCGGATCCGATTCGGAGCC
This sequence comes from Calotriton arnoldi, assembly GCA_963921515.1. Lineage (NCBI taxonomy): Eukaryota > Metazoa > Chordata > Amphibia > Caudata > Salamandridae > Calotriton > Calotriton arnoldi. The sequence goes on along the minus strand of CAWUFW010014507.1, from coordinate 73,932 downwards.
CTGTTTCCCGACCGAACCGTACGCGGGTCCGGCCGAGCGAGTACGATGCGAAATCGCCGACCGACTCGTCCGGGCGTCCCGACCGCTCCGACCGACTCGCTCCCGGCTCGAACCGCTCCGACCGACTCGCTCGGACTCGACTCGCACCGCGCAATGGAGACGTTTCCCGGCCGGGTAAGTACGATGCGCGCCGCGAGCAGTCCGACCGAGCCGCGCACTCCGGCTCGTAAGAGCAGTCGGAGCCGTACTTTGGGGGTCCGTGTCGGACCCCCTGTACACGTAGCCGTGCGAGTCGCACACAGGGGGACCCATGGGTCCCCCTACCTGTGCGTGTACGGCGCGAATCGCTTCGCCGCGTACCCGCTGTAGGGGCGCCCTTGTCCGACTCGCACCCATTGAGTCAATGGGAGCCCGCGTACGCGTTGTACGACCGGCTCCCATTGACATCAATGGGAGTCCGACCGACTCGAGTCCGATAACATACGGACGCATCGTACTCGTTCGGTCGGACTGCACGGGTCCGATTCGGTCGGAAATCTCTCCGGGTCCGGCTCGGTCGGAGAAATTTCCGGCCCGAATCGGAATCGACCCTAAGTGTCCGTGGACGTACCGCCGAAGTCTGTACTATAAGGCTAGTTCTACTTTAAGCAGATTGAAGTGCCATTTTAGTTCGAAAAATGGGAAAAGTTCAATTTTGGAAGAGTTCCAAGTTTTTGAAATATGAAGGCCAAATTGTTACTGCATCTCTGGAACACTGTATGCTGAATCAGAGTCAGTTTACGGGTCTGGTGTAAACATGAGATCATCTATTTCTGTAGACAAAACATCGTCCACTGAAGTTGGTGTCAGTTGGAACACCTCGTGTAGTAGATTAATTGCACAGAGATGTGAAGCATCGCTTTCAGCAGAGGCTGCCGCAGCAATGTTCGCGTCCGTTGTTACCTGTGTGCCTGTAGATCTTTCTCGTACCTCAGCAGCAGCCGGAAGCGTCTGTGAGATCTCAATGAATGCTGACATCAGGATTGGTAGCCTCTGGGGACAACACAGAGCATGGCCGTTATCGGGACCAGCAGAGTATCGACATCTGTTGGCGTTGCTGATGGAAATGTTAGACAGGTGTCCAACACGCATTCTTCACCGCATAGCAGGCATCGTAGAACAGGTAAGATGCAATCTTGCCAGATTGGTCTGAACGACAGGAACCACGTGGTATTCAGGTCCCGTAGACGAGTCATGCCCAAAGCTGTACTATTCGCTCACGGCACTTTCGTTCAAGGAGAGCTTTCTCCATTTCGCTCGGAGTGATGTCTGCGAATAGGCTGGCCATAGCGTAATAGCAGGAAGAGAAATAGAATTCCGGCAACAAGTGCTAGAATTAATGGTATGCCACCAAACACCGAATGTGCAAAGTTCGGGATTATTCCGAGTATTGCCTGGAAAGGTGCTAACAAACCGGAGCAGATGCTCTTAAATACATGTACAATTCCGGTGGTATCAGACATGTTGAAGATACGTCCTATCATTTCCACGAAATGTATAGGGCAGTTTGTACGTATTAAAGTCTGTATCTCAGCCGAAGTCCTTGCTACTTGTAGATCATAGGTTTCTTTGGCCGAGGTCAAAGGCACTGTTTGCTGTAAAAGCATGGCTTTCATTCTGCTCAAAGTATCAAATCTTATAAAAGAGACGTTCAGCGAAGGCCATAGAAGCGACTCCCTGACTGTGTCTATTGGGGCAAACAATACTTGCATACAACAAGTGACCCTGGAGTTGACCGTTACTAGATATGGGATGCCTGGCAACATGCCGCAGCAACTCTGATCATTCAACATGAGGTAACTCCCATTAGAAAGTTGTCCAAACGTTGGATTAATCACAGCAGCTGGTGTACCCTGCTGACGGCCAGTTCTCCTGCCTCCACTGCCGCCAGACCCTCACCGCCACCCCGGCCTCCAACACCACCGACGCCAGCACCGGCGACACCCTAAAATGCATCCTCCTCAACGTACGCTCCGTACACAAACACGCCATGGAAATCTGGAACCTACTCGACTCTCTTTCGCCCGACATCGCCTTCTTCACAGAGACCTGGACCAACGCATCCTCCGCCCCCGACATCAGCACCGCCATCCCAGACAGATACAAGATCCAGAGGAAAGACCGCCCCAACCACCCAGGAGGGGGCCTCGCCATCACCCACGAGAGCACCCTCCGCCTCACCACCTCCAGCGAAACCTTCCCCTCCGCCGAACACCTGCACTTCAAGATCCAGACCACCCCCAAAGCCACACTCTGAGGAACCCTCGTCTACAGACCCCCCGGCCCCCGAACACCCTTCGCCGCCACCATCACCGACTTCATCGCACCCCACGCGATCGCCTCAACAAACTACATACTGATTGGAGACCTGAACTTCCACCTCGACAACCCCAGCGACCCCAACTCCACTATCCTTCGTGACAACCTCGCCAGCATCGGACTTAAACAACTCGTCAACACACCGACCCACAGAGCAGGACACACCCTCGACCCCATCTTCGCGGCAGGAAACAGCGTCCATTTCAGCCACACAACGCAGCCGCCATGGACCGACCACCACTGCGTACACTTTGCCATCAACAAACCCAAAGCACCCAAACCAGCCCCACGCCCACCACGAAGGAACTGGAGCAAGGTTACCGACGAGCAACTTAACTCCACCCTCAACCGAGACAACCACACCTGGGCACCCGACGCAAACAGCGCAAATGACGCAGCCAGAGAACTCCACACCTGGATCTCCAACTGCGCAGATGAGCTCGCCCCGCTACGCAACCCCGACAGACAACGCCCCAGGAAAGCCGCCTGGTTCACAACCGCTCTCCAAGAAGCCAGACGCACCTGCAGACGCCTGGAGAAGAACTGGAGAAACACCAAGACAACCGAAAAACACACCACCTACAAGGACGCCATGACGGACTACCACAACCAGATCAGAGCCACCAAAAGGAACTTCATCCACAACAAAATCCTGGCCAACTCCACCAACTCCAAGGAACTTTTCAGTGTCATTCAAGAATTCACCAACCCACGCAGCGAAGCCACAGACATCACCCCATCCCAAGACCTCTGCGACAAGCTTGGAACCTATTTCCACCTCAAGATCAAAAACCTCTACGACAACTTCATCGACCATCCACCAGGTGCCACAGACGGCTCCCCGCCCCCCAGAAACACCAGCCAGCCCACCATCTCCGACTGGACACCGATCACGGCCGAAGACACCGCCTCGACCATGAAAAGCATCCACTCGGGGGCCCCCACCGACCCCTGCCCCCTCACATCTACCACAGAGCCGTGGCCGCCATCGCACCCGAACTACAACGGACCATCAACACCACCTTCAAAACAGGCACCTTCCCAGACGACTGGAAGCGTGCAGAAGTCAGACCCCTGCTCAAGAAGCCCACAGCTGACCCCACCGACCTCAAGAACTATCGGCCCATCTCGCTCCTCCCTTCGCAGCCAAAGTTGCAGAGAAAACAGTCAACAGGAAACTGACACGATTCATTGAAGAAAACGCCTCCTCGACCCGTCCCAATCCGGATTCCGAAGCAACCACAGCACAGAGACCGCCCTACTCGCCGCCACAGACGACATCCGCACCCTCCTGGACCAAGGCCACTCCACAGCCCTCATCCTACTCGACCTATCAGCGGCCTTCAACACCGTCTCCCATCGCACACTAGTCGTCCAGACTACACGACGCAGAGCATACAAGGAACAGCCCTGGACTGGATCCGATCATTCCTCACCGGAAGAAGCCAAAGGATCAGACTCCCACCCTTCCTCTCCGACCCCACGAAAATCACCTGCGGAGTCCCACAGGGTTCATCACTGAGCCCCACCCTCTTCAACATTTACATGGCCCCCTCGCAGCCATCGTCCGACAACACGGCCTCAACATCGTATCCTACGCCGACGACACCCAGCTCATCCTCTCCCTCACCAAAGACCCCACCACTGCCAAACTCAACTTCCAGAAAGGAATGCAAGACGTCGCAGTCTGGATGACCAACAGCTGCCTGAAGCTCAACGCCGAGAAGACAGAAGTCCTCGTCCTCGGTACCACCCCTTCTGCATGGGACAGCACCTGGTGGCCGACCACCCTCGGAAGCCCACCTACCCCCTCAGACCACGCCAAGAACCTCGGCATCGTACTCGACTCATCACTCTCCATGAACCGACAGGTCAACGCCGTCACCTCCAGCTGCTTCAACACCCTCCGCATCCTCCGCAAGACCTTCAAGTGGATCCCCCTGAGTCAAGGAAGGCAGTCACCCACGCACTCATCACCAGCAGACTGGACTATGGAAACGCACTCTACGCCGGCATCAACAAGTCCCTACTCCGCAAACTCCAGACAGTACAGAACACCGCCGCCAGACTCGTCCTCGGCATCCCCCGACATGAACACATCAGCCAACACCTACGAAGTCTCCACTGGCTCCCCGTGGAGAAAAGAGTCACTTTCAAAATCCTCACTCACGCCTACAAATGCCTACACAACAACGGACCCAAATACCTCAACGACAGAATCAACTTCCACGTACCCAAAAGAAACCTCCGATCTTCCAACCTCGCACTGGCCGAAACCCCGCGCATCCACAGAGCCAGAGCAGGCGGAAGATCCTTCTCTCACATTGCAGCCAAGACCTGGAACGAGCTACCAGCAGACATCAGACGCGCCCCCTCCCTGAACACCTTCAGGAAGACCCTCAAGACCTGGCTCTTCGGCTAAACAGATCTGCGGACCCCCCCCCTTAGCGCCTTGAGACCCTCACGGGTGAGTAGCGCGCTTACAATTCCCTGATTGATTGATTGATTGATTGATTGATGGCAAGACAAATTTGCCACAGAACCATTACAAGCCCTGTGTAAAGAAATGTCCTGACATATAAGTGAACCGCTCAGTGCACGTTTACAGTGTGTACCGCTCAGAAACACTTCACGATCCCCACTCCAACATCTATATGTATACGGTAAATCCCAAGATGTCTTAATGTATTCCTTACCCAACCTTTCATATTTGCCTGCTTGCATTTGTCTGAGGCAATATTGAAACTGAAAAGTAGTCACAGGTAATGTTATTTTGCCATGAATGAGCCATTCTGTAGCTGGTTTTTCTGCCACTGTGAATGGTAATTTTTCCAGTTTTTCAATGCTCAGCACTGTATACTTTGCTCCTCTTTGTGCCAGTTCGATCTGTTTATCAGTTAGATTGTAGTCTGCAAACAGAGCTGACGTGTTGATGAAACGCCAAGGCACATAGCCCGCACGCAAAGATTGCAGCGTCCAGCTTAATAACACAATAGAACGTAATTGAGATTGGCCTTGTTGTAACATCGCCAAATCTTGTTCTAGTATGTTGATAGCAGAGGATACAATGCCATCCAATGAATATATTCTGGAGGACAGAGTTGTTAACCCATTGTCGACCACAGAGAGGGTTTTCTCTAAATTAATACGATCAAGTTCACGTATTCGTTCTGCGGCCTCCATCTGTGATACTTTCCATGCTTCATTATAGGCAGCATAAATGCCGGCATATATGAAACGTTTTTGATTTGGTTTTCTTGGTCCAAGCAAGAATTCCCTAAGGTCTGCGTCGTCTTTAAGTAAGGATAAGTGTTGTTTCACATCCTGCAGTGTAGATTTCTGAAGCCAATCGAGGCATAATTTACCTACACTGTATGTTGTTACTACCCCCGGATGCTGTCTTTGGACGTATCTTGGGTCTGGCCTATGAATAGTAAAGCCCTGAGTTTTATTCAGGAATCTTTCCTGACAGTTGTTCGTGTCTGTGGGCCAGATCAACCATTTTCTCCAATCAGGATTAGATCTATTGTCAACTGTCACCGCTGCCTGTGTTTTGTTATCACTTGCAGGTGTTGGGACAGAAGGTGTTTTCATCTCTTTGATCTTGGCTAGTCCAAGACAAGATGTTTGTTGGACAGTTTCATTCAAAAACATTATTTGTTCAGGGATGATACAGGCTCTAAATAAAGCTTCTAGTAATGCACTTGCCAATCTTTAGTACCCCACACAGTTTTTGTGTCTATTGTGTCGTTTCATAAGTCGAAACCCTGTCTAGACAGCTGGGCAATAAATGCTGCAGAGTAAATCTGTTTCGTATTAGTTAACATAATTTTCAGTCCGGTTTTGTTTACATTTTTATAGTAAAACGTTTCTGGATCAGATGTATTGTAACCTGAAAAATATGGAACCTTGTTAGCAAATGTTTTTGAACTACCTTGTGGTGGTGTAGGACAATGCTCCCATTGGTTAAACATAAACACATTTCTTGGGTATGCAGATTTATGCAAATAATGATGACCATAGTGGTTATAGCAATACAGCTGTTCATAGTCTGATGAACCCTCTAAATATTCATTTTTAGAAAATGCAGCAGATTTTTCTAGGTCAAACATTATGTCATTTACAGTCTCACAGTCCCAATCATCAGAATAGGTACTGGACGAAATAAGATCACTTAGTGAAATTTTAAACAAATGTGGAATGTTCAATTGTTCCGTCGGGCCGAAGATATCAAAATCTGTTTTGTCCCACACTATACCATCCTGTACAGGAACGGCTGTGATGTTCACTGATGACAAGTCTCTTGCTTCACGATGGGAAGATTTATGAGGTTTCAAAAGTACGTTAACGTCTTTTCCTTCAGTGTTCACATGGATGTATCTGCCACTTATAAGCATGCTCACAGTTGTAACCAAAGCTAGCCAGAGCAGGAAAACAAAAAGTCCAGATGTAATCCAGAGTTCAATCCATGGAGAAACCAAATAAGTCTTTTTCAGAAAGTGAAGAAAGTCTTGTACTTGCTGCTTGAATGATATTGATGCTGGCGTCGTTTCAGGTTCACTCGGATCTTCTGAGAACGTATCAAAGTTAATGAAATAGCCAGAAGCAGTTCTGTCAATTGTTGGAATTGCATCAGGATTTGTAGAAATCGCTGGAACCAGTTGATCACTCGCTACATTGGTGTAGACAGGTGTATTTGGACGAACTGTTACTTGGTTTTCAAGAGGGATGAGTTCCATTGCATTGTTGCTTAGTCCTTCATCTGTTACAGCTGAATTCTCGATGGTTATCAGTCTTTCAGTCTGAACCTCTTGGATAGTAGCGAGAGGAGGGCGTCTGCTACTAGGTCGGAGTCCACGAGGCCTACTATTTAGTATTGGCCACATACTGTGGTTTGATGAGGTCGATGGACACAAATCTTTTCTCCTTTCTTCCAGCAAGGGGCAGCAGAAGTACTGTTCTTGTTCCTTGAACTGCTAGGACAGGTACTGGTTGTCTGTAAGAAGGTCCAAATTCCTTCTTGTCCGCAATTTTTCTCTGACTAGATCCCCAACTTTTGGAATCCAGACAGGCCTTGCTGGGACCGCCGGTTTTTCCCCAGTGGTGGTTGGCTGCAGGAATACGTTGCTTTGTTTCGTTCTTAACTCATTCAGTTCCTGTAAAACAGCCAGACGATCTTTGATATCAAACGTTTTGTTTTCCACCACTGTGCCTACGTGATCGAGATCTGGTACCCACATTCTTGTCCCAAATAGGACCTCATATGGAGTGACCCCCCCTAGAGAACTTCTTGGCAGGTTGTTCAATGAGCGCTGGACCCCATAAAGATGTTTCACCCACCCATCACCCGAACCTAATACCCTAGCTGTTATAGACTGCTTTATGTCCCGGCTTTTCCTTTCCACAACCGAATTTCCCTCAGGATGGAATGGAGAGGAGTACCGCAATGCAACGCCCAGACTGGCCATGGCTTCTTTGTAAGCCCGAGAGCTAAACGCAGGGCCCTGGTCAGAATGTAGCGTGCCTATTGCATATGTGCCGATAAAGACTCGCAAATCTTTTATAACAGTTCGAGCGTCAGCCGAGCGCTGAGGCCATATCCATAGGAACCTTGATTCAGTATTTGTGGGAATTCACTTGTCCAGTGGGACGCAGGCGCGTAGATAGTCTAATTCTGTCTAACAATGGTGTCTGTACTGGGTTGCCGCATTCGCAGCATGGTGTCAGGTGGCTCTCTCGCTGTAATTTACAGTCTAAACAGTTGTTGATGAATATGTGAATTTCTGTATTCATTCCAGGCCACCAGTACATCTCTTTTAACGTCAAAATTGTTTTAGAGATCCCTTGATGTGACAGACCCTCCCCCAAATGTGTTTCATAAATCAAGGCTGCTCTACGTTCCGTGTTTGGAATTACCCTATCCCCCACTCCAGGGATTCGAGCAAAAGGAACGTTGTTCGCATCAATTACATAAGAGTACTTGAGTGGAATTTTTTTTGGTATCGCTGCACTGCTGCCCTTGCTTGAAGCATTGACAGCCAACATTATCTCGCCGTCTATTTTTGTTTTTGAACGAGTGATCGCAGCTACGGAAGCCGTCTGAACAGCCCCCTTTGCGGCTTCGTCAGCCAATGAATTCCCTGCAACGTGAACGCCATCACGTTGATGACTCAGTGTGTGGATCACGTGAGCCTTTGGTAGTTCGTTTTTCAACTGAACTACTTGTTCCCAAAGCATTTTGTGCTTTATTGTGCCACCTTTCGCATCTTTGAAACCATTTTCAAGCCAGTTTTGTATTTATTCATTATACGACTGAACACAGTAAAAGGAATCGCACACTATCAGTGTGGGGAATTCTCGATCTGCACTTTCAAGTGCCAGTTTGAATGCTTGTAGTTCAGCTCGCTGAGCTGTACAATCTCCTAGAGATTGAGTTTTTGTGACCATAGGTCTGAAGATGCCATCTCGAATGCGACCTTTAACGATTGCAAACGCTGCACTGTAAGCTTGCTTACTCCCTGTTGCGGGCTGTGCGGATCCGTCAGTGTAAATTATGAATTCGTACTGATCTAGAGGCAGAATCTCAGTGGGCAGAGGACATTCTTGTTCATATTGCAGGAATGCTTGTGTTTTTAAATCGGGATCAAAAACATATTCAACATCTGTTGCAGCAAGAGAATTAACCCATTGTATCCATCTTGGATGTAATGCTTTAGCATTTGGAATGCTTGCTTTTGTGACCGCTTCTAAAGCTGGTACCGGGGTTCACGACAATAATGCGTTTCCCTTGGGCTAAGGCTCTTTCTTTTGCTACAGCGGTTTGAACTGCTGTCAGAATTTTTCAGTTGAACTGAAGCGCATTTCCGCCTGTGTATACAAATGAGACTTGTATGCGATTGGTATTTTCTCACCCTCATTGAAGGTTAAGTAGGTGAATCCGCATTGACCCGAAATTATTCGGATCACAAAATTGCGTTGACTTACGCGTGTTTGTAAGTGATTTGTTGCTAACATGTTAGCCTGGAGTGAACGCAAAATTTCTGTGTGTTCCTGTGTCCAGTTTTTGATTGAAAAATCAGGTTTGGTTAATGCGTAGAGAGGTTTAACCCTTTCTGCATAATTTAGAATGTATGTTCTTCCAAAATTTAGGAAACCCAGGATGGATTGTAAGTTTTTTAGCGTTTTTGGAGGTTGGAGCTGCGCACATTTCTCTAGAAAGTTAGCTGCCAAGCTCTTGACTTCACTTGAAAGCTCATATCCTAGAAATAGGACATTGAGATGGGCAATTCGGGACTTTTTAAAGTTGAACTTGTAGCCCTCAGAGGCGAAGCCCAGTATAATGGTGCTCACCCTGTTCAAGTGTTTGTCCAGGTCATCATCTGTCAGATAGATGTCATCGACATAGGACAATGCCTCATTGTCATAAAGTTGTAGTAACTCCGTTACCCTCGCTGAGAATAAACCTGGGCTGTTCTTGAACCCTTGTGGGAGTCGACAAAAGTGACGCTGGGTCCCCATTATGGAGAATGCTGTTAAGTACCTGCTTTCAGGTGCTATGTTTTGACAAAAGAAACCATTTGAGATGTCTAATGTTGTTTTGTATTTTTTAAGCACAATGTTATTCATTAATGCTGTGCTATGTGCATTTTGCACTGCAAAAGTTTTAGAACAAGTGTTTAGGTGTCTGTAATCCAAAACTAGACGATATGTATTGTCTGGTTTGGAGGCAGGAAACAAAGGATTGTTCATTGAGGAGGTGCATGTTTCAATCACCCCTTGGTATTCAAGTTGATCTAAGATCTCCCTGACCTGTTTCTTAGCTTCTTGCTTTATTGGATACTGCCTTTGTGCATTTGGTTCATGTTTCAGATGTATTTTATGGTGAGGTGAGTCCTCATCCCATCCTACATGATTTTTATATAATGCTGGGGCCTGGGCCACTGCCCATTTCCTGGCATATGTATATTTTAGGTGAATTGGAATATGGTTGGAGAAGGCAGGCATAATAATGTCCTCGCCGTGTGGGTACTCCCTGACAAATTGTGGTGGCCAGTCTTTTTCTGCTAGAAGTATGTCATAGCCCCTTGATAGTCTTTCCCAAAAAAGTGCTTTCACCTGTCTAGGTATGTCTCCCTCCATCCGGAGTGTTATTTCATATAACTTTTGTGGAGTACTAACCCTGGTGTCTACAGTCTCAACTGTAATGTATTCATTCAAGTCCACTATCTCCAGAAGTTTTTCAGGTTCTGGCGAGCTATTGTGACTTCTGCTGCACTGTCCAGCTTTGTCTGAGCCCATTCTCCGTTCTTGAGTTGTGTTCTCAGTATTCTCGGCATGTCTGATCTTCAGACCTGCTACTTTCTTTTTGGAGAATTGAGGTTTTGCTTTATTTTTTGGAGCGTGTTTTTCGTCTTTCGATTTCACGCGTTCTTCTCTATGTTCTGATCGTCCTCTTCTTTCCGAAGTCTGTGATGAGATCGGAAAGGGACGAGAGGAACGTGTATCAGTATCTTGATACCTGTCAGGTTTTCTCAAATTATCCCTATTCGTGAGGTTATACCTCCTTTCAGAGGGCTCCTTTTGAGGAGACCTACCTCGGGATTGAGAACGTTTCTCGTTTGAATTTTGTTTGTTAGTCTCCCACTTCTTTTTAGAAGATGTAGGAGTTTGTTTAATAGAGTCCTTCTCAGGACTTTCAGATAGTTTCGGCTTCACTGGTCTTCCACCCAAACTATCTCTGCCTAATTCTGCATAAGATTGTTCTATTATTCTGGGTAGTTCTGTCTGATGTTCTGTAACATCGAATTCCCTTAATTTTTGGCGGATCGCCACTGCTGCTGCCTCCCCTTTAATATTAGATAATATTATTGTTGAGACCTGGTCGAAATTTTTCAGTAATTTCATACCTAAATTTAGAGCAGGCTCTGCCCCGTATTAGTTTTGAATTTGTTTCAGGACATCAGGTATTACCGCAATTGACGGAATGCCATGTGTTTTAGTATAGATGGCAGCAAAGACTGAGCCCCAAGTGGTGCAGTCTTCCAGTTGTGGTGTGATCCCCATTGGTAAACTGATTGTTAGTATTCTGTGTTTCTCATACGGGCTAGTATTTGGAAATACTGCTTCGATTTGAGTAATTTTTTGAGCTATCCAAAATGGAATTTGCTCACGTTTTGTGGGCATTTTACCCATGACTGCGTATAGAGTCTGTGGTGTAATTTTTAGTGTATTCCCCTGGTGAGGAGTTTGATTTGGAAGTGTCAATGGTGGTTGGACTGTGAAAGTCCGCATGGCATATTGGACTAATTGTCTGTAGATTTTTATTAACTCTGTAAGTTGAGTAAGTAGTTCGTCGTCTGACATTTCTTCAATGTCGGGATGAGGTGTATAGCCGGCTAGAATCGGCCATGTTCCTCCTCGTCTACCTAGTGGACCGAGCCTGGTAATGTTTTTTGATGTTTTAGGGCGCCTTTAAACCAGAGCTGATGCTCTTGGTATGTTAATGGAATTTCAATATCCTCGAAAGGAATGTATTCCTCTGGTGGATCATCTTCTTTGTAGAAGTGAAACATTTTTGTAACTGGATTGGATTCAGGAAACATTACTCATGAATAGAATACCTCTGTCTGAAAGGATTCGTGTGCCTCTATCACGAAAACTGCTCTACCGCCTCTTGGTGGTAGGCCATGTTTTATAAGTTTTAGAGTGATGGCTCTTCTTAAGTTTGGATGGATGTCTATAACACCCTCCTCGGTTTCATTTAAACCGGTAAAATTTAAAACTGCCATGGCTGGATCAGCCGCAGCTCCACCGTTTCCGGTGGCTTCATCCCCTGTTATGGACATTTTGTTTTTTGAAAAATGTAGAACAAGTTTCAAGGAAACAAAGATAAGGTGCACAATATTTTGGAACACTGTATCCTTCAACGTTGAGCAAACCAAACAGCTAATTTATAGGGTACTACCCTATGTAGCCGTGGCGGATACTTAACCCTGCCCACTCCAGACGTCTTTTGGAGTATATGGGTAGGGGTCTCTGAGAGAAAAAGCACGGCTGAGTTACTCAGTATCTAGCGTTAAATTACCGCCTTACCAAACGTTGGGCGCCATGTAGTGTAGCTCCTATTTCCCTAATAGGCTCTGCGCATTGGAATAATATCCCCTATAGGTTTGACATAGGACTAAGGTCAGTATGTCCCTATTGAGTATATTAAACTTAATTACTTGTGCCAGCTAGCTCAGAGGCCACTAGAAACTCCTTGACAAACAAGAAGGGAGTAGTTTCTGGCAGCTGCAAAACATGACAACTTTGTTTCCCTTTAGAATCAGAACGTGTCCCAGAGTCGTAGAAACAATAGATACTATTTCACTCAGCTCAGTCGTGCATACTTAGTTTTCCTCAAAGTTACACAGAAAGAATAGACGGGCGTTTCAATAAAAGATTTATTGAACAGTCTTGTTTCTGGTGTAAGTTAAATGTGCTGTTACGATCACAAGACAGTATGCAAGATAAATAATGTACAGCGTAAGCAGTAGAAATAAATAATACTGCACTAGCATGATCTTTAGCAGATATTCATTTACATAAATAACACAGACTAAAAATGTGAGTACTCATACGATGCGTTGCTAAGCTAGTTCTACCCCAATGTACCTAACCTAACCTAGGTGTAGGGAGAGGTATGAAGTAGGTGAAGTATTCCTTACTATGGTATACTAAGAGTATGTTTAAGCCTAGTATGCCAAGTATGCCAAGAGTCTCTCTATGTTCTAGTCAGCCCCATACCTTAAGAATGAGAGAGGTAGGAATCTCTTGCCAGATTCGAACTCCAACACCCCGCAAGGGAAGTCAGATCACTGGAAGCTGGATTCTCTGCGTGCAGGGATGACAGCGTCTTCTCAGTGCGTCAGGCCGGGAAACGGGCTCCTCTGAAGTCGAGGTCTCCTCTGATTTACAAGGGCTAGGGAAGGTATATTTATACCTGAGAGGTACCTCAGAATGTTAGCATTGACGTGAATCAGACAGCGGAAGACGTCATGAATGAACCCCTAAGGTATAACGGTTCATGCATAATAGATGAGTCCTTGAAGAAATCAATAGTCCTGTGCAAGGGAAACTCCCGGAGCCTAAGGGTCTGTTCTTCAAGAACTCGTTGTGACGTTAGGGTGGACGGATGTCGGAGACCATGCCTGTATTTGGAGTGCACGGTTTACTGCCTAAATAAGGACTGGGATTTCATGCCTATATAAGGGCAGGGCGAATTGTGCCTATATAAGGACATGATACAGGAAAGCCCGTGTATGGACACCCTAAGAGGAATACAACAATCTGCATCATCAGATGCCCTTGCAACAAAAACGACATTGGTAGTACAATCAGACCCCTGAAATTATGTATATAAGAACATTACAGAAATGTTCATAAGTCAAAGAAAAAGCTCCCACTGGTTAACCATCTTGAAGAACATCACCAACACCTGAGAGACTAAGTTCATGAGCAAAGAGAAAACTTAAAAAACAACACAGAGGAGGGAACCATGAATAGCATCATGAAAATGAGAGAGTTAACTTATCCTAAGATGTAATACAGTATGGTTCAGTCTGAACAAAGAAGCGGAAATGCATTATTGGCTTTACTAACTGAACTGAACTCCTGACAAGGGAAGAGAAGTTTGAACCCTAGTTATGACCCAGCCAATCGTTTTCCACTTCTTTACGGTATCTTGTGAATATATTGAAGTTAATCTAGTAATTGATATTTTCCAGTTTCATTAAACAGTGCACTAACTACCAAAGTTATGGCAATACTACCCCATAAATCTCCAATTAGTCTGTTTGATGGCAACACATGACTACACTGAATTACACATGCTGCCTAATGATTCAAAGTATTACATGATTACTGTTTATTACACTGGCATTTAATCGAAGCTATCTTAATGAAATGTTTAACCCTCTGAAAAATCTAACTCAAGAACCAACTAGCTCAGTAGGTCAGCCATGAGTACTGAGGTTAAGCAATGTAGATGAGAGATGTAACCCTGAATTTGATTCAAAGTTTTTTTCATAATTAATGCTTATTACACAAATATTTTATCAAAGGTATTTAGAAGAAATGTTTAACCTTATGCAAAATCCAACCCAGTAACCAACTGAGTAGATATGATAGCCATTAGTACCGTAACTTAGTAATATCGATGGGAGATGGGGGATTTGATATTGTGACCTAATTCCATGACAAGACAGATTTGTCATGGATAAAGGTATAAGGTTGCTTGTCTGTTGTATCATTATTATATGTACAATTGGAAAAAGTCTATGAAATTGGAATACACGCTTCACACAAGATTTCTTATACAGAAAAGGACAAGGCTGCTTTTCTAATGTATTATTTCTTATATATTTGATTGCAGAAATGACACACATGTCATAAGAATACATACTAATCCCAGAGGAGGATGTACTTTCTGGATATGATGCTGAAAACTAACTGCAGGATGTTACATCACATAATTTGCACAGAAAATGTGTTATTAGATCAAGTAGAGCTAGATTTTTACATTTTCTTCATTATTTTGTCAAAATGTTGTACATTTTGTATATTCCTTCGTCCTTTCTCTGGATGACTATGTAAAACACAGTGACAATTGACCAAATGGATCATCAAGATTAGGATATAGACAAACAATGAGTGATACTGCTACAAATCATGACAAGTGCTCCCCCGGTCTTGGATGAGAGGCTACATAGGAATTGTTCTCTAGCGATGCAGGGTTAATAACGCCCTCACCCGAGGTCCAGATCAGAGGAAATTCCAAACAACAGAGTGTGTTTTCTCCATCTTTTGTGATATGCCACCACTCTAAGTTAACTTTCAACTGAACTTTTTGTTGCCCCACAGCTTCTTGGCGCCGCTGATATATGTAGACGTTTCCTCTAATAACTAGCTCTGTGACATAATTTTTCTTCATTCAGGTGGCACAGAAGAAACGATGCCACCCAAACAAAGGCATGGGTCTCCCTTGGTAATGTAAAAAAGAGTCTAGATTAGTTTTTCATTTTGTTGCTGGCCACATTTCGCCCTCAGCAACAGTCAAAACTAGGAGTTCTCCCTTGCAATATATCATGGGTTCTTACACCTAACAGACAATATAGTTTCACTTAAAAGGATGGAGGCCTACAGTTAACTTAGGTGCAACCTGGAACTAATATAATATATATCGCCTATTATAATCATGTCATTTTTATTCTAAACAGGAGACTGGTATTATAATAACTATCCCCTTCTGTTGCATTTCATAGGTTTTAACAGGGACTACTTCAAGAATGGTAAATATATTTATGCATGTTACCTTATATATCACACCTCAATCCATCAATTTGAGGGTCTGAAACATAATACCCCTCTTTCTTACTAGAATCAGACCACTTAGACTGAAACAGACAAGAGGAGTCTAGGAATGTTCTTCCGGTTTCACATGGTACTTAAGTTAACCAAAATGCCTAAACCAGCCATTTACCAATTCCTTTAATAGAACCCCTGAACTACAGAAGTTCTGACAGATCCTATTATTATCTTCCCACAGACACTGATCTCTATTTAGATGCATCTCTATATATCACAAAATCAATTAAAGGAAACAGAACCGAATAAAGGTATAACCTTTTATCATCTAGTGAAAGTTTCATTTTTACGTGTTGTAAAGTGCTTGTGCCCTTCAACCCTTTAAATTTGGCAACAAAATTACTTCTGATAAATGAGTACACATAGAGAATATATGAATTGTAGTACCTTTGCCCTTTAGCCTTCTTCAAATTGGCACGAATCACTCTGTAAATATGTATAAACCTACAAAACATTTGAAATGTTTAGCCCATGATGCCATGATACCTATTTTCCATCCTCTACATGCAGCTGCCATTTTTCAATATAACGAGGCTGCCCCTCGCTGGGAGCGGCCTATACACTCACCCCACACAGCAGAAGCTGGGCCACAGCCGCTCCGTCACCCTGGAACACACTACAACCCCAGACGCCTGGTGTGCAGCCAAAGCGCTGCTAGAGGGCACGAGCCACTCAAATATAAAGAAAATATAGTCAAACTCAGCATGCACAGTCAAGTCAGCCTGCAGGTCCCGTACCAGCAGTATGGGCATCTGCCACTTTGGGAAAGAGTGAAAGGATATTGGACATATCCATGGACAGTGCAAGTCAATTGAAAACGGAAAAAAGGGGAAGTAATGTAAACCCATCAATTAGTTGTGTACTTATGCATGCTGAACCAACCCCCAGACACCGAAGAGTGAATGCAACATTTGGAAATGACCTTGCTGAGATGGGGGAGGCAGGTCAGAGCACCTGGGTATCTTTTTTCGAGGAGGCGCACAGCGACATCCCAGCAGCAACCTAGACACTGAGGCCTGTAGAAGAGACTGACGGTTGTGTAGAACAGATAGGAAAACCTAATTGTTGAGAAAGAGTGCCGCTGTCACATGGTGACTCCTGTCGTTGCCCTCTCTCACGGACCAGACTCTAGTCTGCAATGCAGCCCAGCCAAAAGCATCCATTAGCAGTCGGCCTCAGAGGCCTCCAGATGCGATCTGACTCTGGAAATGAAAGTGTCAGGAGTGGTGGTTATTGTAATGTCTGTCCCCGAGCACGATGTGTGAGGATGAACCATACTGTAAGGGGAGGCCTAGTTAAGGCCCCGCTACAAGTTAGTATGTAGGTTTCACTCACGCTAGCGCAGGCCGTGTAATACAGGAGGCAGGGTGGAGCTGAGTAGGCAGATAAGCACTGACCAATCAATCAGGATTTGTAGAGCGCGGCTGCTTCACCCATGAGGGTCTTGATGCGCTATGGGATGATGCTGCTAGTCCTCCTATTGGTTGAACATCCAAGTTTTGAGGTATTTCCTGAACTGCTGGAGCAATGGCAAGGCTCTGATGTGCAGGGTGAGGTCGTTCCAGGTCTTGGCCGCCAAATGGGAGAAAGAGCGGCCTCCGCTGCTGGTCTGGCGGATGCAACAGGTGGCTGCTAGGGCAAGCGATACGGATCTGAGTTTCCTGGTGGGCTGGTGAAAGGTCACACGTTGGTTGAGGTAAGCAGGTCTTTTGTTGTGTAATGCTTTGTATGCATGGGTGAGTAGCTTGTACTGGCATCTCTTCACGACTGGTAGCCAGTGGAGTTTCCTGACGTGAGGGGTTATATGCGTCTGTCTGAGGAGGTCCAGGATGAGCCTGGCTGCTGTGTTCAGGATCGTCTTGAGTTTCCTCATGAGTTGGGCAGTTATTCCTACATAGAGGGAGTTGCCATAGTCGAGTCTGCTGGTGATGAAAGCCTGCATGACAGTTTGCCTGGTGTTGGTTGGGAGACATCTGAAAACCTTCCTGAGCATACGGAGCGTGAGGAAGCACAGAACTCAACACACTGTGTCCTATGTCTTTTGCGAGCCAACACATGCCTAGCACCCAACCAGGCCCAGAGCGCTCTCTAGCCCCTGCTAGGCCTTCCACAGGACACTGGCTACAAGGTTCGGTGAGGCACCTCCTCGCTCAGACACTGCTTGCCTCCTCCCACCCATATCAGCCCACGTGGCAGCCGCACGGTGCTCCTTTGCCTTCAGTGCTCATGCTGCGCGGTGCACGATGCGAGGTGGCGCCCCTTGCTTTGCCTCAACTCCCATCGAACCTCTGTGTAGGCGGTGACCTTGCAGACAATGGAAAAGGGCTCACTAGGACTTAAAACAAAACACAAGAAAAGGCATAACACGTGCTGTGGGCCCGTTTGGACTGAAATATACACGCAGCCTGTGCCCATCGAGAGAGAGGGTTCTGGTGCCCCCAGTGTAACATGCAGTGGGAGTGCGCCCCACCAGTAGCAACTGTCTCAGCGGTGACCCCTGGAAGGAGAGGTGAGTGGTCTGCCCTATAAGGTGGCCACCTGATTTGAGTGCCCCTGCTGGCAGTGCTCATGCCACAGGCACTTTATCTACCTAAGTCTCTCCCTCTATAGGAGACCTACCCAGTGCCTCTCACCACTGCTTTACAGTGTCATCTGTGGCCAGAGCGTTTCCTCATAAGTTACCATGTCTCAAGTGACCCCGCTCAAACCTTTGTCATGGAAGGTGCCCACTCATCGCATGATGGAGGGACTAGGTATAGCACCTCGAGCTTTACTTTGTGAAAGAAGTGCCAGCCGAGCGACATCATTCCCTGCTGCTTCATGTGGGATGCAAAGTCATCCTTAAAATCTATGAAACCATTGTGAAAGCAGCGCCTAGAACTTATGCTATACTCGTGGCAAACCTGAAAGCACACTTCGAGCCATTCATCCAAGCTCATCAGGAACCTGAAAACTCCACTGATGGGTTCTATGGCAGGTTGAGGGAGCTTGCTAGCACCTGTGGTTTTAACAACGAATTGGAAGAAATCAAGGCCCATATAATCCAGAGCTGTACATGATTGAAACTGCGCAAGTGCATCCTTCCGGAGGCGGGGAAGACCTTACAAGACAATTTCTCTGGGCATATCAAAGGAACTATTCAAAGCAAGAGCCTCTCACATAGAGGCAGCGCTCCACAAGGTCATCAAGGTCGAGCCCATCAATGCAGTCCAAGCGCGCCTTGCACCAGACAAAGGAAAGAAGCGGTTTGCGTCCAAGTGACAGTGCGGATGCTGTGTGGGTCTGTCCCACAGACCAGTTGACCTCCGAGTGAAAGGCCAGCGATGTACCACTTGCAATAAATACAGCCACTTCACGAAGGTGTGCCAGTCGTCCGCACCACAGAAACCGGGACAAAGTGTGAGACGTCCGAGAGGCACCTGCCCCAGTGAATGAGTCAGAAGTCTGGAGTTTCCTGGGGATGGAGAACTAGTGTGACCAGTTCATCCCTGACCTAACTACTCGCACACAGTCACCAAAGGACCTCATGAAAGCATCAGCCCCAAAGTCCTGAGGCGACATAGAGGCCAAAGCTTTTGCATTAACCACGAACGCTTTCTCTGCCCTTACAAAGTTGCTACATTTGACCCATCCAAGCCGACCACTATTGTAGTAGATCCTGGCCACAAAGGTTTGGGAGCCTTTCTCACTCAGCAACAAGTCCAGAGAGAGTGGGCCCCTGTTGCATATGACAGTCGGTCGCTAACTTCCACACAGTAAAGATACTCGCAGATAGAGAAAGAAGCCTTCCCTATCCACTTGTCCTGTCGGCACTTCCATCTGTACGTCTACGGCCATCCTTTCACAGTCACAACTGATCATAAACAACTCATTCCTTTGTTCCAAGGCATCTTATTTAAGCTGCCACCGTGCATTGAGAAGTGGATGTTGCAGCTACAGGACTACAACTGTCGCGTGGATTGCGGACCAGGGACCAATATTCCTGCAGACTACTTGTCACGCCACCCACGCAACGCCAGACAGACAGAGATAGAGGAGGCTGAAGTGACTGAGGAGTATGACAGGTGTGTTGTAGAGTGGTCTCTGCTGCTGCCTTTATCCCTCAACACAATCCAGGAAGTGACAGCTCAGGTGCTTGCAGCTTGCTCTAGAGGCTGTACAATCAGGGAAATAGTAACTCCCTCAAAGATCATCGAGCACTTCGCACTCCAGAAGCCCAAAGGATTTTAAACTCACTACACCAAGTGCATCATGAATTGGTGACAGATGTAGAAGGGTGCCTCCTGCGCGGACCCAGAATAGCGATTCCCACCAGCCTCACCATGCAAGTAGTCCAGCTTACACACAACGGCTGACAAGGCATGGTGAAAGTTAAGAACCGCCTCAGGAATAAAGTGTGATTCCTGTTCATGGACGACATGTTTGAGACCTTGGTGCGATCCTGTCAGTGTTGCCAAGTCACAGGATCACTTGAGGCACCCCCGCCTGTCATTGCCGAGCAAGGCCACGACAACCGTGGGTATGCGCCAGCCTCGATTTTGGGTGCCTGCCGGATGGGAGGTACACCAGAGGTAGAAATTGTGGTGTCGCAAACAGCTGCAGAGATCATCATCAAGCTGGAGAAAATGATGGTTACACATGGAATACTGAGGGTACTTTGGTCAGATAATGGCCCGCCATTCCAGGGGCAAGAGTATATGGCATACCTGCAGTCATGGGGCATCAAACACAAACAGATAACTCCATGGTTGCCCCAGGCCAATGGAGAAGTTGAACCATTTATGCAAACTCTCAATAAAGTTATTCGTATAGCGCCATGTACCAACCAGCAACCCCATTGAATGGGCAATTTACATGTTCTTGCAAGAGTACCAGCAGACACCCCACTCCACCACCACACAGTCCCCAGGACATTCCAGCATGGTGTGGGTAATAGCTGACACCATCCCGCATCACCCCGAGTGGAGGCTACCCCCATTGATGATGCTTTGGTGCTGACAAAACAGAGAAGCACCAACTAGAGAGGGAGTGCTCGACGAGGGGCTTATCGGTCAGACCTACGCACAGGCAATGCTGGTTTTTGTGAAAGATCACTACCCAGGCAGCAAATTCAGGTTACCTTTTGAACATCAGCCCTGGGTTGTTATCAGGCACCAGGGCATCATGGTCACTGCCCAACGTGATGGGGAACCAGTCACGTGCAATGTGTCATTCTTCAAACCCACCAGGGTTGACCTGCAAAGGGTAGGAGCGAGCCTTGAGAATGAGCCAGCTGAAAGGAATGCAGAAGAGGAACTCACCCCTTGGGTGCTTCAAGAAACTGCAGAATGGTCAGGGGCCCCTAGTGATGACTGCGGCATCACCCCTCCTAGCCAGGGCAGGCGTCCTGAGTTGTACCCAGACCAAAGTCTTCCAGTAATCTGCCTCCCAGCGGGAGGAGTGATCGTACGAGGTATCACCTCAGGGATAATCCCCCACTGTCGTCCCAGCTGAAAAGACTGCATTCTGTAGTTGTGGGGGCAATGATGTTTGAGGTATTGGTAATGTTTTGATTAAGGTTAAGGAGGGATGTAATGTCCATCCCCAAGCAAGATGCTCGAGTACGAACCAAGTTGCAAAGGGAGGGCCAGCTAAGGCCCACTACAAGTTAGCATGTTGCTGTTGCCCATGCTAGCATGGGCAGTATAATAAAAGAGGCAGGTCAGCGCTGCATAGGCAGATACGCGCTGACCAGAGAACTCCCAACACCCAGTTTCATGTCTTTTGCAAACCAGCGCAGGCGTAGAACCCGACCAGGCTCAGAGCGCGCTCTAACCCCACTGAGCCCTCCTCAGTACCACACAACAGCTCTCAAAACAGCCAAAAATCACTGCACAGTGGACCAGAGGCCACAAGGCAACATGCAGGCAGGAGAGACCGCTGCAATCCTGTAGTACCACGAGAGTGCAACCAGAGGGCGCATAGAAACCTGCTGTGGCTGTGCGGCATAGACGACATGCAATTGAGGCACACTCCAGCACCTACGTCCTCTACCTGCATGCACGCACTGGTGCCTGAGAGGAAACTGCCCATAGCCTGCTCCCCCAACGAGGTGAGGGGAGTAGGGTAGGGAAGCCAGGAAGCGCACAGAGAAAGCACTCTGGTTCTGGCTCAGCAAGGAGAGTGGATCATGTACTTTGGCTGTCACACCGCCTTCCAGACAGGAACTGAATCCTGTTCCCCCGCAGCCATATTGCCTGCCAGCCTGTGACTGAATCCAGTACATCAGCAGGCAGACGTGGAGTAGAGACACAATTAGATCCAAGCCCTGGTACCTAGCACACAACCAGGCACCACACAGGCCAGGCAAACAACCCTCACAGAGGCAGGCTCTACACAAAGCCCTGTAGCAGACACAGGCACAGCTCCGGGGAAGAGTCCAGAGTCCAGGTTTCAAGATAAAGAGCCAAGCAATTATGGTGCACCCACCCCCGTGCTCCCTGAGGGCCTGGATTGCTTCAGCAGCCAGGACAGCAATAGGACAGAGAACAGCAACTCACAAGGCCACAAGGCTGCAAAGGTCATCTGATCACCATCATTCCAAATATCGACAACCCAAGGACAAATCCCTGCAACCGTGAAGACAAGTCGTCGACACCTGTTGTACAAGTTCACCCTACTGCCAACTCCACCATGTCAGTTCCTGTTAAGTCCATCACATATACTGTCTGTAGAGTATCTAACAACCAGAGTTGTGTCCGACGCCATTATTACACCAGAAGTCAAGAAGCGCTCCTCACACTCTAAAGTACCAATCGACTAGGGACTATCTGCTGATCCCATCTACATTCTGATCCTGTTGTCTGTAGCACCCCTGGACCATGACCTATTTATCCCTGCAGTTGCATGAGCAGTGGCCCTTGGTGGACTTGCAGCAGCCCAGACATAGCACACATGCAGCCCCAGCGCAGACCACATGCAGTGCCATTGGCAACATGTCTAAGGGCCTCCCCAAGGGAGAGATAGATTTGACTCTGCTCCATCGATGGATACCAGGAGGCAGAGGGGCCTCAACTAAGGACCTCAGAAAAACGTTGACGAATCTTCCAGTATCGGAAAGGTTTTCTTAAGAGAATCAGGCTATACCACAAGAGCAAGCTCCACAATGGACTCCACCAATGCTCTTGATGTACCCCTTTGAACTGTTGACACTAACCACAAACTATCTCGAACATCAGCAGGGTGGACCAACTTTGTTCTCTTCGGACACGACAGCAGCAGGTATGCTGTCGGAAGACCTCAGACTTTTTTGCACCTGTGTTTGTGCCCTGGCTCACCTCAGGTTAAATTATGAATGCAAGTGACAATACCCTGTTCCAGCCCAGCCAGTCTCATTTGTCTATGTGTCCAACCGATTGACTCTAGAGACTGATAGACTCAGTGGTGTCCAGTTTTGTTTTTTTATTGTTTACATAGTTTCGAGTTATTGTCCTTTCTTGTGTTTTTTTTACAGAAATGTAGTCTCCTAATGGACATGTAATGAGGCAGCCCCTCCCTGGGGGTTGTACATATATCCACCCCACACCTATCCTTCACAGGCTTTGCAGGTGAGATGACTCGGTCAATAAAAAGGCCTGGGAGCATAAGCCCATGGCCAGTTGAGTAACTATTATAAGAGGTGTCTGTGACTTCATCCCTTACATGTCGGCCTAGGGCCCACAGCACCATAAGTGCCCCTGTGCCACTCTCTGATACACATATGCATTTCAATGCTCATTTATGCAAATGTAAGCGCAGATCTACAAGCAATAAAATCTGATGGGGGAGAGTGAACCCCCTAGTAATTTCACAAACTGCCACGTTAAAGGGACCACGGGGTGGAATTTGGGGTAGGAATTATAACTATGAATTATTTGTGCATATTTACCATTCTTCAGGTTGAATGTAGGAAAATTGAGGTCAAAAACATTGAACTTCCAAAGTATTGGGAATTTAAGAATATTGTGAATATACAGGTAATTATACAATGTTTACCTCCACATATATATAGTCAGTTTACTTATATGTAGAGATAAGTATATCAAACCTATATATTTAGTTATTTTCAGGATATTGTGACCATTGATATTATGGCCACATTATTTTTGCAGGTTGACATTTCAATGTCGATAATCTTGTAGTATACACAAGGCCAATGGAATTATGTGTTTTCCGCATAATTATAGAGTTACCAGATAATCCATCATCTGCTGCATAAGCAGCAGATTTAAACAAAAAAAAAATTCTAGCTCAAACGGCTCATTAGTTACTAAAAACGTTGCAACATGTGTCCCGAGCAGTGGAAGGATATTCGCAAAAGTTGACTGGTCATCTCTTAGGGGCCCATTACGATACCCGGCGTAAAAAAATCCGCCAGGCATGGAAGCGGCAAAAATCCGCCCGCACACACCGCCTGAACACCGACCACGCCATTACGATTACACAAACCGAAAACCGCCATCGGCGGAAAAATCACACAAAATACCGCCCGCCAACGTCCGAGTCGGAGTCAAACCGCCCGCCACGGACGGAAACACGCACGACAACACAAAACCGCCCGCCCTCACGGCCGACACACCGCACGTGAAATTACGGTCGCACCGACATGAGCGCGGAAAAACCACAAATATACCGCCCGCCAGCGCAAACAACGCCGATGAGAATCGACACGGCAGAAGCCATGGCGCCCACGTACCTGCACAGAAACCATCCGCACACTAAACCAATAGCACACAACATGGCCAACAAGTCCACACAGCAAGGCACGCACAAATACACAAGCACAGTACACATCCCGAAAACACCCCCGGACAAACAAAAAATACAAAGGCCAGAACCCCAGACACAACACACCTGAAAACAACAGACCATGAGGACACACCCACATAGGTGAGTACAAAAGCAGCACTCCCACAGACCACAACCCCTTGCTACATTGCAAACCAGAGAGGAGAGGAGAGGACACAGTGACACAGCAAGGACAGCAGCACACCACAGAAACGCACACATCACAACCACCACCACCACCACCACCAAACACCGGCACCACAAACCCCCTGCACATTACACAACACACACCGCACCAGCACCACAAACACCATGGCACCACAAAGAATGCCCAAGTACACGCCCATTGAGCTGATGGTCATGGTCGACGAGATCATCAAGGTGTACCCACAAATCTATGGGAACATGGTCCAGCACACACCACTAGCCACCAGAAACAGAATGTGGAACCGGATCATAGACCAGGTCAATGCAGTCGGGACCCTGCCCAGGAACAGAGGTGAAATAAACAAACGTTGGAATGACGTAAAGAGCCTGGTCAAGAAGAAGGAGGGCAAAAACAGAGAGCTGGCTGCCGTCACTGGCGGAGGGAATCCCGCGCTCTTTAAGACCTTCAAAGCGTGGGAGGAGAAGGTGCGAGTCGTAATACATCCGGAGATCCTCGCCGGATTAGCAGGGGAGTGGAGGCTGGTAAGTACAAACTAATGTATACCAGCACACCGCTATGTACTCACATGCGCAACCACCATGCCACAGCTCCCAGGGACAAACACCCCCATGTCCAGCACACAATACACAACACATCACACACACATGCAACAGACACCACCACACACAGCCCAAACCGAACAACTGTAACATACGTGGGGACATGTGTACACTCAGCCAGCCACGTAACCACCAACAGGTCCCCAAATATGCCAGAAGCGCCACAACGAGCACCCACCACACACATGTGTCCGCCACAGCTGCACTAACCGACAAGTAACAGGTACGTGGCAGGAACACAAAGTGCAGTGGGTGGGAGGGTGGACAGCCCAAGTACAACACACACCAGGCCCCAGTCCCACAGCACAGCAAGGAGGAGCATCCCCACACCCCACAGCCACGTGTCAGCCACCGCAGTGCACAACGACAGCCGAAAGGCAGACATCACGGTCCACAGCAATCGGTGTCAGTGGGTGTCCAGCCACCCCACGACCCACAACACCCCCCACCCCCACAGACCTGCAACATGGAGCACCCCCCGCTTAGAGCCATGTGGCATCCAGTACAGTGCACGCACGAACAACTTGCAGGTGGGAAACTGGACAGGGCTGGATTACTGGAGGCATGAGGACCATAACACGACCAACACATGGGACATGTCACGTAGCAGACGAACACGCAGCACCACCCACCGTCACGAACAAGTGAACAATGTGCACACGGACATGAACAACAGACTCACACCCCACATGACCCATCACATACATAGCAACACCCAAGGAGCCACGTCTGCATGCACAAGCCACACTGAATATAGTACCACACGGCAGCCACTGTGCAACTCATCACACACAACCGAAACACCATTGAAGTCCTGTCCATGTAGCCCCTACTGCCTGTCAACCACACACCCCACAACTACGCCCATGTAAGACAAACAACACTAGATGCAACAGAGCGGAACAACATATATGCACACGAACACCACTGAACCCATCAAACACACAGACACACCATGCACATACAACATACCATCCATCCGTCAGCCCCAGTCTCATGAAAGGCATGTCATCCGCACAGCTGCCACACATACAGCAGTCACGCTAAGATACATGCCCATAACCAACCATGTGCCAGAAGTCAATGAAGCGCACGACACACTGTGAGCAACAACACACAACATGGGCCACACCCCCGAGCACTGCAGTGATGCACATGGCACAGGGCAGCACGCACACCAAGGAGATGGGACAACTGCAATACGTTGGCTGGCACACAACCATCACTCACTCATAACGATGCGTCCAATGCCATGTCCAGTAATCACAACAGACAGCAAATATGCAGGCCATGTCAAGCATGCACACACCTCAGACCATGCACTGTCATGCTGCCACAACACATGTCACGTTCGGCACCCATGGCTCACAGCATGTACCCCAAAAGCATATCCCCTCCCAAATGCGAATCTGGGGCATGGCCCCCATGTTGCCATATGTGTTCCTAAGCGTTCCATTTGAACCCCAAAAGCATATTCCCACCCAAATGCGAATCTGGGGCATGGCCCCCATGTTGCCATATGCGTTCCTAAGCGTTCCATTTGAACCCCAAAAGCATATTCCCACCCAAATGCGAATCTGGGGCATGGCCCCCATGTTGCCATATGCGTTCCTAAGCGTTCCATTTGAACCCCAAAAGCATATCCCCTCCCAAATGCGAATCTGGGGCATGGCCCCCATGTTGCCATATGCGTTCCTAAGCGTTCCATTTGAACCCCAAAAGCATATCCCCTCCCAAATGCGAATCTGGGGCATGGCCCCCATGTTGCCATATGCGTTCCTAAGCGTTCCATTTGAACCCCAAAAGCATATCCCCTCCCAAATGCGAATCTGGGGCATGGCCCCCATGTTGCCATATGCGTTCCTAAGCGTTCCATTTGAACCCCAAAAGCAAAGTACAAACCAGACCCAGGATGGGCCAGGAGCCCGCATACACCAGAGTCACAATAAGTAGGGGCACAGCAACACACCCATCGGCATGGCCAATCCGTCCCATGCCACATGTGCACAGCACACAGTCCCATTGCCAAGCACACACAACTACAAATGCTACAGCCACACACACGCCTCCGGGAAACCCATGTACGAGATTGCACGAACTGTTAATGTCAGACGACAACTACATACTTCGCCAGGTGCAACACAATAACAAATCTCATTCTCTCCACAGGTGACGAACTGCTGGATGCTGGGGATGGAGCCAGCAGCCAGCACAGCCAGCCTACAAGCCCCCAACGAGGACACACGGATCTGGAGGATCTGTCCTCCTCTTCGGACACGGACCACCAAGCAGGCCCATCTGGTGTGGCAGGGCCCAGCCGCTCCCCAGGACCCCTCCTACCCACCAACCCATCATCCAGGGCTGCTGAACATTCCCAGCCCCCTGCTGCCACTGTCGTTGCGGCCACACCCACGGTCATTGTGGCCACTACCACTGCCGCAACCGCCACCATCGCCGCACCGACCACCACCGCCGCCACCACCACCACGTCTTTGCTGGCACCAGCCCCAGCGCAGGTGGTGGCCCGGCCGACTGGATCCACCCTGGGAGCCACAGCGAGGACCGTGGTGAGCAATGTGGCTAGTGGGCAGGCCGGTGGCAGCAGGACTGGTAGGAGGAGCAGGGCCAGGGAAACGCCAGCCTCCCCTGGGAGCCATGCCCTGCCTCAAATGGCCAGAGTCCTTGGGGCCTATGAAGAGGCCCAAGGACAATGGGTCCGGTCTGCTTCAGACACGCGTGAGGTGCTGGGGGTGCTGAGGTCCATGGACGCCCGTATGGGCCAACTCGTGGACCTCATGGGCCAGCTGGTGGTGGCGGTGAGGTCACTGCCAGGGACAGCAGCTCCCCTCCGCCACAACCTGCCGGGGCGCAGGGTGGAGCAGCAGTGTCCAGTTCCCCTGCGTCCACAGCCAGTGAGCACACCTCAACCACCAGCATGTCGCAAGCAGGAACCCCCTCGCAAACGTGGAAGGGGCCGTCCGAAGTGGAAACAGATCTCCCGGGAGGACTTCGCACGCTCCAAACGCAAGTGAGGCAGCCAGCCAGCCTTCCGCCAGCCTTCCTTGACCAGCCACTGCATTGACTTGGACTACGATCCCACTCCACACAGCCATCTGGATGGCATGTGTGTGTTGGACTATGGACATAGAACCAGTGGGTACACCCTGATCATCACGCAGCCATGACCGACAGCTCATTGTCACTGCACGCACCACTTTTGTCATCACCTTACACACAATCACATGTCACAGTTTGTAATAAATGCACCTTTTTCACTAACTGCTGTTTGTGCCCTGTGTTTTATTTGTACGGAATACAACGGCCACCTTGGGCGGAAAGGCACCTGATGCGTGGCATGGCAATTGAATCCGGAGGGCCTGTAGGGACCTAGGGGTGGGAGACAGAACAGGAGCACATTCAATGAGTGTGTCACACACCCATCACACAGTACATGTCAACAACTACAAGCAATGTACACACATCGCACAGAGCAATAGGGCACAATGCCACAGCCACCAACAGTGGCATACTACCCTGGCCATGGAGCGTTGACACACAGCACGCAGTGAACAAACGGCCACCCTGACACAGCACACACACACACCTGCACAGATACAGCCACATCAGCCGTCGTACATGGACACTCACCGTCAAGTGAAGTAGCGGGCGATGAGCTGCTGACGCACATTACCAGCTTCCTCCTCTCCGCTGTCCTCCTCACTCGAGCTGTCCTGGTCTGCGGGCTGGGGCCCTGGTTGATCTCCGTCATCCACGATGAGGGGGATCTGCTTCCGAATGGCCAGATTGTGCAGCATGCAGCACGCCACCACTATCTGGCACACCTTCTGTGGGGAGTACGCCAGCGCACCCTCGGTGCGGTCCAGGCACCTGAACCTGGACTTGAGGAGGCCAAAGGTACGCTCGACCACACGTCTGGTCCTCCCATGTGCCTCATTGTAGCGATCGTCTGCTGGGGTGCGAGGATTCCTCAATGGACTGAGCAGCCATGCCCCATTCGGGTACGCAGAGTCACCTGGGTGTGAGGGACACAGAGAACCGTTGCTATTCCAACTGGACAGGGGACAGCATCGCACAACCAGCACGCTACACCACTCCACATACTCACCGACAATACAGGCACGATCCTGTTGCATATTGGACATCAGTCGTGGCAAGATGCTGTTGCGCATTATGTGTGCGTCATGGGCCGAGCCTGGGAACTTTGCACACACGTGGGTGATCACCATGTCCGCAAGGCACACCACTTGCACATTCAGGGAGTGCGTGTGCTTCCTGTTGCGGTACAGGTGCTCAGTGGCCTGTGGTGGAACAAGGCCGACATGTGTGCAGTCAATGGCTCCAACGACGTGTGGGATTCTGCCAAGGGCATAGAATGCACCCTTCACTGCCGCCAATTCACGAGCCCTGGGGAAGCGGATGTACCTGTTTCGGTACAGCATCATGGCTGCCAGTACATCCCTCAGCACCTTGCTGAACATGGGCGGGGACATCCCTCCTCCAATGCCCACTGTGTGCTGGAATGACCCAGTGGCGAAGAAATGCATGGCGGCCATCACCTTAGCCGTGGGGGTGACAGCAGTCGGATACACCCTGCGGGGACGGAGATGGGGTTCTAACATGGCACACAGTCGATGCAGGGTTGGCCTGTCCAGCCGAAACTTCCTAATAACCTCTGTATCGTCCATGTCCGCCAGCAATTGGTATGGGCGGTCAATGTTCGGTCTCCGCCTAGGGACAATGGCAGAGGACACATGTCAAAGCAACACGACACATAGCAATTTCGCATACACATCACTGACATGACTGAGCAAGCACATGAGCCACAGCCCAGCTGTCAAGCTGGGACGGCACGGCCACAATACACTTACACAGGTCTCCCAACAATGGCAATGGCTAGTGATACAAACCACTGCCATGTGCATGCACATGGGGATCTAGGCCCCAATGACTTGCGGGGCGTGCTGATGGGGACTGACTGCATATCCGTCAAGCGGCAACGCCACGGCAACATGAATGTCTGCTGAGCATGGAACTGCTTCCGCGGCTGGATGAGTATGGCACACGACGACGATGATGTGGGCCCAGGCTGAGCGGCCAAAACAAGTGGGACCTGTGGCACGAGGGGATATGAGACAGTAGTAGGTGTCAGCACTGCACCCTATGTACAGCACTGTACGGATCACAGCTCCCGAAACATTGACAGGTGTCCACATTGACAGCCCCATGCCAAGACGGCTGTGTGCTTGCAGTCACACGTCACAGGTGAGAGGTTACATTGCACGTGCCAGGTGGCAGACGTACATAGTGGGAGCTGGCATGTGTGTGCATGTGTCTCCTGTTCAGGATCCACCAGATGGGCGCTGACTCTGTACTGACCATTGGACACAGCATGTTCCGTGGAAGGCTTGTGTGTGTGGGATGGTGGCACTGGATGTGCCTCCGTTGGGTGGGGGGCCATGCACAGGGCGGGTACGTCGATGATTGCGCATTGTTGGTCACGGTGGGTGCACCAACTAAGATGTGTTGCCCTGTGTTCAATTCCTATGTCCGCATGATGATGGACTGTAGATGTGGGCAGACTACACATTGGTCGATGTGCTGTCTATATGCATGTGCCTTCACACCAGTCACAGCTGCCCCTGCACATGTGACCCCTGCTGGACTCGCTGCTGGGTCTGTGGAGCTGATGCACCTTCTGCGCGTGGGGCGGACAGCTCTCCTCACTTCCCT
Organism: Calotriton arnoldi; assembly: GCA_963921515.1. Classification (NCBI taxonomy): domain Eukaryota; kingdom Metazoa; phylum Chordata; class Amphibia; order Caudata; family Salamandridae; genus Calotriton; species Calotriton arnoldi. The sequence continues at coordinate 42,846 of CAWUFW010014507.1, read as the reverse complement.
CATTGCGCATGTCATGACTTTGCCGCAGGTGACATGGATCATGGAGGGCCCACATGTACGCGTGGGTAGGCTACACATGATTGTTCACTGGTCGCCACCCCCAGTCAGTGTTTCGAATGGGAAGGTTGTCGTGCTGGTGGTATATTCGATGTGGCGGATGGGCGGGCCTAGGTGCGGGCTTACATTCCGGACATGGGGGGTAGTTGGATTGGCGACTAGTTGCAGTACACACGGGACACGTCTCTTCCTTTCCACATCTGGGTCATCCCTTGTACTCACTGACAGTGATACAGTCATCTTCGCCCCAGCCCTCATGTCCTCCCCTCGCTCCCCCAATATGCATGCTCACCTGCGAGACTAGCGCTTGCACAGGCAGCCCCAAGCTCGCACCAGAGAGGGCAAGGAGTGTATGTGTGGGTCCAGTTGCACGAGTGGGCTGTCTCAGGGTATGATGTGTTGCGGGACGCCGTCCACCTGCGTGGTGCCCCAAATGGAGACCCGGCCTGCATGGACTATGCATCACAGTCTTCGCCTTCCGGATCCGCCACCTGCGACACCCAGTGGCTGTGGCTGCCCTTGCGGCCAGGCCGCGTCCGTCTGTGGCTGATGGCCCACACATTCACTCTTTGGCCTCTCTGGGGAGGGCTCGGGGGTGGTGGCGCACGCGCTTGCACTTAGTCGCAATGGCATGTGGCGTGGTTGGTATGATGGGCAATGGATGGGATGGTGCGAGCCACCTCCCGTGACGTCAGTGCTGCTCGTGCTGTGGTGCGTCCCCCTACACTTCCATCTGACTTGTGCCATGCTAGACGTTGAGGTTCTATTGCCTGCGTGATATGACCAGGAGGAGCGCGAGGAGACCTCTCACACACCATGCTCCACTGCCATCCCGTGCCCTGTATCGCCTGTGCGGATTGACTATGTTGGGGTTACACCTGGTCGACTGGGGCTGTGTGTGCCTTGTCAAGGGGCATGGCGGGCGCACAACAGGATCCAGCTTGTCCACAGAGGGTGGGCTGAGGTGCGCCTGGTACCGCTTTGTACGTGTGCCCGGCTGCTGTGCACACACGTGTTCACTCCCCCCGACAGGTGTCCTCTCACAATGCCCAGGGAAGCGGTGGTGTACTGTTCATGACCCCTCCCAACACGGCGTGCTCCAACTTGGCATGTGCGCATCTACCCGTCGCACCCACCCACCTGAGCACTGCGTCCATACGACTTCACACGACACATGTGTGTCTTCCACAGTAGTGCTACTCATTTGCGTTGACATCCAATACCAGTGGACTACATGGTCATGTCACGACTGCCGTGTACTTCACATACTCTCATCCTCTCTCATTCGTACTTGTGAAATGAGTCAGCGGAGACAGTTTTGGTTTCAAACATTATATTGAGTCTTCTGTCCTCTGTGATGCAGTATAGTGGACACTACTGGCAGCGGAATACATGTTGAGGATATACTGAGCATGATTGCAAATGGGATAGGGTGTGGGGTTACATGTGATTGGCTGTTGCATGTGGGATGTGGGCTTCAGAGTGACATCTGCTTGGCCAAGGCTGTGCTAATGTACATTTACGTATTGCTGCGGAGCTGCGGACTTTGACACAGACGGTATACATGTAGCCTACCAGACCGCTTGGCATCATGGGCACAGTCCATCTCAGTTCCATGTGACAGGTTTGCTGCGGTTGTTCCTCATGCACGCGTGCATGTGAGATGACATCAGGGCATGTGCTTGCGTGCATGCAGCGGCGTGCCACTTGTTGTTGCACTGTGGTGGTTACTGGACATGTCACAGTCACTGGGGTCGTGTTGTTGTTGTATGCACTTGTCGTCCATGCAAAGGTCCTGGTATGGGATTCCCGGGGCGGGGGTGGGAGGGGTGCAGCACCCACAGACTCCAGGCGACCTATTCATGTCCACTGAGCGGTGTGTGTGTCCATGTGCGCTGGATCCATGTCGTGTCCTGGTTGTTCGTGCAGTTCCGTCCATGTGGGTGCGATACACAGAGCCCATGCCACTGCCTCCCACGATGCATGCGGTGTTCCTGGATGTGATGGGGAACAGTGTGCATGTCCCGGTCATATCCGATGTCATGGCGATGTCGTTGATGGTGTGGTTACAGTTGCCGGTCGTTTGGTATGGCTGTTGTGGTGGTGACTGGCCAGTCCGTGCGGAAGCTAAGCATGGGTGCGGGGTTGGACATCATAGGTCACTCGGGGAACCTGCGTTGTGGTCCGACGAATTGACAGGTTGTCAGGTATGCGATGCCGTCCAGCAGGGCTTCCATGTCATTGGTGGTGTACATGTTTGCCAGCCAATGTAGCGGATGGTGGCTGTCAAGGTGTTGTTCGTAAGTTGTCCCTTGGAGGACCATGATGGGGCATGCTGGGTGACATTCGATGTAGCTGTTCTCGATGATCCGTCGTGTGGAGGCACAGTGGTCCCATTTCAGTGCGGGTGCGATGTTGGCCACATACGCCATGCCCCCATAGGCAGAGCAGGCCCTGTCGTGTGCGTCCAGAGGGAGGAGTAGTGGTAGCAGGTCCGCCTTCAGACATGCCGGGTTGGAGAGGCATATCTCGACGGGATGCTGGTATGGACACCTCCGACAGTAGAAGACGGGCATGACGCAGCTGAACAATGTGATGCGGTAAGTCAGCCGGTAACTTACGTTCAGCAGGGACAGGAGATCGCATCCCAATGTTTGGAACAGGTTGGTTTTGTACAGCTTGAGCTGTTCGGCGTAGTTGGGTAGGTGTGTTGCGGTTGCCATTTCCCAGCGGTGCGTTGTGGTGGCGTGCTCCGGCTGTGTGTGCAGTCTGCAATGTGCACGCTCCGAGGTTGCTGTGAGCTCTGTGTAGTCGTAGGGAGACAGGACTTGTGTTCTGTTTGCTTGTTTGGAGGACACGGGCCCTCTTCCCACATGCTTCTCAGACAGTTCAAGGTCAGTGATGTGTGACTCCTTCCAATTAACTTGCATGTGGCCGACATGGGGGAGTGTTTTCTTCTTTCTTCCCCGTCCGTTGTGTGCTTCTGTGATATGCGCTATCTGCCCTGTGGTCGGTCTCCTCGGCATGCCTGTGTTGGTCTATTCTTGGACAATGGCTGTATTCACCGGCTTCTGTCGTAGGGCTGTGGTTTCGGAGTTGGAATGGAAGGTCATTCAGTGCTGTCTACTCTCCCTTGTGTGGGCGGCAGGCTGCCTTTCCGCTCTGCGTTGGGCCTTGTGTGTGAATGTTATTCTTGGGCCACCTGTTGTCGGTCCCCGGGCTCTTTGGTGTTCCGTTTTATATGTCTTGTTCATATGTGCAGGGTGGTATGGGTGTTTCAGTGTGGTACTGGCGTTCCTCTTCCCGAAGAGGCCCTGCTTCTCCTAGTTGGTGTTGACGCCGCTGTGTGCTTCGCCATGTTTGTTACACTGGGGTGTGTCCTGCTGTTGCGTGTCTTCACTGACATGTGTGCGTCGGTTGTGTGGCGTTGGGTGTTGTCCGTGAATTGGGCGTTGGGGACATGTCTGGGGCGTGCCTGTCACGTGTCATGTGCGTTCGGGGTGGGGCTGATGTGTGTGCTGCTTGGTTTTGTCCCTGTGTCTGTGTGCGACGCATGCATGGCGCTGCGGTTGGCCTCTGCGTTGTGCGCATGTGTGGCGGCGTCATCGGCGCTTTGGGGCCGTGACGGGGTGGTTGGTTCCTAGTCCCAGGTGGTGTGTACACATGTGTTCCGCGATGTTACGATTTGGCCTGTGTGTCATATGTGGATGCAATGGTGGATGTGTTGTGTACACGCGCTGGTGGGGGTTGTCCGCTTTTTCCGCCCTTGCACTGTGTGCGCTGTTTGCATGCACTTGTTGTGTGTGTGCCTACCTGCGTCTCCGCGGTACGTTGCGTCCTTGGTGGTGCATCAGCAGGAGCATGGGGAGGGCCTGCAGTGCTGGATTCATGCTCGGGGAGCCGCTTCTTCGTTGTCCGTGCTCGGCATCCGTGTTGCCGCTTCGGTTTGTCGTACGGTATCTCTTGGCCGTGGGAGCCGTTTGTTTGCGGCATCGTAATTTATGCGCCGGGCGGGACGTGTTTCGTCGGACGGTGTGTGTCAGTTGGGCTGCGCCGCTACGTGTACGGGCGCACTTTGATGGCGGACGGTGTTGCTGGCTTGCCGGCGGTGTTTGGCCTACTTTTCGCATCGTAATTGGACGGGCGTGTGGACTGCTGCGTGCCGGCGGTAACTGGTGCTTTTTGCATCCGCCAGCACGGCGGTGGTGCTTCCGCCCGCCATCGTAATGAGCCCCTTAGTTACTTATTTTTATATTTGGTTGTTAAACTGGTATTAAAGAAATGAAATATTTGCCCAGATAGCGTTACCATGAGTAAAAATGACAAAATAACAAAGTAATATTATCACAAAATGTGCCGCATTACACCACGATTTCCCTTTTCTTGTTGCAAAATGTTGTCAACCCCACAGCATAATTTGGTCCTCCCTTGCCGCATAATTCCAGTGGCCCTGAGTATACCTCAACGGTCACATAAGGCTGTGTTGTTCAGATGAGGGCCAAGCTGCATCCATGTGCTCTTTCCACTGTTTCCTACCCTTCCCCTAACCCCAAGGCTAGAAAGAGTCAACTCTTTCAGGAATTCTGCAGTCTGAAAAAAATGTAAATTGACTCAGAAGTACCTCCCCTGCCTTAAAAAACCTTTTAACTATTTTTTACAATGTTTCCTGTGGTTTGTATTCCCGATCATTGCTTTGAAAACCTGTCGGGGGTCGGAGGCATATTCTCATTAAAATGAAAATATTGGTCTACAATAACTTACTTTTCTCAGCGCTTGCAGATATGAGTTTTTCATAATTCATCTTTAAATAGTGTAGACTAGAACACTCGATGCATACATTTACATTGCAAATAATTACATAAAAACGTGTTTCCTTTTCAGAGGTTTCTGTTTTATCAGCAATTATGCCCTCACTCTTTCCATCCAGGGTTAGCCTATAAAGTATCTAGTCAGGAGCCTGGCAGCAATTGCTTTGAACAAGAGTTATATATATTCTTTGCCGTCTGCTTGTTTCAATTGTCTGCTTGGCACTCTTACAAGGGCGTTTTTCTCACAAAAATGAGTTTTCTGAATGTTGCTGATATGGTTGTATTTCTGTTTGTCATTTTCTTTTTTTTTCTTCACTGGTATCTTTTTGGTAAAATGTTCTTAGACGCCGTTCTTGAAATAATGTATTTGATACACCGGAAGCCTTCTCGTGTTTGCGTAGTTGTACAAATCTGTAGAACAACCCAATTAACTCAATGTGCTGAGTAATTTGCATCATTCCACAAACCCGAACTCAGTGCATTACTTTTCTGAACTTGATCATTAGGCATTTCGCTGGAAAAGTGCACACGTCTTGAATATCCACCTGACTATATATTACACTAATTTGTCCAAATCGGAGTGCCATAAATGCGCAGGGCTGTCTCCCTTTATCATTGGATAATTGGAAGGAATGTTTACTTCCATCACTTTTGCCCCATCTGGATATACATTGTGTTCTCTTGGGCTGAGCAGATCACACCTCTGACAAACAAACTTTAAAAACGGTTATCATTTCTTTCAAACAATAAAACAAAAAATGTGTTATTATTTAAAATGTACATTTAAAGTAAATTGAAGCTAAAGAAGCAATACTATTTAGAGAGATAGAAAATGTAAAACAAATTCTCAATTATTTCCATTCCTCTTCTGATCCTAAACTTCGTCATTTAATAATTGTTTTCAAATTCATAGGATCTATTTCAGTCCCCAGCCATCGAGTGGTACATTCAATGGCTACAAATGAGGCCACATGGAAAAAGAGAACTTGCAGATTTTCAAAAAATGTGAGGGTCAAATCGAGCAAAAGCAAAAATTACATTATGAGATCACCATGTGGACGCCTCATTCGAATGAGCCACTAGGAAGAGATGCGAAGTAGTGTTGAAGACAAAAGGGACTGTGGCCCACGCGTTTGGCAGCTTATTTACATGAATACGTTCAGTTCTGTAGGCAAGTGCAGCAATTCAGCGGGAAGAATACTGCCCATCAACTCTGCACTCCTCCCAGATGCCAGCGCGCTCGCTACCTAAATAATAATTTACCAGCCTGGCCCCCACCCCATGCATTTGACCAAACTGGCTACAACCGAACATCCTGCCACCCAAGCTCCCGCCCCAGCCTTTCTCTCTCAGTCTAATTCCTACACTTGTCTCTGCTGAGAGATGCAACCGAGCCTCCCTCCCCAGGGCTGTCTCCTAATCAGCGCTTAATTTGTGCCGGTGGTTTCCGGTACTCAGCACCGGCATTTAATTGTCAACAACGGCACTTATGACAGCTCCCACATCCTAGCGCTGTTTGTAGAATTTAGAGATGAGCAGAACTACAGTTGTTTTTAATTCAATATACATTTAAAACAACTAATACCTGACGACCACGCCATTTTATAGCTTTGGGGGCGTCGAACAGTCTGAATTGTCACACTTGTAGCAGTGTGATAGTTAGTAGTTCTGTAGGTACTGTCATTGGCAGCGCTAGCAGTGGCAATTGGTGGCACAAGCTGCGGTGGCCTCCTGGCGACAGGGCCAGCTCTAGGGCGGTGGGACCGGTGTCACCGCATAGGGCACTAACTTCAAGGGGGCACCGTTTTTTCAAGTATACTGTGGAATTAAAAGCACCTGCTGCAGCGTTCCTTGCCTCCAGCAATTTTCTGGCACTAAAAAAAATGTCAAGATAACTCTGGTGATTGATGGAGCTGCTGGAGAGAGATGGAGTTTTGTCTAGTGCAAGTTTTGACTCATCATAGGGTAGCGCAGAGGGTTTATGCTGCAAAGCACGTGTACCATGCAGATCACAACGTCCACATAACGTAAATAGTTGAGTGGGTTAGTGTTTTTGTCAGACAGTTCCTTTTGTTACCTCAGTTTATAAATTAAAATCCTAAAATAGAATAGTGAGCCATTACCTGACATCCAAGAGCTGCATGCAGAAATACATGTGAGAGTGCGTGGTTATGGAGACTTGAGGGGCACTGTTAAAGGGTGGTAGTGATGGAATCTGTGGAGAAGGAAGTCATTTGGGGGCGCCAAGAATGATTGTCGCTCTGGGTGCCACCAGCACTAAAGCTGGCCCCGCCTGGCGAGGACCCTGGCACTTATGTTTGGTTCACTGATAGAATATCGATGCCCAAAATATCCCCATACACAAATATCGATAGAAAAATATCGATGTCAAAAATATCGACATCCTATAATTAAAATTGTAAGTACAAAAATATCGAAACAGAAATATCGATGTAAAAAAATATAGATGTACAAAATAGATTTCTCACAGAGGGTTTTTAGTTGCCAGGAATTTGTAGGTGCACTGCTGTGTCACGCAATTGTCAATATGCAAGAAATGTCTATGGTGCTACTAGGAAAGGGGATAAGCCCTATAACCCCTCGGTGTTGCGTAGGAAACTTCCTCACAATTTCGAAATTAATATATAAACCTAGGCACACATAAGGGTAATTCAACAGAATGTATAAAGTTCAATACACCCAGAGAAAATATACAAAACATTGATTAATAATCATATAAACGTTGTGTTGTTTTGGTCTTTTATTCGGTTTTCATATGGTCAAACAGAAACCAGCCGACACGTGTTTCGTCGCGTATGGAAGTTAATTCCGCGACTCCTCAGGGCTGGGAAAGATACAAGGGGTATGTGTGATACATATTGCTCACCAAATATAAATCTCAAGATGAGCGGACTTAATATTAAACTACCAGTGGAAACCATATTCACCGAGATAAAATAAGACAAAAATTTCAGGTATACATTTGAGATTTTAAGTTTGTAAGTGTATTAAATCTAAAAGACACAGACCTTTAATAGTGACATTCTAAGCAGTGTCTACGAGAGTAAAAACAGTGTGACAATTCGTTTACGGTTTCTAAAATTCTAAAATTTAAGAGATTAAAAAAAACATTGTAACATGGAGCAAACAGCTAGATAGGTCCTTCAACAGAGAAGAAGTCACTAAATACCTGAATGTTGACGTATACGACTTTGTAATCTAAGAAGTAAAATCAAAGGAGAAAATAGAGGAGAAGAAAGAAACATAAGCGTCCTTACTCTAGAGTGATTGAAAATATTAAGAAATCAAAAGGTGTAGCAAAGAAAGGGTGGATTAAAAAGAAAACGCGCTTACCGCGCTGCCGGTGATATTTCCAACCCGGCTGGGCTAATCACTTGAGATGGTAAAAGAATTTCTGAATGCGTGGTCTAAGGAAAAGGTAAAAAAGGTGGGGGGGAAAAGCAGGAGGAGGGGCAAAAGGTTAGCTAAGGAATTTGTAAAAATTAGTGACTCATTGATAGTGGTAACAGGCTAAAGTTGATTGTCTCCATTCGCACAATATTCTGAAAAAACGCTTACCACGTTGCCGGTTCAATTAATCTCCGGCTAGTAGAAACGTGGTCTATGAATAAGAAGGATTCGCAAGAAAAAACCTGAGGTGAAAAGTGAACGAAAAAAATAATAATTTAGAAAAATAATAAATAAAATAGAAGGGGGGCCGGTGGCCCTTAAAGCATGTAGCACAATTGAAAATAAACACTTGACCCAAACAATTAATACGGGATAAAGACAAGGTATGAGGAAAAGAATTAAGGATACTGTTCAAGACAATAATAGCAAAAGCGCTTACCGCGCTGCCGGTAAAGATATTCTCCGGCTGGCAAACAATCCTGGAATATAGGACTGGAGAGTAACAAACTCCTGTTGGGCAAATATATATGCGGAAATAGTTTAGTCTGAATCATAAGAATGCTAGAGTTAGATATCACTAGTGTGAGGAAGAGGATAATAGCCTCTGCTCACGATAGTAATCATAAAAGCGCTTACCGCGCTACCGGTGGAGATATTCCCCGGCTACCAAAACAATCCTGAAGTGAAGGGTTCGAGAGTAACAAAATCCTGTTAGGCAAATATGAAGAGCAGACGTGATTAGGTCGTGAATCATACCAGCAATGAAGTTATAACTACTAATAGGATTGTAAGAAAAAGTTTACCGTGACATATAAAATCTGTAAAGGGATGGGCCGTGAGGGCGATCTGTGTGTAGTTGGCGATAGTGTTCGTTGTCCGATCTGAAAATAGATCATCTATTAGAATAGAGCTCAGGGAAGTTAGAAAAAGTTAAAGAGGGAATCATCTAGGTCTTACCTGAAGCGAGTATGCTATAGACGTTCTCACGGCAGTTCACTGTGTTCCGGTATGGACACGTGATTTCCACCACCGGAAGCTGTTTTAAAGCCGCTATGTAAGCCCCATAGAGACTAGAGCGGTAACCCCCGGGGCCAGGATATTACCGGAAGTGAGTACGCTATCCTAGGTCAATATTAGTAAATTCAAATAACTTTATTGTCCATGAAAAGTGACATGGATCACTATTAATAAACCCCAGTCTTGATGTTTAAATGTAGACTTTCGTAAGGTGAAAAACTCATTATACGACTCCAGTATAAACGGAAGTATTGTGATGATCCTAGAGCTTATTTTAAAACCCCCGTGTAAGCACCACGGAGACTAGAACAGTAACCCCCAAGGCCAGGATTTTACCGGAAACGAATATGCTATCCCCCTAGATCAAGCGTTAATTAGGGACGAAAAGGTAATGACTAATTCGTTACCGTGCATAAAAGTGCATCAGGTTAGGTGGTAGCAAGAAAGAGAGAGAGAAAAAAGGTAGTTGGAGAATAAGTATATTCAATTCTCTAAAAATTAGCAACACATCTATATGTCAAGACTCTTTCGTAGAAACAACAAATAATGTCTGAATTACATATTATTAGACATCCTTAATACATTATTAAACGTCATTCAAAGCAGATCTTGAACAAGTATAATGAATAAATGTATCATCTTATATTCAGAAACGGGGACAACACTAGTGTCTACTACATCTGTATTTGGTGGCAACATCACACGTTGTAAGCATGAGGAGAAGTCCCTTTAGGGTTTGTATGCCGCATAACATCTGAATTAATATGTGAGCAGCCCATGTAAAATTCAAGACTTACAATATAAACATCACATTAAATGAAAAATAGCATATCTTTCCATCGAGACATTCAGTATACATGATTTTAGTGTTCTTTCCCGAGTAGGATCTTCGCTGTACAGAAAACCTAATGTATATTCCACGACAGAGAGAGACCATATTGTTCTTGTCTCTAAATGGCTAGAGAGTGGTGTTTGTTGGTAGTTTGTAGTGGAATGTATGCCAGGAAGAATGACTTGATTAATGGTGACTGTTACATCAGCGTGTTAGTCATCCCCCAAAAAATATTGCATTTCATGGTCGCAATTAAGACCGTTTTCTACTGTACGAAGGCGCATGATCCAGACAGCTTCTGTGCGTCTGAGTTTGAGTTCCCTATTCCCCCCTCGTATGTGGGGTAGAGTGACATCAATGCCAAAAATGATACTTGTTTATCCATCCCTTGTGAGGGACAAGTTGCTGCATGTATAGCTACAGGATATCTTGCATCTTGTTGGTGTAGTGCTCTAATGTGTTCTGTAATTCTGTCTCTTAGAGGTCTAATGGTGCTGCCCACATAGAATTTGCCACACAAACATTCGATGATATACACCGCAAACTTGGTGTTACAATTTATGTTATGCTTGATGTCGTATCTTTTCTTGTCAAAATTTGTGAAACTCTTTGTGCCATGTTTTGCCCACCGACATATTCCACAACACCCACATTTATAAAAACCTATCGTATGCGGTCTAAGCCATGTAGAATCTTTGGCACTTTTTGGTATGGTAGGACTGAGTCTGTTTCTTAGTGTTCTACCTCTCCTGAATGTAATTTGAGGGTAGTTAGTAATATGGGCAGAGAGTGATTTGTCAGCTTGTAGAATGCCCCAGTGTCTGGTGAAACTTCTCCTGACTACATGGTGCAAATCATTGAAATCTGTGATCATTCTCACAGGTTGTTGTGCATGAGTAGGAGTGCGAGTACGTAGTGTATCAGATCTGTTCACATTTGCTATTCTGTTCTCTGCTCTCTTGATGATATGTGGTTTGTAACCTCTCTTAGTAAATCTTCGTTTCATGTCAGTAAAGCATGTTTGGAACTCATTATCGTCACTGCAGTTCCTCCTCGCCCTCAAAAACTCCCCATAAGGAATGGCTCTAATTTGATGAGAGGGGTGGGAACTGTCTGCATGCAAGATTGTGTTGCATGAGGTTTCTTTACGAAACAGTCTGCTGTGTAGTTGATCATCTTTTGTGTACAACTCTATGTCTAAAAATGTGACTTTCGAGGTGCTGGATTCCATGGTAAATTTTATCCCTAAGGTGTTACTATTCAAGTGTACATAGAATTCATTCAGCTTGTCCTGTGTGCCTGACCATAGAAGGAGACAGTTGTCTATGTAGCGACCCCAGAATATAATGGAATCAATCCATTGAGCACCTTTGGTGCCCCAAATCCAGTCTGCCTCTAATGTGCCCATAAATAAATTAGCAAATGATGGTGAAAATTTAGATCCCATAGCCACTCCCCTGGTTTGTCTGTACCAGTGTTTGTCAAATAGGAAGAAATTATTATTCAAAATGAGTTCCATCATTGAGACCAGCATAGTCGTGTGTTGCCACTGGGTTGCAGGTCTATTCTCCAAGAGTCTGATCACAGCACGTAATCCTAGCTCAGGTTGTATGCTAGTATACAGGGATACTACGTCTAATGTAGCCAGTATGGTTCCCGGCTGCCATTGTAGGTCTGATAGTAAGCTCAGAATATGTTTCGTATTTGGATGTACGAGGGTAAATTGCGCACCATTGGACCGAGAAAGAGATCAACGTATTCCGCTAATTTCTCTGTGGGGCCTCCCATCCCTGATATAATGGGTCTCCCCGGGGGAAATGGAAGGTGCTTGTGAACCTTGGGAAGAGTATAAAGCCAAGGGTATGTAGGTCTGAAGACCTTTAAATATAGATATTCATCCTCGTTGAGTAGACCCGTAGTGTGCCAAATGGTAAGTTGTCTATTAATCTCAATGGTAAGTGGTCCTAAAGGGTTGTGTGTCAGTAGTTCGTAGCAAGTAGTGTCATTCAGTTGGGACATGATCTCTTGGTTGTAGTCTTCATGGTTCATGATCACCACATTTCCTCCCTTATCAGCTTCCCTGATAAGGATGTCATGATCCATGCACAGTGTTTTGAGAGGTAAGCGCTCTCCTTTCACAAGATTATCTTTATATTTAAAAGAGTTTCTAGAGCTTTTGTTGTTATACTTGTCAATGTCTTCTAGTACTCGTTTGTAAAAATTGTCGATAGAGTTACCCCCAGGGAGAGTAGGAATCCATCTGGATCTGGACTTAAGACCACTGGCTATGCTGTAGTCGGATTCTATATTCAGTTCTTCTAGGAGTAACTCCATATCATAGGGAGGTTGTTCTACATCAGTTAGTGAAAGCAAAAGTTGTGTTGCCTTAATGTCATTAATAGTTAATACATCAGATCCACAGTCAGTAGGGATGTTTTTAACATTTTTATTGACAGATTGTTTAGAGAAAAAATGTTTCTTTAATTTCAGGCCCCTTATAAATTTAAACAAATCTATTTTGAGTTTACAAATGTCACCTGGCGTGTGTGGGTTAAAACTCAAACCCTTACTCAGAAGAGAGACCATGTCTGTCGTGAGAGGTTTGGAGGATAGGTTTATAACCTGTACCTCTCTATCCTGGTCAGTTACTTGGTCCTCACATCCCCTGATCTCAGCTTTCTTCTGTAATCCTCCTGATCCTGCTCTCCTACCCCTGCGGGTTTTGCGGCCTGATTTTTTGCGGCCTGATTTTCTCGTGCCAAAGGAGTTCTGTTCCCTTTTCTGATTCTCTGGACCTCCCGTAAAAAAGAAGATTTATTGCATCCAGTGCTGTCTGCAGTTTCAGCCTCGCTTTCACTAGTGCATGCAGTGCTTAGTGAGGTCGAACTGGATGAGATGGAAGTAGTCCCTGATTTTGTGGGCCTATCACTTTTTTTTTCTTTTTTTTTCTCTAAACAATCTGTCAATAAAAATGTTAAAAACATCCCTACTGACTGTGGATCTGATGTATTAACTATTAATGACATTAAGGCAACACAACTTCTGCTTTCACTAACTGATGTAGAACAACCTCCCTATGATATGGAGTTACTCCTAGAAGAACTGAATATAGAATCCGACTACAGCATAGCCAGTGGTCTTAAGTCCAGATCCAGATGGATTCCTACTCTCCCTAGGGGTAACTCTATCGACAATTTTTACAAACGAGTACTAGAAGACATTGACAAGTATAACAACAAAAGCTCTAGAAACTCTTTTAAATATAAAGATAATCTTGTGAAAGGAGTGCGCTTAGCTCTCAAAACACTGTGCATGGATCATGACATCCTTATCAGGGAAGCTGATAAGGGAGGAAATGTGGTGATCATGAACCATGAAGACTACAACCAAGAGATCATGTCCCAACTGAATGACACTACTTGCTACGAACTACTGACACACAACCCTTTAGGACCACTTACCATTGAGATTAATAGACAACTTACCATTTGGCACACTACGGGTCTACTCAACGAGGATGAATACCTATATTTAAAGGTCTTCAGACCTATATACCCTTGGCTTTATACTCTTCCCAAGGTTCACAAGCACCTTCCATTTACCCCGGGGAGACCCATTATATCAGGGATGGGAGGCCCCACAGAGAAATTAGCGGAATACGTTGATCTCTTTCTCGGTCCAATGGTGCGCAATTTACCCTCGTACATCCAAGATACGAAACATATTCTGAGCTTACTATCAGACCTACAATGGCAGCCGGGAACCATACTGGCTACATTAGACGTAGTATCCCTGTATACTAGCATACAACCTGAGCTAGGATTACGTGCTGTGATCAGACTCTTGGAGAATAGACCTGCAACCCAGTGGCAACACACGACTATGCTGGTCTCAATGATGGAACTCATTTTGAATAATAATTTCTTCCTATTTGACAAACACTGGTACAGACAAACCAGGGGAGTGGCTATGGGATCTAAATTTTCACCATCATTTGCTAATTTATTTATGGGCACATTAGAGGCAGACTGGATTTGGGGCACCAAAGGTGCTCAATGGATTGATTCCATTATATTCTGGGGTCGCTACATAGACGACTGTCTCCTTCTATGGTCAGGCACACAGGACAAGCTGAATGAATTCTATGTACACTTGAATAGTAACACCTTAGGGATAAAATTTACCATGGAATCCAGCACCTCGAAAGTCACATTTTTAGACATAGAGTTGTACACAAAAGATGATCAACTACACAGCAGACTGTTTCGTAAAGAAACCTTGCGCAACACAATCTTGCATGCAGACAGTTCCCACCCCTCTCATCAAATTAGAGCCATTCCTTACGGGGAGTTTTTGAGGGCGAGGAGGAACTGCAGTGACGATAATGAGTTCCAAACATGCTTTACTGACATGAAACGAAGATTTACTAAGAGAGGTTACAAACCACATATCATCAAGAGAGCAGAGAACAGAATAGCAAATGTGAACAGATCTGATACACTACGTACTCGCACTCCTACTCATGCACAACAACCTGTGAGAATGATCACAGATTTCAATGATTTGCACCATGTAGTCAGGAGAAGTTTCACCAGACACTGGGGCATTCTACAAGCTGACAAATCACTCTCTGCCCATATTACTAACTACCCTCAAATTACATTCAGGAGAGGTAGAACACTAAGAAACAGACTCAGTCCTACCGTACCAAAAAGTGCCAAAGATTCTACATGGCTTAGACCGCATACGATAGGTTTTTATAAATGTGGGTGTTGTGGAATATGTCGGTGGGCAAAACATGGCACAAAGAGTTTCACAAATTTTGACAAGAAAAGATACGACATCAAGCATAACATAAATTGTAACACCAAGTTTGCGGTGTATATCATCAAATGTTTGTGTGGCAAATTCTATGTGGGCAGCACCATTAGACCTCTAAGAGACAGAATTACAGAACACATTAGAGCACTACACCAACAAGATGCAAGATATCCTGTAGCTATACATGCAGCAACTTGTCCCTCACAAGGGATGGATAAACAAGTATCATTTTTGGCATTGATGTCACTCTACCCCACATACGAGGGGGAATAGGGAACTCAAACTCAGACGCACAGAAGCTGTCTGGATCATGCGCCTCGTACAGTAGAAAACGGTCTTAATTGCGACCATGAAATGCAATATTTTTTGGGGGATGACTAACACGCTGATGTAACAATCACCATTAATCAAGTCATTCTTCCTGGCATACATTCCACTACAAACTACCAACAAACATCACTCTCTAGCCATTTAGAGACAAGAACAATATGGTCTCTCTCTGTCGTGGAATATACATTAGGTTTTCTGTACAGCGAAGATCCTACTCGGGAAAGAACACTAAAATCATGTATACTGAATGTCTCGATGGAAAGATATGCTATTTTTCATTTAATGTGATGTTTATATTGTAAGTCTTGAATTTTACATGTGCTGCTCACATATTAATTCAGATGTTATGCGGCATACAAACCCTAAAGGGACTTCTCCTCATGCTTACAACGTGTGATGTTGGCCACCAAATACAGATGTAGTAGACACTAGTGTGGACCCCGTTTCTGAATATAAGATGATACATTTATTCATTATACTTGTTCAAGATCTGCGTTGAATGACGTTTAATAATGTATTAAGGATGTCTAATAATATGTAATTCAGACATTATTTGTTGTTTCTACGAAAGAGTCTTGACATATAGATGTGTTGCTAATTTTTAGAGAATTGAATATACTTATTCTCCAACTACCTTTTTCTCTCTCTCTTCTTGCTACCACCTAACCTGATGCACTTTTATGCACGGTAGCGAATTAGTCATTACCTTTTCGTCCCTAATTAACGCTTGATCTAGGGGGATAGCATATTCGTTTCGGTAAAATCCTGGCCTTGGGGGTTACTGTTCTAGTCTCCGTGGTGCTTACACGGGGTTTAAAATAAGCTCTAGGATCATCACAATACTTCCGTTTATACTGGAGTCGTATAATGAGTTTTTCACCTTACGAAAGTCTACATTTAAACATCAAGACTGGGGTTTATTAATAGTGATCCATGTCACTTTTCATGGACAATAAAGTTATTTGAATTTACTAATATTGACCTAGGATAGCGTACTCACTTCCGGTAATATCCTGGCCCCGGGGTTACCGCTCTAGTCTCTATGGGGCTTACATAGCGGCTTTAAAACAGCTTCCGGTGGTGGAAATCACGTGTCCATACCGGAACACAGTGAACTGCCGTGAGAACGTCTATAGCATACTCGCTTCAGGTAAGACCTAGATGATTCCCTCTTTAACTTTTTCTAACTTCCTGAGCTCTATTCTAATAGATGATCTATTTTCAGATCGGACAACGAACACTATCGCCAACTACACACAGATCGCCCTCACGGCCCATCCCTTTACAGATTTTATATGTCACGGTAAACTTTTTCTTACAATCCTATTAGTAGTTATAACTTCATCGCTGAGTATGATTCACGACCTAATCACGTCTGCTCTTCATATTTGCCTAACAGGATTTTGTTACTCTCGAACCCTTCACTTCAGGATTGTTTTGGTAGCCGAGGAATATCTCCAACGGTAGCGCGGTAAGCGCTTTATGATTACTATCGTGAGCAGAGGCTATTATCCTCTTCCTCACACTAGTGATATCTAACTCTAGCATTCTTATGATTCAGACTAAACTATTTCCGCAAATATATTTGCCCAACAGGAGTTTGTTACTCTCCAGTCCTATATTCCAGGATTGTTTGCCAGCCGGAGAATATCTTTACCGGCAGCGTGTAAGCGCTTTTGCTATTATTGTCTTGAACAGTATCCTTAATTCTTTCCTCATACCTTGTCTTTATCCCGTATTAATTGTTTGGGTCAAGTGTTTATTTTCAATTGTGCTACATGCTTTAAGGGCCACCGGCCCCTTCTATTTTATTTATTATTTTTCTAAATTATTATTTTTTTCATTCACTTTTCACCTCAGGTTTTATCTTGCGAATCCTTCTTATTCATAGACCACGTTTCTACTAGCCGGAGATTAATTGAACCGGCAACGTGGTAAGCGTTTTTTCAGAATATTGTGCGAATGGAGACAATCAACTTTAGCCTGTTACCACTATCAATGAGTCACTAATTTTTACAAATTCCTTAGCTAACCTTTTGCCCTTCCTCCTGCTTTTCCCCCCCACCTTTTTTACCTTTTCCTTAGGCCACGCGTTCAGAAATTCTTTTACCATCTCAAGTGATTAGCCCAGCCGGGTTGGAAATATCACCGACAGCGCGGTAAGCGCGTTTTCTTTTTAATCCACCCTTTCTTTGCTACACCTTTTGATTTCTTAATATTTTCAATCACTCTAGAGTAAGGACGCTTATGTTTCTTTCTTCTCCTCTATTTTCTCCTTTGATTTTACTTCTTAGATTACAAAGTCGTATACGTCAACATTCAGGTATTTAGTGATTTCTTCTCTGTTGAAGGACCTATCTAGCTGTTTGCTCCATGTTACAATGTTTTTTTTTAATCTCTTAAATTTTAGAATTTTAGAAACCGCATAAGCAATTGTCACACTGTTTTTACTCTCGTAGACACTGCTTAGAATGTCACTATTAAAGGTCTGTGTCTTTTAGATTTAATACACTTACAAACTTAAAATCTCAAATGTATACCTGAAATTTTTGTCTTATTTTATCACGGTGAATATGGTTTCCACTGGTAGTTTAATATTAAGTCCGCTCATCTTGAGATTTATATTTGGTGAGCAATATGTATCACACATACCCCTTGTATCTTTCCCAGCCCTGAGGAGTCGCGGAATTAACTTCCATATGCGGCGAAACACGTGTCGGCTGGTTTCTGTTTGACCATATGAAAACCGAATAAAAGACCAAAACAACACAACGTTTATATGATTATTAATCAATGTTTTGTATATTTTCTCTGGGTGTATTGAACTTTATACATACTGTTGAATTACCCTTATGTGTGCCTAGGTTTATATATTAATAGATGTACAAATATCGATTTTTTTATTTAAATAAAAATTAATGTTAAATATATTCAATAATAAAATGAACTTTAAAAAAATATTTAGATTTAATATACATTTTAACAAATATAATAAAATAAATTTAATGTAAAAAATATTTAAACATACATATATAAAATGTAATATATATATTTACATTAAAACAATTAAACTATTAATTTTAATTTATTTTATAATTTTATAAATATATACAAATTTACAAATAAATATATATATATTTACATACACTTATAACAAAATCTACTAAAAAAAATTATACTATAAATTAAAACATTAAAATATTTAATAGTAAATTTTCCAATCCATTGAGTGCAACAGTAGGGAAAGTGTTGGATAGCGGAGGGGTAAAAATTATTATTCCCACTCCAGTGGGTGCAACAGTAGGGAAAGTGTTGGATAGCGGAGGGGTAAAACTTACTATTCCCCCTCCAGTTAGTGCAACAGTAGGGAAAGTGTTGGATAGCGGAGGGGTAAAAATTAATATTTCCACTGAATTAACAACAACAACACAAAAGATTTTAAAAAACAAAAAAATAAAACATATATAAAAGTTTTAAATATTACAAAAGATAGAAAAAGATTAGAATGTTAAAAAGATCTAACAAATACCTAGAAAGATTATTTAAAAAAATTCAAAAATAATTTAAAAACAAAAAACTATTTTTCAATAGAAATGTTTTATAAACAAAAACATTAATTATTACATAAATGTCATATTTTTTTATTTCCTATCCTATAACACCACACAATTCACAACCCACATTTAAAATTTTAAAAAAATGTACCTCCATAATTAACATAATTAATTATCAATTAAACAAATATTATTAAATTAACAAAAATTAAAACAAATAAAAATTAATTTACTCCCTAAAAGTTACCCCTATAAAACCAAAAACACACACACAAAATAACAATAAACACTTACCATAAATATTTATCAATTGATAAATTAATATTAGTAATCAACTAATTATTCATTAATTATACATAAATTACTTTCCACCCTCTCCCCAATAAACATCACAACCCACACATAAAAATGATTACACAATTTCCATAACTAATTTTACATTAATAAATTATCAAATAACAACTTATTAATTAATTTAAAATTATTTACTTCCCACCCTTTACCACTGTAAACCCCACAACTTACATCAAAAATTAATTACACATTTGCCATATTTAAATTTTAATTAATTAATTAGCATTAATTAACAAACAATTATTAATTAATTATAAATAAATTACTTCCCACCCTATTCTCCTATAAACCCCACCACCCACTCCTAAAAAATGACACAATTAACATAATTAATTACAAATTAATTATAATTAACAACCAATTAATAAATATTTAATAATAAAATAACTCCCACAATTAACATTATACAATATAAATTAAATAAATATTAATAAATAAAAAATATTAATACATTTATTATAATTAAATTATTTCCCACCCTATTCCCCTATAAACCCAGAACCCGCTCCTAAAAAAATGATACACAACATAATTGCCAATTAATTAATAATAATTAACAGCCAATTAATTAATTAATAATAAATTAATTCCCACAATTAACACTATAAAATCTAAATTAAATAAATACTAATACATAAAAAATTATAATTAATTTATTATAATTAAATTACTTCCCACCCTATTCCCCTATAAACCCACAACCAACTCCTAAAAGAAATGACACAATTAACATAATTGCCAATTAATTACTTAAAAATAATTAACAACCAATTAATAAATAATTAATAATAAATTAAATCCCATAATTAACACTATAAAATCTAAATTAAATAAATACTAAAACATAAAAAATAATCATTAATTTATTATAATTAAATTACTTCCCATCCTATTCCCCTATAAACCCAGAACCTGCTACAGAACTTAAAACGCAAAATTGAATTAAGATAAAATTAATAACTAGTAAAAATTTAACACATATATTAAAAAACAAAACAAAATCTTATACAAAAAATAGATCACATACGTTAAAAATACATACTAAAATACATAACACTAATTAAAACATCGATATTTTAAACAACTATATTTTTGCAAACCATATTAACAACTTCGATATTTCCAAAAACGATATTTCTTACCTGCAAGTCGATATTCTTGACCACGATATTCTTCCTGGCGATATTTCTGTATCACGATACTTAAAACTCGATATTTGTGTATGTCGACATTTTAAACTCGATATTCTGTCTGTGCACCCTTATGTTTTTTACAAATTAAGCAAGGCTCCTAATGACCTGTCACCCAACCCAACTATGGGGCCGATTCCGATTCGGGCCGGAAATCTCTCCGACCGAGCCGGATCCGGAGAGATTTCCGACCGAATCGGACCCGTGCAGCCCGACCGAATGAGTACGATGCGCACGTATGCCATCGGACTCGAGTCGGTCGGACTCCCATTGAAGTCAATGGGAGCCTGTCGTACAACGCGTACGCG
This sequence comes from Calotriton arnoldi, assembly GCA_963921515.1. Classification (NCBI taxonomy): domain Eukaryota; kingdom Metazoa; phylum Chordata; class Amphibia; order Caudata; family Salamandridae; genus Calotriton; species Calotriton arnoldi. Next base: position 22,164 of record CAWUFW010014507.1, on the reverse strand, counting down.
GGCTCCCATTGACTCAATGGGTGCGAGGCGGACAAGTGCGCCCCCTACAGCGTGTACGAGGCGAAGCGACTCGCGCCGTACACGCACAGGTAGGGGGGACCCATGGGTCCCCCCCTGTGTGCGACTCGCGCGGCTAGGCGTACAGGGGGGTCCGACACGGACCCCCAAAGTGCGGCTCCGACTGCTCTTTGGAGCCGGAGTGCGCGGCTCGGTCGGACTGCTCGCGGCGCGCATCGTACTTACCCGGCCAGGGATCGTCTCCATTGCGCGGTGCGAGTCGAGTCCGAGCGAGTCGGTCGGTGCGGTTAGACCCGGGAACGAGTCGGTCGGAGCGGTCGGGATGCCCGGACGAGTCGGTCGGCGATTTCGCATCGTACTCGCTCGCCCGGACGCGCGTACGAATCGGTCGGGAAATAGGGCTCCGAATCGGATCCGGTTAAGCTGAATCCAATTCGGAGCCCTACCGGCCGAGATCGGAATCGGCCCCTAAGTCTGCTTCCCTGTTCCCTGCACATAGGCGTGGTTGTAGCAGCTTTCCTCTGGATTTCCTGCCATGGGATATCTTGCACCAGCAAATTTGGTGCTCAGAAGTGAGGCAGCCTTTTCAATTCCAGAGTGATACCACGCATGATCTAGAAATTGTGCTGAAGTGCATTGATGATGCACAACTACACAGACATAAATAACAACTTCATCCATCCCAACCCAGAACATGTTTATTGAACTGTACATCATGGCGATAAGCCTCACATGATTAGAATAAAGACAATTATACAAAACAATGACAACCCTTATGTAGAAAACCAAGGAATTTAATACCATCAAAAACAATGCTTCACATCGAGCTGGATCGAAAAATGAGCTATTACATATAGTCCAATCCTTTATTGTTTCAGCTTTAAAAATGTAAGCCATACAATGAAAGATAAATAATACAACATTTACAATTACAGTCAAGAGTAGGCGTTTTTTCATATCAGATCACAATGCATGCTCAAGCAATCAGTAGCTTGAGTTGCTTCTATTAGGCCATGCTAAAGGTTTGCTTTAGTATTAAAGGCTGATGAAATCTAACCAAAGGCACTGCCCAAGATGTTATCGAACATTAAATATAATATAAAATTATTTTTTGTCAGCTAGACAAAATTGCTTACCAACATACAAAGCCAAAACACAATTAACATAAAAACATATTAAAATGTGGGCAAATTTCATCCCTATCTAGTGCAAATGAGCAATTTGAATCAACTGATCAAAGGCAATATTTAGAACATTGAGCCATCACACAACTATAAGAGACTAGTTTAAAAGAAGTCAAAACAAATGTCAGCAGCGCCACGTGCAAATAAGCAACTCGAGTGTCAACCACTGAGGGCAAGAGTTTAGAGTTATTTAATATTTCTCTTCATTTACAGTTGTACAACTAGACAGTATGCTAGCAAAATGTGCATGCAGTAAAGGGTTGCTGTGCAAATAAACTGATATAGTAGGCTTTGGTCGAGCATAGAAGGTGCATTATAGATGTTACCTTGGCATGGCAGAGTGCACTTTTGACAAAAACTGTAAATAACCTGTGAAGGCTACTAAGATGCTGAGTCTGAAATCTCATTTCTCATCCGCTATTGTCAGAAAAGAAAATGTACAAATGAACTAATATGGATGGTATTTGCTGTACACTAAAATATAGTAGATGTTGCCTCTCCTTAATTAAGTACAGTGAGATCTTGTTGCCAGATCAGCATGATCAGCACCCTCTCCTAGGCCTAGGAAGATTCCTAAAGAAGGGAACAATAGAGTACTTGCAACTCAACAAGGGCGCCTTGTTCGAGCTGTTATTCTTCAGGACCCTGAGCAAGGCTGTGAGGTATTATTCCGCTAGTTCTGGGTTTGTCCAAGCCGCTCCCTCCTTATTAACTTTCAGAAAACTGCTGAAAACCTGGATTTTTAACAACTAGTATCCTTCTTGCTCCGTGTTTGTTATGCTGAGTCAGTGCCAAGAAACCCCTGGGTATACGTGCGCTTTAAGAATGTATTAACATAACATTAACATATGTAGGAATCTATTTTCAACCTTCTCTAGTGCGGTCAACTTTTTAAAGCTCCAGGATTCAGCTCCATACAAGCTTGCCGCACAGCTTCTGATTGATAGACTTGCAGAGCAGGTGCGATTAATCTGCGGCTGCATTTGTTGGAAAAATATAGGGCAGCATTGGCATACTGACTCAAGGTGGTTTCACTCTTATTGGTTGCTTATCCCACAGCAGCTTCTCATCAAACCTGATCCCCAGGTAGTCATAATGGTCTATCCCGCATAAGGTCTTGCCAGAAATTTTGACTGTGCTTTTCAGGTTGCACCTTGGATTTAGAATCAGAGATTTGGTTTTTAGAGTATTAATTGTAAGGTTCTCTTGACACAGTAGTTTTCAAACCCTGTAAGCAGCTGGTACATTGAAACTTCGGTACAGGGCAGAAGAACAGTGTTGTTGGCAAATAGAAGAATACAAATTTGATCTCACCCTATGGATGGAAAGTCAGGTGGAGGGACAGAAGACTTATATCAACATCGTTAATGAGGAAATTAAATAAGAGTGGCGTCAAAGCCCAGAGCATATTCTTGTCTTACGCTGGCATTTATTTCGAAGTTGGGCATAAGTTCCCCTTTAAAAATAGTCAAAACTGGTATCAAGCCCAAGATAGAGAAGCTGCGTGCCTTGTGATCTAAAATTGCTCTGTACTCTGAGCTACAGTGCTATTGACGCCATCCAGAGAGCCTTCCCAGATATGCTTGAAATAGCACAACCATCCATCTGCAAGACAATCAGCAGGTCAAAGACACACTCAAACCCTTTGTGGAATATTTGCGGTACACCTTCGAACATACATTCTGCTACCTCTTTGAGCCCTTTAATGAGTCATGACATTATCCTGTCAAATTTGTGCTATGGTCATCTGTTCAGATATATGCCTCAAAATAGGTTACTTTGAGACTGTATTCTATTGGGTGAAGTAATAGAGAACACAGCCCCCCCACACACACATCTACACAACACTGTGCATTGTGTCACACAGGGACTAACATATTGCTCAAACGCGTACCCTCCAGGTGACAGTGAATATTCTCTGACTTTATGAGGGGTGGCACCCAACCACAACACCAGCAGCAGGGGCAGGAGACAAACAAGAGGGCACACATATGCATAAAGTGCTCAATTCAGTGGGCACTTGGTGTCTACAATCAGTGGAACAAAATCATTTGCTAAAAGAAGGTGACAGGGTGCAGCTATACTTTAAACTATACAACATGGCCATAGCACAACTGCTGATTCTAGGAAAATTATATGCATACATAACATCTGATTTAGTGGAACAAGCTACTGTTAGGCCATTGCCACAAAACACCTGCAATGAAAGTACCAGTGACCAGAGCAGGACATAGAAGCTTAGGTGATGGACCCTGACACACATATTCCATTCACCTAGCCACCTGCCTTCAAAATATGCATATGTATCTGCAACTAGTATGCAGAGTTTAGGGGAGGTACATTGGTCGCTTAATGACCTGTACCAAATGTGCTGTTAAATCCAAAACGGCATGGCAACCCCTCATTAGGCATAGGCTTAAAAACAGAATGGTGTTTGAGTTACTTTCAACTTGAATAGGATTGTAGTGGTGAAATGCTCATGTGTACTACAGCCATGTATGGTAATCGAAGTCAGAAGTGTTGCAGTAGGAGCTAATGTACTGGAGGCATGAATGGCTGTGTCAGAGGATGAACATTGGACATCTGTCCATACACAAATATCGATCACATTGTTAGTAGACAGAGGGGTCCGGAATGTGCTGATAGAATATGACTTTGGGGTAAAAGGCAGGCTCTGAATTTTTTGCCTCTGATGGTGTACTATGCCTGTAACTATTATATTATTATCATAGAGTTTTATAAGGCATGCAGCTACCCAGACAGGGTTTAACGGCGCTGTGGCATCAGAAAGGGGCTAGCAGCACAGATAGGATTAAAATAACCAGGTCTTCAAGATCCTTCGGAAGAGGGTCAAAGAGGAGCAGTTTCTCAGGTGCTCGGGTAAAGAGTTGCCAAGCTTGGGGCCCAGATATGAGATGGAACGGCCTCTCATAAGGGCCAGTTTGACTCTGGGAACTGTGCACAGGGACTGGTTACTCGAACGCAGGGAGTGAGTAGGCTGGTAAGGGACCAGTAATTCTTGAAGGTATTTCGGCCAGTGCCTGACCTAGCCTTGTGCATGTAGCATAATGTCTTGAACTGTATCCTTTTTCCAAAGTGAGCCAATGAAACTCCCAGAGGAGGCATGGCACAGAAGAAAGTCTTGGGAGTCAGTATAGTAGCCTGGCAGCAGAATTCTGTGCTACTTGTAGACGTCTGATGGAAGCCTTGTCTGCTCCTAGGTAGAGGAAATTCCCATAGTCTAATCTTAAAATGATCAGGGCTTGGTTGACTGTCCTTTGGGCTGAGAAAGAGAGCATCCAAAAAATCTTTTTGAGCCATTTCAGGACCGCAAAACAGGTGGAAACTACCTTGGCGTCCTGAGGTTTCATAGACAAATTCTTGTCCAGCAAAAAATCTTAAGTTCTTAACTTTGGGGGCCAGTTCGGGAGGAGGAGCACACAAGGTCTTAGGCCAGTGCTGTAGGCCCCAAAGTAGGAGGTTTTTACCTAGCAACATTACCTCAGTCTTCTCGCCATTAAGCTTTAACGAGCTGAAATTCATCCAGTTGGAGACCCGACCCAGGCAGGAATTCAAGGCCTCTGAGTTGTGTCCATGAGCAGATGATAAAAAAAAGATAATTTGGGTGTCATCTGCATAGGAGAGCAGAGTAAGGCCAAAACTCTCCACCAAGTCCACAAGATGGCGGACATAGATATTAAAGAGCATCAGGTTCAATGCTGATTCCTAAGGGACACCTGAAGTAAGGCCTATAATTTTGAAATGGAGAAGGCAGAAAAGACTTGGAAAGTTGGACCTTTCAGAAAAGAGCACATTCAGTATAAGGCTGTCCCATGGACACTTGGGTTCGTCAATCTTTCCAGAACAGTGGTATGCAACACCGTATCAAAAGCTATGCTGGGATCAAGTAATATCAGTGCGGCTGTTCCGTTCTCATCCAGGAGCCGTCTCAGATGTTCCGTGACTCCCACAAAGGTGGGCGGATTTGGTACTATGTCCTGCTCTGAAGTGGGTGCAAAAAATTCAGGGAGTCCACAAAGGTGGTCAATTGTGTACTCACAAGTTTCTCCAGAAATTTGGAAAGAATGGGGAGCATTGAAATCGGTCTAAAGTTGGACCAGCTGGAGGGGTCCAGACTAGGCTCTAGGCTTCTTTAGGAGGGAGAGAACCATGGTGTGCTTCCAAGCTTGAGGAATGTGTACCTCTTGTAACGAAGAATTATGTAGTCCCACCAGTAGTGGTATGAGGTCAGGGCAGAGTGTGCACAGCTTGGCTAGCGGGAGAGAATCCCGCGGGGAGACAGATTTTATAGACTGCAGCACAGCCACAAAGAGGGGAGTGTTCGAAGGGGACAGTGACTTCAATTTATGTATAGTTTGTGAAGTGTTTTCCTCTGTAGTGGGAGGAAGCTCCTGTAGCCAGGTTTTGGGGGTGCTTTCATCCAACTAGTTGCCCATCTGAGTCATCAAAAGGGAGTGTTGGATGCCTGTCACCTTCCTAATGAAGAAGAGGGCCAGCTGCTCGCATTGTGTTGGAGAGATTTTGCTAGGGTCAGAGAGTTCTCTAACTACTTTAAAGAGTGTTTTAGAGCAGTTGTGGGCTTTAAAAATATCTGAGTAGAATGCTGCCTAGGTAGTTCTGCCAAGCACATGATCATTTTGTATTGCCAAATTATACTCAAGTTTCCTACCCCAATCATAGGATATCTTCCATAACCTTTCTAGGCCCTTACACATCATTTTCTCTGCACGTAAGGCCTTGTTGGGTCACAGAGCTGGTGGGTAAGATCTGGTTGAGGAGTTGGCTTTGGCCAGCAAGATTACATCCAGAGACTCCAAACAGGTTGGGTATCATATTATGAAGGCGTGCATTGAGGGAGGAAACATCTAGTTTGGACCAGTTTCTAGACATGGCTTGCGGCCCGGCTGCCACTGTGTGGGGAGTGGAGTGAATTAAAATAGAGAAAGGTACTGCGAAGTGGACAGACCAAAGTAGCGGCAAAGGAGGATCTGTAGTAAGGCCCTTGATGTTCAAAAAGATGGGGTCTAGAAGATGCCCTGCCTTATGTGTAGGTGTTGAGTTGGCTAAATCAAGGTTCAAGGCACTGAGTTCTTCTATGATGACCCGGCCACAGCTACACATGGGGTGCTCCAAATTAATTTGTGAGTCCCAGAGCAAGGTGAAGTTAGCCTGCTTAAGAATGTAAGGGGAGATCAAATCAAGGACCAGCGAGCACCAGTTCCCAGCATGCCCAGGAGGGGGTGATAGATCAAGGCACCAGATACAGTGAAATTGTGGGTGAGGCAACCGAAAAAAATAGAGCCTTGCAGGCCGTGATGGATAACACCTGCTCTTTGCATTGGATATCATCCTTAAAGACTAACTGCTCAGAATAACTTTCTGTGTCATCTTCTGTCTCCTGATCCTTAGGATTATGTTCTGATCTCAATAGCGCCCAGGAGCAGTCATCCCAGGAGCTGTCTAATTGTGTGGTGCAAGCTCATCTACTCTGTGTATTCACTGGTCCATGTGTTTGCACCAAACTTCCACTCCTCATTACCGGATGCATACCAACAATCAGATAACTATCTTTGCACACACTTTCAATAGTCCTCTTCGTTAAACTATTGAACATGAAAACAAAGTTGCCAATGTGACAACTAATTCCATTATAGGCAAATGTGGTCGCATGTGATGTTGCAGCAGCTTCCTGTTCCATCCATGTTAATGAAGTCATGGTGAGAACGCTGGGCCATTTCTGATTGTGTTTTTGTCTAGAAACATACATTTTAGGGGTCACTGTATAGGTAGCCATTGAAATCATTGCATGGGCATGATATATCACAGTACCCAGATCCATTGGCCTGAAGCCTTCTGAGTGTATGCACCATGGTGTGAAAAGTGATTCTGAGACACACACAGGGGAAAAGAAGCCCTGCGGTAAGGGGTTCTCTGGCTGCCATCAGTGAGTGGCCTTATAATACTTTTAATGTAGGGCTCAATCATTATATACTCTCGGTTATTGTGCCATGGATAAAATAGGCGATCCCCATGATAGATATAGTTTCACATCCTGGACTTTATGTCTACCCACATGTCACTGATGCCCAAACCTAACAGTTGTGAGCTCCATGGAAGAGACGCGGGGGTTGTGGTGGTAAAGAAAGCAATATCACTAGGCAGGCGGGACAGGATATATTGTACATTCACTTTTTCCACAGTAACAAGCACCTAACCCTGCTTGTCTGGAGTGTTCAGTTTCAAAGCATATCATAGTTGCACATGAGCATTGCTTTGTTATCTTAAGACGTTCTGACACTTTGGACATGCAAATCTGCATGTGGTGAAGTACTCAGGTTTCAAAATGCACTGTAGTTACACATAAGGACCAAATGGCGTTTCCAGAGTATTGTTGTGTTGGAGGGAAAATCTATTGAACAAACACCAAGAAAAGCAAGTTGACAATATAATATGGGTTTATTACAATACTTCAGTGAGGATCAGTCACTACAGGAGAGATCAGTTCACCTCAGAGGACATGCAACTTGATGTCTGGAGTTTTAGTTCAGAAGCAGCTCTATTTATTCTTCCTAACCACAAAGAAAAAGGTTACAAGTTGACCATTGACGTAAGCAATATTCACACAGGACATACAAGATAGCATCAGTAGTTGTAGCAATTTCTTGGAAACAGAAGCGCACGTAGGTGGGCCTAGCCTCAAATGATGAGCGTGGAAACCCCCTTGTGGGTTTTGGTTTTCGGAATCTAAGCGGAGCAAAGATATATTTATCTAACTGCGCAGCGCGTGGTTATGTCCTGCTCAACACTAATTGGCCAATCTTATCTGACCTTTTGCATGTGGTTTCATCCATCATGCCTAAACATCATGAAAGTGTGACATGTGGTTTTCAACAGAAGCGGACATTCATATCATTATGAACAGTAGCAAAGCTTGCACCTGGACCAGTCCATCCTGTGTACGTACTTAATCTATCTGTGCATGCATCAGCAACACAATTGCAAAGGAAATAGACTTTAACATGATTGGCGCATTTCGCCCCATCTATTTAGCTGATGGAAAGTGTGGTAACCTAATTTTGTAGCTTCTATGATTAAGCACTACTGGTTTCCTGAGTCTGGAGAAAGATATGGTCTATGCTTCAAGCAGTAGCTCAACTTGGTAACAGCAGGCTGATTCCTGAGCTTGCAGGCTACTTCCTGACCTGTCAACGAACTATGTGACCTGATTAGTTCAGCTAAATGCATTGTCCTTTGTAAAGTGCTATTTCTGAACTATTTCTCATGCAGAGGCCTGTATTCCTACTGGGGCCTAAAACAGCTTCTAATTTGAAACCTTTACATGGAAGTTGCAGACCTCAGCTCTATGTGTGTTTGTAAATAATAAATTCTATTTTTCCATATATCATTTTCTCAGCACCTTATATAGTTGCACATACACATGAACATTTGCACACAATTCACTGCACAATATGGCTACTTCTCAACATGAACATCGCACACAGCAAATGATTATAGCAATGCCTCCTCAAGATAAGGTTTGCCACAGAGAAGGCCAAGATTGAGTTCTGTCACCAATTTTTCTATACTCAATGGCGAGTGCCAGCAAAAATTCTCAAGGCCACCTTTAACAAAAAGCGATCCCCAATGAAAGGTATGATGAGTTTCTTGGGTGGTAGCAGAATATAAGGAACAGCAGTTCTCAGATCACAAGATTTCTGAATACTGCATAAATGCTTAGGAACTCTTTAGACTCGAGCTGGGTCTGAAGCCCTCTGTGATGGGCAGTAATACGGCACAGCTTTTCCAGCCTCTTGTGTTGATGGTATGATCTGATGACAGATGTGGATGGAACCGGTGCCTTATAGAATGTGATTTTTAAGATGGCTACTTTAAAGTGGCAATCTCATTTCAATTAAGTGGTTAATGGAAATCAGCCTCAAAAGCAACACAATTGATGTACAGAAAATAAAGGACCTAGGTAAAGAATGCATAATACTGTTAATCAGAGTGTTTAAAAAACAATAAACCCAACCATCGATTTCCACCACTTAATATCCACCCACAAGCCCGATGGAGACATGGCTACTTCCAGTTGAGGTGCCCACAACATCCTCTATCTGGATACAATAAAAGAAATTGTTAATGAGAACCTCCACGCCCATTTCACCAAATTGCTTTTACATTTGTACTTAAACCCCAGAAATGTGTATTTGTAATACTTAGGATGCACATTGTCCCTTGAAGTTCTTGTTGAACAGCACAATATTTGCAACATATAATGAAAGAACCAAAGGATACTTTTTTATCCAAAAATACAAAACTTGATTTTATGAATACTCAGCAATATATATTACACTGAAAGACTCACTCAAACAAACTCACTCATGTCCACATGCATACCTCACATCAAGACATTCTTTTAAAAGCACAATATACAGGAGCAATCACAGGATGGTTGATATATTTTTTAACAGGAGCTAATCTATTTTGCTCCAGCAATAATTAAATATTTTGTTACAGATTTACATAGGAGTTAAACATTCTCAAAAAAGTTTTTGCATAAGGACAGACAGTGTGGCACAAACTCTGTTGACTTCCGATGATTTCTACGCGCGTTTCGGCGCAAAGCGTGCCTTCGTCAGGAACGGCCACTACTTTGACAACTTGATATCTGTAGATGCAAAAGCCAATATATATGGTTCTTTCAAACAAAATATTTGTTCATATTTAAATTAATGATATAAGGTGTCGATGAACTTGCTTACATTTGTTCGCAGTGAAGAATAGAAATAGATCCACCTTTCCAGTACGAAAAAGTATAAGATAGGGCAAGGATGCCCAGAGTCACATGCTGTCACTGTGCCAATTAAAAACAGAGAAACAAGAACAGGGTGCTCAAATAGACATGCTTGTGAAAAAGAAGAGTCAGACAACCCCATTGTTACCTTATCACTAATATTTGTTGTTTAGTGATACTAATTCAAAGATGGATGACATGCTAATGAGCCAGAAAATGACCAGGAACCTAATTCAATATTACCAAGTTGTTTGTGGTTCCATGCTAATGTTCAATGAGATGGTTGAGAAATTACCCTCTATTCTGCAACAATGTGAACGATGCTTGCTATCGATCTTTTATTAATGAGAATAATACGTACAGCGTCTGTACTCTGGGAGAAATAACAACTGTTAGTTATAATGTCCCACTGATGATGTTAGAGCTTATTAACGTCCAACGAATTGTAGGGCAAGATGATCTATGTACCTTAACTCGTAACCATCTTGTGCTTTTAAAAGAATGTCTTGATGTGAGGTATGCATGTGGACATGAGTGATTTTGTATGAGTGAGTCTTTCAGTGTAATATATATTGATGAGTATTAATAAAATCAAGTTTTGTATTTTTGGATAAAAAAGTATCCTTTCGTTCTTTCATTATATGTTGCAAATATTGTCCTGTTCCACAAGAAGTTAGTTGCCTTAAGTCCTTTGCACTGATTTATTGATCCCTGCCTTAAGGAACGTTCAATCCAGTAGCAGGGGGCCTCTTGCTCTTTACACTACATTGTCCCTTGAAGGTCAGTCAACAGAGATTGGCAAGGTCTTGATCTCAGTGTTGCAAGCCAGCCAGTCCCTTTCAAGATTAAGAAAATTCAAACTTCCCTTGGCTTCATCAATTTTTATAGACAATATGCTGGGAAGTTAGCTCAATATTCAGGGTGAGATGACCATCACTGTGACATAGGGTTCTTGTTGCAGACAGTCTTATGTGCTAACAGTTACCTCAGGTGAGGCCAGCAAAGGCTCCATCAGTAGGAGCCCTGCAATTTACCCAAATCCAAATAGAAATTACTGGCTTTCAAGATGAGATGACCCCCGATTTACAGCGTTCCTCCCGCTCCAACAAACACTAAATAAGGCCCAGTTTTCATCTATATGGTTCTTGAAATTATTTGTATTGCTGCCTAATACTATTCAGGATACTTGAAGGACACTGCTACCATCTGTTGAGCTTAGCAACAACATATTGATTTGCAGGTTTTACCTACACAACTATTTGATAAACAGTTGGAATCAGTCACTATGGTTCATTTCTGCGTTTTGTAACACATTAGTTGTGGTCTGCTTGAGAATTCTCTTCTACCACAGGCCTACATTGGAAGGTCTGATAAAAATTGTGAGATGCACCTGTCTACCACATTGTTGAATGGCTATACCAATCTTTTTGTTATTTCTTGTTTATTGCTTCCAAAAAACAGTCTTTGTGCTTTTTGGCTCATTTTTGTTTGTAGAAAGTAATTTTTTCTAGTGCAGACCAGTCCTGGGTTTCATGTTTTTTCAATCAAATCTAAAATAGTGAGTTATTTTCCTGGCTCCCTCTCTGAACGTGGTTTTATCTACTGTTTGATTCACCATGTAATATCTTGAAAGCAAATATCTCCTGGACTCTGAACAACTTCCTGTCATAGAGGAAAGCAAAGAGAGAGGGGGTAGAACTTGGGAAGCCCTCAGTGCGAGGGCATTCTCAGATTCTAACAGGGGCCTGCTGTTGAACCCTATCTGCTCTATGTGTCCAATTGTCATCATCGGTTTCTCCTCACCAGATTCCGGTTTAACCAATTTCATTTATTGCTTGCTTGGCCCAAGCCCAGCACCTGGCATGTGAAGCTGAGGCCCTGCACATGTGAAAATTGTTCTGCCCAGGATTTTATGAACTTTGTATTTTGTTGTGGTGTTTATGATGCCCCTCGCAGGACAATTTTATTACCACTGTTGAAATCTCTGAATTTTGTCCAGGTTAAGCCCGCTCCTATGTATCTTCAGTTACTTCCGGATGTTTATACAACTCATGCTGCTGCTTGCTTCCTGGCCTCTTCCCTGAGGCTGCAGAAGACGTTTGACACATGATTAGGACCAGCTTCATCTGTTATATATTGTGCAGTTACCTTTAGTATGAGACTCTTGATGAGTGTTTGGTGTTCTGTTGGGCCAGCAGGTCCTGAATGCATTCTACTTTATTGTGATCCGCTGCTTTTTCATATTATTTTATATGGTTCTAATATGTATATACTGCTCGGAACAGTTTTGATGGTTTACTTATTTGCCTTTTTTGCACAATATGTTTATTCTGTTTTCAAATATGCATAGCCTAGGAATTATATGTCAGCTGGATCTTAATATAATGTACTTGTTAGACTTGGCATCTTTTGGCGTGTTTCCCCTGACTTTTTGCTTTCTGACCTCCCGGTTTTGACTCTGTTTTTGCTGGTGTAATGATTCTGCGCACTTTCCTCACTGCGGTCCAGTGGGAAAGTGCAAGTGCTCCTGTATAAAATGTGTTATGGATTGGTGTTTCCATGATTGGCCTATTTGGTTTATCTGTCAGTCCCTTGTAAAGTGCACTGCGAGTGCCAGGGCCTATAGACCAAATGCTGTTGGTGGGCTGCAGCACTGGATTGTGCCACCCACGCAAACAGCCCGTAAAGTGTAACTCGGGCCTGCCATCGCAGAGCCTGTGCGCAGCCTGGGGCTGCCATGTCGACTTGGCAAGTGCACACACGTGCAAGTCCCTAAACCTTCCCTTTGCTACATGTTAGTCACCCTAAGGTAGGCCCAAGGTACCCCTGTGGGCAGGGTGCGTTGTATGCGAAAGGTAGGACATGCCCTGGTGTGTGCGGCATGTCCTGATAGTGAAGTACAGCCTAGTTCGTTTTTCACTATTGCAAGGCTACCTGTTCCCCTAGGCCAGAACGGGCAGTTTTGATTATTACAGCTTATAATCCTAACTGACCCCGGGAACATGGTAGAAATTCGAGTTTAGTATGCCTGGACTCAGAATGATAAAATGCATCTTTTAGTGAAGTTGGTTTTAACATTCTGGGTTTGAAAATACCACTTTTAGAAAGTGGGTATTTTCTTGTCTAACCATCCAAGCCTGCCTCTGCGAGGTTGTGTATTCCTTGTCTGGAGTGTGAGTGACAGGGGCTGGGGGATGCCAGGAGACAGGGTGAGTCAGCACAGGGCTGAATAGCAAGATCTACATGTAGATGGGTGGGAGGGGTCGCACCTGGGCCCTGAATAGGACAGTGCCTTCCCTCCACAATGCTGGCTCCACCTCCTGTGGTGCGTCTGATGTCCCTGGCCTACTCACTGAAAGAAGGGACGGAGACTTGTCAACAAAGTGCTCCAGAACTGGTTTGGACTAGGCAAAGGCCTCTCTGCCTTCAGAGAACAAAGGAATTTGGGATATAAATATTGGGGCCCTGACCCCATGAATTTAGATCTCGCTGGAATCAAGGAACCTGCCAAGACGAAGAGCTGGAAGAGCTGCCAGGAGGAGTACTGTCCCTTTGCTGTGTTGTTGCTTTGTTGGGTTGGCCTGCAGCTGCTGCTTCTGCCTTGGGCAGTGAAAGGACTGGACTGAACTTTCTACAAACTTGTGCTGAGTATCTCCAAGGGCCTGGAACCGAGCTGGCCTCCTGTTAAGAAGTCTCAGGGACTGCAAAGACTTCACAAGCCTCTGGGTACCGCTTCTGGAACGCTGTTTCAGTTGCCACAGAGGAAGGGAACCGCAACCGACTCCGTCAACCGAATCCATCCCTGGCCAGTGACCTGTTTGCACCGCAGACCGCATCGCCCCGCTTCGCATCGCAACCCTGGTCTCACCGTGGGCGACGTCCGACGCCGCCAACATCGAGCCGCTGCTTGCACCGTGACCTGTGGGCACCGCAGTTCGCATCGCATCGCTTCACTGAACCAACCGGACCTGACCGACGCTGTCGCTGCAACTGGCTCAAGAGTCGTGACCGCACCGCATTTGGGGCACCGTTCGCACGTCTGCGACGCACCGCTCCGACTCGCACCGCTGTCCGACGCCAGCTCCCGCACTCCGGCTTGGTCGCCTGCATCGCAACCTGTCAGCACCGCATCGAGCATCGTCTCACCCTGCATCGCACGCCTTGGACTCACCGACTCCGTCTGCACGACGCTCATCGAGCCGCTGCCTGCACCGCATCGAGGGACACCGCACCTTGCATCGCTCCGTCTTGCACCGCAACCGCGACGAACGCCGACCGGCTCGTACACTCCGTACCAGCCACAACGAGAAAGGTACTGTAACCGAGTCTGTTCATGACTCTGCTGGCCCGTATCGACGCGGTCGGCTGGAACTGTTAGACTCTGTGGTTCTCAGCATCACAGTAGGCTCGGACGGAGCTACCGACTCGTACGAACTTTGCTTTTGTGCTATTCCTGCAAAGAAGAAGTTACCGTATCAAGCATTCGTCTTTAAAGTATAGTATTGTGGATTTTTGTCGTAATTGGTCTTGTCTTAAGTATATAAAAATTGGTTATTTTTCTAAACTGGTGTGGTGTCCGTTTGTAGTGCTTACACTGTATTACTGTTGGTTATGTGCAAATGCTTTACACACTGCCTCTGAATTAAGCCTGACTGCTCGTGCCAAGCTACCACGAGGGTGAGCAGGGGTTACTTCACGAGTGTAACACCCTTACCCTGACTAGGAAGAAGGGTCCCTACTTGGACAAAGGTGCAATCCCTTGCCAACTAGAGATCCCATTTCTAACATTGGTGGCAGCGGTGGGATAGGACTTGTGTTTGCACTTGACTTACAGTGATTGGTGTGCACTACTACCATATCGCAGACCATTACGTACCACATACTGGTTCTTTTTCTTCTGGCCTATTTTTGATCTCGCCAGTTTCAACTCACTACTTTTGTCATGCCTGAATCAATTGCATCATCCGTTGCATCTCTGGAAGTTATCTTTGAGGAGGACAGGTTGGAATCCTACGCCGTAAAGGAGCTACGAGCGATTTGTAAAAACCTGAAGTCCAAATTAAAGGCCTCACAAGGAAGGAGGAGCTACAGAAGGCGCTGAGGGCCTGGGTAGCAGCCAGACATGCCAATGGGCAGCCTGGTAATCTCAGTGAGGAGGTGGAGGAGCCTATTTCCAAGGTGGATGTGCTTTTGGGTAGGGGGGAACCCGCCAGGTCAGGCAGCAGCAGTCTGTCCCCAGAGGAGCTGGAGGACAGGCAGGAGGCAAGGCAGTTTGAGCTGCAGAAGCTCAGGCTGGAGAGTGAGTGGGAGGAGAAGAGATTGGCCATAGAGGAGAGGAAGATGCTCTTAGAGCATGAGAGAGAACTGAAGGAGCTAGAACTTAGGAGTAAGTCAGGCTCAGATGGTGGCAGCAATTCGTCCAGAAAGGCAGACAGGATTGTGCACATTCCCAAGAACGTAGGCAAGGAGTTCAAGAAGGGGGATGACATACAAAGGTGGTTTCAGGGTTATGAGGCAGCCATACACATGAATGGGGTCCCTGAGGAGAATTGGGGAGCAGGATTATGGCCACTTTTCCCCAAAGAAGCAAGGGATGCTCTGATAGCTTTGGGTAAGGGGTATCACCTCACCTATGCTGACATGAAGGATGCCCTTCTCACGAAGTATGGTCTTACTCCTGAAAAGTACAGGGATCAGTTCAGGTCCAGTAAGAAGTCTGATGCCAACACTTGGTTGGAATGTGTGGATGTGTTCTGCAGGTCTCTGGATGGTTGGGTGAAGGGCAGTAGTGTAACAGATTTTCAGGGGCTCTACAACTTGATTGCATGGGAGCACTTGTCTAGTCTATGTTTTGCAGATCTGCGCCAGCACCTAGTGGATAGTAAGCTAACTGACCCCAGGAAGCTTGCTATGGAAGCGGACCGCTGGGTGAGTACCAGGGTCCACAAGAAAGCGTTTGGGGGAGACTCAGCCAAAGGTGGGCAGGGTCCCCAGCAGAAAGGTGGGGGGGACAAGGGTAAAGCACAGGAGTTCTCTAAAGGGCCCCAAACTAGTACCCAGGGTAAAGGTTCCCAGCCCCCCGGTGATAAGAAGAAAGGGGTCTCTACAGGGAAGCCTGTTGAGACCGGCCCCCGCAAGTGTTATGCATGTGACCAGGTAGGTCACTTTAAGGGGGACCCCAAGTGCCCGAAGGGGACACAGCCACCCACCGGTGGACAATCCAAAGTGTTGGCTAGTGTAGCGCTTGGGGAGGAGGGGTGCCCACAGGAGGGTGGGGATCCCGCAGAAATGACCCTTGTCTCACTAGGGGACAGTGAGATGGTCCCAGGAAACCAGGTGCCCCCTAACACAAAGAAATATAGCACCTGGGTGACCATTAATGGGAACAGGGTAGAGGCTCTCAGAGATACTGGAGCCAGTGTGACCTCAGTCCGGTGTCACCTGGTATCTGAGAAGCAAGTAGTCCCAGGAGCATTCCACCAAGTAGTTGCTGTCGACAACTCAGAGTGCCAATGTATGGTGGCGCAGGTTCCCTTTGAATGGGGGGGGGGGTCTCAGGTCCCTTGAGGGTGGTTGTGAGCCCTACCATGCCTGTAGATTGTCTGCTAGGAAACGACCTGGAGCAGTCCTCATGGAAGGAGGTTGAGCTCAGGTCTCACTTGGAGATGCTTGGGTTGCCAGAGTGGGCATGCGTGTCTACTCGGTCAATGGCAGCCAGAAAGGGTGATCAAGAGGACTTGGAGCCTGAAACAGTGGCCCAAGTCCCTGCCAAGAGAAAGGGCAGGGGCGCGGGAAACCGGCCCCCGAAGTTCCCACGGACCGGGAGGAGGCGGACCTCGAGGGGACGCCCCGGTGCCTACAGGGGAGCAGGTAGCCAAACTGGGAGACATCTCTGAGCTGACCCATTGGCAGCAAGAAGGGGGTCCCACCAGGGAGGAGTTCTGCAGGGAGCAGAACGAGTGCCCTACTCTGGAGGGTCTGCGGCGGCAGGCTGCAGACCAGGCAGCTGGTAATCAGTCCGGGTCACATCTGATCTACTGGGAGAGTGGTCTCCTATACAGTGAGCCTAAGGTTGCTGAGCCTGGGTCAGCCCGTGTGCTGGTGGTACCCCAGCGCTTCAGGACCTTCCTACTGGGTCTGGCTCATGACGTGCCTTTGGCAGGACATTTGCGGCAGGACAAGACCTTTGACAGGCTTGTCACCCACTTCTTTTGGCCCCAAATGCGAAGGCAGTCAGATGCACACTGCAGGTCTTGCCAAACTTGCCAGGCAAGTGGTAAGAGTGGGAGGAAGGTCAAAGCTCCTCTCCAACCTTTTCCTGTTGTTGGAACACCCTTTGAAAGGGTAGGGATGGATATTGTGGGGCCACTGGATCCCAAGACAGCCATGGGCAACAGGTACATCCTGGTCTTGGTGGACCATGCCACCTGGTACCCGGAGGCAATCCCTCTCAGGACAACGACGGCGCCAGTGGTGGGCCGGGCGTTAATGGGGATCTTTTCCCGTGTGGGATTCCCCAGAGAGGTGGTTTCTGATAGGGGGACCAATTTCATATCGAAGTATATGACATCCCTGTGGAAGGAGTGTGGTGTAACCTACAAGTTCACCACTCCTTACCACCCACAAGGAAACGGTCTGGTGGAGAGATTCAACCAGACCTTGAAAGGCATGATCAAGGGTCTAACAGAACCCATGAGGCGTAAGTGGGACGTCCTCTTGCCATGCCTACTCTTTGCGTACAGGGAGGTGCCTCAGAAGTCTCTTGGGTACAGCCCCTTTGAGCTCCTGTATGGCCACCCTGTCAGAGGACCTCTGAGTTTGGTAAAGGAAGGCTGGGAGGCAGCTCCCAGGAAAACTCCCCAGGATGTATTTAGCTACATGCTGGCCTTTAGAAACCAAACTGCCCGCTTCAAGAAACTCGCTCAGGCGAACCTAGAAGCAAGCCAGGAAGAAATGAAGAGATGGTATGACCAGAATGCCACTCTGGTCGAATTTCAACCTGGGCAAAAAGTGTGTGTCATGGCCCCAGTGGCACCTTGTGCCTTGCAGGACAAGTGGACTGGGCCATATGAGGTAAAGGAGCGCAAAAGTGACGTCACCTACCTGGTGGATTTGCAGGCTCCAAGGAACCCTTTGAGGGTCCTTCACGTGAACCGCCTCAAGCCCCACTTCGAGAGGTCCGAAGTGAGTATGCTCTTGGCGACAGATGATGGGGTGGAAGAGGAGAGTGAGCCTCTCCCTGACCTCCTGTCTACCAAGGAGCATGATGGGTCAGTAGAAGGTGTGATCCTCTCCCCTACTCTGACTCAGGAGCAGCAGGGGGACTGTCGCCAGTTGTTGGGACAGTTTGCCCCACTGTTCTCTCTGACCCCCGGTGTTACTCACTGGTGTACCCATGACGTGGACACTGGTGACAGCCCTCCTGTGAAGCACAAGATTTACAGGTTGACTGACCGGGTCAGAGCCAGCATCAAGGAGGAGGTCTCTAAGATGTTGGCGTTAGGGGTGATTGAGCCCTCCCACAGCCCTTGGGCCAGCCCAGTGGTCTTGGTCCCAAAGGCTGCGGCGCCCGGTGCCACTCCAGAACTCCGGTTTTGTGTGGACTACCGTGGGCTCAATGCCATCACCAGGACTGACGCGCACCCCATCCCCAGAGCTGATGAGCTCATTGATCGGTTGGGAGCTGCCCGGTTCCTCAGCACGTTTGATTTGACGTCTGGGTACTGGCAGATTGCCTTAACCGATGGGGCCAAGGAGAGATCAGCATTCTCAACCCCAGAAGGTCATTACCAATTCCGGGTGATGCCCTTTGGGTTGAAGAATGCCCCTGCCACCTTTCAGAGGTTGGTCAATCAGGTGTTGGCTGGACTGGAGGATTTCAGTGCCGCCTACCTGGATGACATTGCTGTGTTCAGTTCTAGCTGGGAAGAACATGTACAGCACCTTGAGAAAGTGTTGAGGGCTCTGCAAGGTGCAGGCCTCACGATCAAGGCCAGTAAGTGCCAGATCGGGCAGGGTTCGGTGGTGTACTTGGGACACCAGGTAGGAAGCGGCCAGGTGGCGCCCCTACAACCCAAGATTGACACCATTCTGGCTTGGGAGCCCCCCAAGACCCAGACAGAGGTGAGAGCCTTCTTAGGTCTCACCGGCTATTATAGGAGATTTGTTAAGGGCTATGGCACCATCGTTGCCCCCTTAACAGAGCTGACCTCTAAGAGGCAGCCCAGGAAAGTGATCTGGACTGAGTCCTGCCAGAAAGCTTTTGATGCCCTGAAGGCAGCCATGTGCACAGCGCCCGTGCTCAAGGCACCTGACTTCTCCAAAGAATTTGTCGTGCAGACTGACGCTTCAGAGCATGGTGTGGGAGCGGTGCTCTCACAACTGAACGAAGAGGGCCTGGATCAGCCTGTAGTCTTCCTTAGCAGGAGACTACTTCCCAGGGAACAGAGGTGGAGTGCCATAGAAAGGGAAGCTTTTGCTGTGGTCTGGGCACTGAAGAAGTTGAGACCATACCTGTTTGGGACTCACTTCCGGGTTCAGACAGACCACAGGCCCCTCAGATGGTTGATGCAAATGAGGGGTGAGAATCCAAAACTGCTGAGGTGGTCCATCTCCCTACAGGGAATGGACTTTACGGTGGAGCACCGTCCTGGTACAGAACACGCCAACGCAGATGGTCTGTCCAGGTTCTTCCGCCTTAGTGAAGAGAACTCCAATGGGGTTGGGTAGTTCTCCCTACTTTCAGCTGGAGGGGACATGTGTTAGACTTGGCATCTTTTGGCGTGTTTCCCCTGACTTTTTGCTTTCTGACCTCCCGGTTTTGACTCTGTTTTTGCTGGTGTAATGATTCTGCGCACTTTCCTCACTGCAGTCCAGTGGGAAAGTGCAAGTGCTCCTGTATAAAATGTGTTATGGATTGGTGTTTCCATGATTGGCCTATTTGGTTTATCTGTCAGTCCCTTGTAAAGTGCACTGCGAGTGCCAGGGCCTATAGACCAAATGCTGTTGGTGGGCTGCAGCACTGGATTGTGCCACCCACGCAAACAGCCCGTAAAGTGTAACTCGGGCCTGCCATCGCAGAGCCTGTGCGCAGCCTGGGGCTGCCATGTCGACTTGGCAAGTGCACACACGTGCAAGTCCCTAAACCTTCCCTTTGCTACATGTTAGTCACCCCTAAGGTAGGCCCAAGGTACCCCTGTGGGCAGGGTGCGTTGTATGCGAAAGGTAGGACATGCCCTGGTGTGTGCGGCATGTCCTGATAGTGAAGTACAGCCTAGTTCGTTTTTCACTATTGCAAGGCTACCTGTTCCCCCTAGGCCAGAACGGGCAGTTTTGATTATTACAGCTTATAATCCTAACTGACCCCGGGAACATGGTAGAAATTCGAGTTTAGTATGCCTGGACTCAGAATGATAAAATGCATCTTTTAGTGAAGTTGGTTTTAACATTCTGGGTTTGGAAATACCACTTTTAGAAAGTGGGTATTTTCTTGTCTAACCATCCAAGCCTGCCTCTGCGAGGTTGTGTATTCCTTGTCTGGAGTGTGAGTGACAGGGGCTGGGGGATGCCAGGAGACAGGGTGAGTCAGCACAGGGCTGAATAGCAAGATCTACATGTAGATGGGTGGGAGGGGTCGCACCTGGGCCCTGAATAGGACAGTGCCTTCCCTCCACAATGCTGGCTCCACCTCCTGTGGTGCGTCTGATGTCCCTGGCCTACTCACTGAAAGAAGGGACGGAGACTTGTCAACAAAGTGCTCCAGAACTGGTTTGGACTAGGCAAAGGCCTCTCTGCCTTCAGAGAACAAAGGAATTTGGGATATAAATATTGGGGCCCTGACCCCATGAATTTAGATCTCGCTGGAATCAAGGAACCTGCCAAGACGAAGAGCTGGAAGAGCTGCCAGGAGGAGTACTGCCCCTTTGCTGTGTTGTTGCTTTGTTGGGTTGGCCTGCAGCTGCTGCTTCTGCCTTGGGCAGTGAAAGGACTGGACTGAACTTTCTACAAACTTGTGCTGAGTATCTCCAAGGGCCTGGAACCGAGCTGGCCTCCTGTTAAGAAGTCTCAGGGACTGCAAAGACTTCACAAGCCTCTGGGTACCGCTTCTGGAACGCTGTTTCAGTTGCCACAGAGGAAGGGAACCGCAACCGACTCCTCAACCGAATCCATCCCTGGCCGGTGACCTGTTTGCACCGCAGACCGCATCGCCCGCTTCGCATCGCAACCCTGGTCTCACCGTGGGCGACGTCCGACGCCGCCAACATCGAGCCGCTGCTTGCACCGTGACCTGTGGGCACCGCAGTTCGCATCGCATCGCTTCACTGAACCAACCGGACCCGACCGACGCTGTCGCTGCAACTGGCTCAAGAGTCGTGACCGCACCGCATTTGGGGCACCGTTCGCACGTCTGCGACGCACCGCTCCGACTCGCACCGCTGTCCGACGCCAGCTCCCGCACTCCGGCTTGGTCGCCTGCATCGCAACCTGTCAGCACCGCATCGAGCATCGTCTCACCCTGCATCGCACGCCTTGGACTCACCGACTCCGTCTGCACGACGCTCATCGAGCCGCTGCCTGCACCGCATCGAGGGACACCGCACCTTGCATCGCTCCGTCTTGCACCGCAACCGCGACGAACGCCGACCGGCTCGTACACTCCGTACCAGCCACAACGAGAAAGGTACTGTAACCGAGTCTGTTCATGACTCTGCTGGCCCGTATCGACGCGGTCGGCTGGAACTGTTAGACTCTGTGGTTCTCAGCATCACGGTAGGCTCGGACGGAGCTACCGACTCGTACAAACTTTGCTTTTGTGCTATTCCTGCAAAGAAGAAGTTACCGTATCAAGCATTCGTCTTTAAAGTATAGTATTGTGGATTTTTGTCGTAATTGGTCTTGTCTTAAGTATATAAAAATTGGTTATTTTTCTAAACTGGTGTGGTGTCCGTTTGTAGTGCTTACACTGTATTACTGTTGGTTATGTGCAAATGCTTTACACACTGCCTCTGAATTAAGCCTGACTGCTCGTGCCAAGCTACCACGAGGGTGAGCAGGGGTTACTTCACGAGTGTAACACCCTTACCCTGACTAGGAAGAAGGGTCCCTACTTGGACAAAGGTGCAATCCCTTGCCAACTAGAGATCC